>VZTM01012094.1:15854-56899 GCA_013400555.1 Jacana jacana | reverse complement strand
TTTTTTTCTAAAGCAGGGCTGAAAACAAGTACATCTGGAGTGGAAGGGGGAAGATGGTACAGTCACAGAAATGATCAAAGGAAACACACTGTATACTGTTTTAGCATCAGAGCCAAGCACGGTAGCTTCATCAGCTGATCTTACTAACCATAAATTACGGCAGTAGTGTTAGCTGTGAGCGTCTCAACTGGTGAAAGTGGAGTTCCACATGCATTACTAAGAAACCCATAATGGTGCATTGGGACACATAACAACACCGTGGGCGTCTGCACAGGCTAAGAACTAAATTGTGTTTTCCCTTTTACTTTATCTGAAAACTTGCTGTATGGGTGGTGCTGAGATTTTTCTTTCCCATTATTTTAGGAACATTTTAGGGGAGAGACCTTTTTGTGTTCTGTTCCCATCAAGGTAAAATTTGGACTCACCACTGCTGATAGGCAGTTTTAAAGCAAAGGAGAGAAGCTCTGAATGACGATCTGTGAAGCAGCCTCAATCAGCATCCCCTCTGCTCCAGGTGACAGCTTCTGACAGCTTTTGGTGCATCACACGGGTGGAGAGGCCAGGTCTCAATTAGCATAGCCCTAGCCTATGAAGTTGATTACAAGAATAGTTCCCTGAAGCAGATATAGTAAGGACTAAGAAGCCACAGTATACTGGGGTACTCCATCACTGGTTTTTGGACAAATGTATTCATTGTACACATCTCAGTTTGACAAAAATGCTTCTGTCTTAGAAATGCAAGTGCATAGGGTATGTGTCTGGGGATGGGGCACTGCTCAGTATACTAAATGCACTTTGTAATCGTAGCAAAATCATAGCTTAGTAGAAAAACATGCTTCAGGTGTTGCTCACGCGAGTCAGAACTATCCTCCTGCTAAATTCAGTTACGACCAAGACTTTCTGATAAAAATTTTACTTCTCAACTGAATACTTTGCACACTATTTGCATGACATCTCCTTCTGTCTCTTTCCCTTGTTGACTGACTTTATGCCCTTTTGGCTTGTCCCTTTCTTTATAGCCTAGTGGTGATTCACTGGAAAAAAATCCATTTAGCCAGTGAGCAGGAATTTATGACCTATTTACGAGTGAACTTCACTATACTTTTCGTAGGCCAAAGTCAACCCCCAAAGTACCCCCCAGACTGCCTTGTAGTTGTCAGTGATTCCCGAGGACTCCCTTCCAGGCTCTCTGCTCTTACCTCGTCTGGCCTGCCCTCTCCTAGGTGATAGTCACTATTTGCTCAGCCAGAATATTTTCTTGTAAAAGAACCTATATTCTTGGGGACGGACTGCAGGTTTTCCGAGAGGTCTCGAGAAGATACTGCTCTGCGGGAAACAAAAAGAGAAATAAAGGTGTTTGAGGTTCTCCTCTCTGCTTCCTGGGGTAACACCCCGCTTAACTCCTGGTCCTTCAGCTGTCGCTAACTCTGCTGCAAAGCCTCCAAATTTCAGAGAGGATAATAACCCCTTATCTACGTGCTGGACAACCTGATGTTTTCCTACCATTCACCACAGGATGGCAGTGCAAGATTTTAATTTTCAGCCTCTGTTTTTATTTCATGTGTACGTGCCTTGTGCGTGTGACAGCGCAGTTAGACAGAAAATTAAAACCAGTAGTGCTATTTTTCCACTTTGAAAACACAGATATACTAAGTTTCCTTTCAAATAGAGCTGGATTATGAAAACGCAGAACCGAGAGGAAAACAACGCTGCTGCCACGCATGAGGTGTTGCCATAGATGCCACATTTCAGAAGTGCACCTCGGCTTTGTTCCTACGCTGACTATGCACTTATTTAACTTACACCTTTTTTTTTAATTTTCTTTCTTTTCCCCGGATATGTAACTTATATTGCAAAGAGCATTTAGGTCATGTATTCTAAGCAGCTTTTGCATTCAGGGAGCTAGTGTCCTAAAATTGCATCTTTGGCCTGTGTGCTAAGGCACACTCCCTGCTGGTGTTACCCCAAAGCACGTTGTGCTGACAGAGCAGTTGCCAGAAGGTTAGTTCAGCCTTCCTCCTCTGACTCCAGCTTCACATTCCCCTGTTTGTTTTTATAGAATCACAGGATTGTCTAGGTTGGAAGGAACCTTTAAGATCATCTAGTCCAACCATCAACCTAACTCTGATAAAAACAAAACCAACAAAACAAACAAACCAAAAAAAACAAACCCAAAAGACCTGATCATTAAACTGCATCAGGGAATTTGGGTTGTCTGAAAGTGTACCTGACAAAACTAAACAGTTTTTTTAATCTAATTAATTAGCCCATCTGGCTTGCAGGTTGGGTCCCAGGACCAGCAAGAGGAGGCAGCAGGCAGCCTTGGCTCATCCTTCCAGCCCCACCTCATGCCCAGGCTGGATCGTGTGACGGCAGAGCTGAAGAAAACCTGCAGGCCTGGGCTCTGCTCATTGTTCATTCACATGGGTGGACATCACAGGTGCTTATTTCCTGGTGTGGCACCCACAGCTGATGCCACAGCTTGCCCCTTGACGTTTTGTTGCCGGGATGCAATACAGTAAGGTATCATCACGGCTATATTAATGCCAAGGGCAAAGCAGGGTTTAAATAATGCGTCTGGCTTTGAACTGCTGCTGGAACACACCCATATGCTCAACTTCTTACTGATACATGAACTGCACTGACTGTGCAGCTAAATCACTTCAAAAAGACCGTGCAGGAGTGCTCCAGGAGACTGGATGCTGTACTGTCCACCATCATAATTTCACAGCTTGTTCACAGTTCAACTTCCCGAAAAAAACTTCACAGTTCAGCAGAGGAGTTGAAAATATGAACTTTCTGGCTCAAAAACATGAAGACCCATTTAATTTGTAAACTCATCATCTCTAGGGTAATGCTTTGAATGCCAGGGACCTGCTTTATGATTTTTAATCCTTGAGACTGGCAGCCTTGTGGTTTCTTGTTCTCCACATCATCCTACAGGCTGAGTGAGGAGGGGTGTTAGGGTCTTGAAGGCAGAGAAGTGAAGTCTGGGCACTCTCAGCTCTGCACTCCACTGTTCCTGTTCTCATCGAGCAAAGCTCCGGGAGGCACAACCAAGGCTTGGGCAGCTTTCACCTATGCGCTCTGACTGCTGCTGGAGACAGATAGTCTGATAAACAAAAGCCGACGGGTCCTTCAAGTGGCAGCTATCTGTCTTTTTTAAAGCTTATGTGCATGTGTTTAGTGGTCTCAGTAGTCCACTGACAGATAAACAAAACATACAGTTCAGCAGTGCTGCTCCAGGTGTAATAAAGGCTCCACACCAAAGCAGCAGAGCAGCACTTACTTCTGCTTTCTCCCCTTCCCAATAAAGGGCAGTTTTATGTTTCAGAAGGTTTCTGGGATGACTGATGTGATCTTATACAGAACCAGTCCGTATGTAAGGAGAGTCTACCCAGGAAGACTCGATGGAGGAAAAATGCGTTTTCCGTAGCTAATAGCACCCAGCAGTCTTAGCTGTATCCATGAGAAGGCCTATTCTTACATGGAGCGTCAGTCTTAGACTCCAGTGCAGAGCAGTAACAATTCCGAAATCTGGTATTTTTCTTTGCAGGGTAACTCCAGTAAATCTCCTTTTTGTCTAAAAAGAGGAATATTTTTCTTTTTTTTTTTTTTCCCCAGGATATACCTTTCTCTCTATCTCTTCTAGTGGTGTAGTGATAACTGAAAAGTGGACAGAAGTGCCGATGTACTATGAGATATGGCTCCATTCTACATTGTCTAAAATAGAGCTGAAAAAAACCCATTTCACCTGTTCACCCTAAACTATACAAAAGCTTTTCCCTTCATTTCCAGACATGATAGAATTTGGGTTTTCTTATTTCATACCTAGAGAACAGTAACACATAGCCCTAAAGAGTACATATGTGTCTGCAACTGCAGTAACCTTTCAAAAACAAACCTCAAAACTTTAGTACTACAGCTAATATCCTCATTTGTTTCAAGATGCAGCGTCCCAAAGCAGAGACGCTGCAAGCTCACAACTGTACAAACCCCAAGAGTGTCACACAGCCTGCAAGGAATTAAGCTTCACAACCCCCCTCCCCATATGGCAGAAGGAAGTATTTTGATTCCCGATGGTGATGATATATCTATTTCCATAGCAGCCAGTGGCAGGGCCGGCTGCAGCCACTGTGCAAGGGGGCAAGCAAAGAGCAGTTCTGCAGCATGTGACCCACAGCACGAACACCCACCACCGTGAGCTGGTGTAGGGTGCTGCGTGGCGGGGGATAGGAGCAGAAGGGGAATGGAACAGCCTCTTTGTAAATCACTGTTAGGGTAGTAGTCCCACTAGGTTTGTTGTCCTACAAGCCTATGCAGAAGTAGTTATTCTTCTTCTGGAGAGTTTGCAATATGCAGGAGACCGGACCAGTAGTGGGGAGGAGTTGGGGGGCTGCATCAGGACTATGCCAACAACACCAGGCCTCCCAGGTCAGAATGGTGCAGACATTGAGCACTGGTGATGGAGGGAGACCATGACCACGGGCAAACACTACCTGTTGCCTCTAACGCCTTTAATTACTCAAGCTGGAGCCCAGCTGTTCCCCTTTGGAAGGTGCCATTTCTCATGCCTCTTTCCAAACAAATTTCCTTTGATAGTGACAGTTTGAAGAGGGGAAGAGATGGTCAAAACCAGAACTGAAAATGTGCAAAGGGGAGAGGAATATGGGAATGAGGAATCCCACAGAATCACAGAAAATCAGGGATTGGAAGGAGGAAGAAAGAAAAGGGAAGAGGGCAGGAAACACAGAGGGCATTGAGACTTAAGATACCAACTGAGGACCTACAGTGGTGGGAGAGGGGTCTTGAAGAGCAACAGTAACTAAAAAGCAACAGACCAAGTAGTAGTGCCTCTATACAAGTACATGCTCGCACATGTGTCAGAATTGACAGAAAGTGGGTATTAGCAGGAGGGAAGCTCTCTCACATAGAAAGAGGCAGGGTTAAGCCACCTGGGGCTGCCCTGGTTACAAAGTGGCCCCAGACGCCGCCTGCTCTGCACCCACTTGAGCTGCTGTGGACCCCTAAGGCTCTAGAGGTACCTGCAGCCACTCTCCTGGAGCAGCCACATGGATCGTCAGGGAGGACAAGCACTGGTGAGGGCCTCCGTGGCTGCTGGCGAACAGGCAGGTCGAGCTGTGCATCTGTGGGACCCGGGCAGAGCTGAGAACAAACCCCAGATTTCCTGCCCCTCAGCTCTATCCATGGGGCCGTCGCTTGCCCACGCACTCATCTGACATTACAGAACGTATGGCAACGCAAAGCCACAGAGAAACTAAATTAAGCGAGTAGTGGGCGTATGGCTTGCATGCAATGTTTCCCTTTCACTGCAAATTTCTCATTTACTGTTATTTTTGCATGGGCCCGTGTGACTGGATTCCCATAAAGTGGTCTCCCACACCTCAGGCAGTTATTAGAGCGAGAGGTGGCCACCGAGCCGATCTGTGCCTGGAAATTAGAGGGAGACAGACACAGAGCAGGCATCTGAGAAAGCGACTGCAGCGCGGGAAGGGATATATGAAGCACTCCGGCACAATTCAGTTGTTAGGCAAATCATTAAAGCTAAAAAGGAGGAAAAATGAACTGCTTCCCCGGTTGTGTATATAAACTGGACGTTTGTGGAGAGTGAGCAAGCAGAGTGGTTATCAACAATAAAGGAGCAATAAAAAGATAAGATCTTTGCATTCCAATTAAAAGAAAAATCATTGCAACAGGATCAGATGTTTTCCCTGGCAAAGAGGCAAAGAATTTCTCTCCAGGCAAGAGACAAATACCTACCTCTTCCCTTTTATCAAGTATTAACCCGTAGGCCTCTGATAGTAAAAGGCAGGGAACCAACATAGGAATTTCTATTGCAGATGGGAAAAGACTATTTTTTTTTCACCTTTTGTTCAAATCCGAAGAAAGATTGGACCAATGAATCGATGGGGTGGAGGGAAACCAAGCTATTAGGAGATTAACATCGGAGGGAACTATAGAGGAAGATGGCTTTTCTGATGGAACCATGTAAGAAATTAAAGAAACAAATAACCAGCTTTCTTCTCCTTCCTGCCACCCCCACATTAGCCACATCTTTGCAAAACATACCATACAGCATGTACTGATTCAATGGCAGGGCGTACTTCTGCAATAAAGATTTTTCTCACTGAGACTTTCAATGCTCCAAACAATGAAAAACAAGCCTCAGATGAAGTGATGCAATGACAAATTTGCCATATTCAATCCTGAGGTGACATATGTACAAGTGCTTGAGTCAATGGAACAGAAGCAGGTTTGCCTTTTCTGTACTTGTTTTTTTTTTCAAAATTGTTCCAAAATAACTGGAGTGATGCCAAGGGGTTAAGCACTCAATTTACTGAAGACCTTCAGAGGCCAGATTCTGGGTTGTCTTCTCTCTGACAGTGCCAGGCAGGTAGAACGAGAATCAGAGAGAAAGTCAGTTTTGGTGACTACCCTTAAGTATTCATCGTGGGGATTGCTGCTTTCTACAAAGTCAAGAAATGCCATTGATTCAACTCCCCAGGAAGCCTGCCAATCGCTCAACCAAAATTTCAGAAATAGAGGTGCTTCATAATTTACTATCAAATAGAGTTTTTAAATCTGATCGCTGCTTGAAAATTTTCGAATCTGTTTTCAGTGGAAGATTGAAGTTTTTTTTTATTTTGTGCATGTGCAGTGCAGACCTGAGAAAAGTGTCTGCTTACTATGGAAAGTGTTGGCTGTAACTGAAAAAGAGAATGCCTGAAAATATAAGGAAATATGCCTGAAAATATAAAGAAATGCAACATCTCAGCCAGCACATTCAAGCCAAAGTGATTTCATTTGAATGGTAAGTGAAAATGTAATGCAGTGACTTGGTTTCCCCATTCTCTTTAACAAACAAGTTTCCCATCCTGGCTCCAGCTCCTGTCATGTTGGGGGAGCCTTGCCCATGCTGGAGACAGCCGTACCGTGCCATGGGAAATGCGGGCTGATGGGGACACTTGCTCAGGCAGGTGGGACTTCTGGCCTATGATGAGATACTGCAGTTGTGTTTAGAGGTCACAGTTTTGAAGCTGTCACTCCTCTGCTGAAAAATGTCCATTTTCCAATGGGAAATCCTTTCTCCAAATTTTCTGACCAGAACTTATGTTTATCAGTCGCCTAATTCGAAAACCTCTTCCCCAGCACTTCCTTTCCTTTGACAATTCACTAATAGCTTCATTCCCTTCCCTATCATTGGCTCATCTTTCTTCTTATGTGCAAGCATAGATCAGCTGAAACATGTATATCGCTTGTCTCCTTCCAATAGCAATCTGATTCTTTACATTAACCTGAAATTTCAAACATATTGAGGAGAAAGGTAAGAGGTTTCTGTACCTGTCATTTGTTTCACTACTGGAATCTAAACAGAAATTCACTACGTGCCCCACTTTTGCATTTTACATATGTTATAAGAAATGTTTTAACAGCATTTGGCCGAACACAATTAGCCAGTGAACAGACCATCCTGATGAATATTCACAGGTTCAAATCCGCAAGCAATAGGCTGAATTATTGTCTACACCTATTGCATACATTGAGTAAAATGCTTTGGGAGTACTTCAGCCAGTTTCTAATTCTTAGTGGATGTTTATTCTGTAATCACAGGGGGAAAATATGCATACACTTGGGTGTGTGTGTATATATATATATATATATATATGTATATAAATTCAGCTGTTGTCCCAGACAAAGATTCCTCATGTAGGTACCCAAGTGGTGTCTTACACTCATTCCTTGTGGTCAATGAGTATGATGAATACATCCTTAGTAGCAAGATGACAGTTACTTCCTCATGCCAGGGGAATACCCAGAACAGCATTAATAGATGTCAGTTGCAGGAAAATTGTCTGACCCATTGAACCTCTATTTTTTGCAGAGTAGATGGTAGCTATTAATTTAAACATTTTTAACGTTGCCTATCTTTCATGTTTTAAAAACTGAGTTTCCAGTACTGTGCAAAGTGTTTCTCTAAGTGATCTTTTCTCAGTTGCTAAGAGTTCAGGAAAACACCGAGGCCCATCTTAAAGTAGGCCAACAGCTGAACTTCTCAAGGATACCTGCTAACACAGGTGTTCCTAATTTATCTCTAATTTAGAGCCCTTGGAACCTAACTCATCCTCCTGGCTTAGGTACCTGAATACGAACCTTCCCTCCCACACAGTTTCATATCTTTGGTTTCAAAGAGGGAGTCGAACTTGGTCTCTTGCATTCTAGGTGACTGCCTGAGTGATCAGGCTACTGGCTAATATGGGATAAATCACTCTCATCCTCTCCTGTGAGGAGTGCTCCACTTAATATCAATAATTAAGTACTTAATTTGAGAAGGTATTTGAACTCTGAACTCTGTTGTATTTCCCAACTAATGGCCTAGAGAGTCAGGGTGTCTTCTCTCTCCCTGCTCTCTTCCCTTTACTTCAATTTCTAGACCAGTAGTAGTTAATAATTTATATGAAATGGAACATTTCCAACAGTAAAGATGGAAAGAAACTAACCCCTTGGTACCTATATCACCCCAAGTTATGCCACTAAAGAGAGATTTGGGAGAAAATGTTTGGATGCAAGGACTATCTATAGACAGACAAGAGTTTGGATACCACAAAAACCTTTGACTGAGTTGAACCCTTATGGCTCCCATCTTTATGGTGGATTTGGGGGGAAATGAGAGAGATCAAGCCATAAAAAAAAATATTAAAAATACTATTGCATAAAAATGCAATACTGAGTTATATACTGCAACTCTGTTGACTTTCCACTGTCTTTGAAAGATATTACTAAATCCACTTCCATGACTTCATTTTAAATGTTATATTCCCCTGGTTATTTTTGTTAACTGTGTTTCCCTAATTTTGCTTTTAAAATATTGCTTTTAAATACTAAAAGGTTAAGCTTTCCTTTTTCTGCTTCCCTCCCCACACCTTTTCTGGTCTAGCATAAATGCCAGCAGGAGAAAATGCACTCTCAGACTTAACTCATCCACTAGCTGTAAATATTCTGTGCTAAATTAAGTACAGAAACAGATACCTGGTACTCTGGAAATACGGCTTTAACCAACAGAATTGTGAGAGCTCAGGAAACTATGCACTGACAATCAGCAAGACCTCTATCCTGATGAGTAATGGGGGAGATTTGTCATTGTCTTCTCCTACTGAAGCACTTGCAGATGAACTCTACTTTCAGAACCAATTAGGCATCACATACTCTTGGACACAGGCACGATTTCCTGAACAATATGGGAAGGACAAACTTTTGAATTAAAAAAAAGAGAAGTTCAGATCAATCACGCTTATTTTCATCTTGCTTTAAACGTGCTGTTTCCTTTTTTCCTTTAAATAGTTTTCTATGCGGTTGTTGAACTGTCTTTGTAAGAGAAGCTACAACACTCAGACAAGGAAAGTCCCTGGTGGTTTTTAGACACCATTTTTATGAGGTTTTTTAAGTTAAAAAAAAAAAGAAAAGGAAAAAAAAAGAAAAAAGAAAAATCTAATAAGCACTTTTGTCATAGAAATCCCTTATCATCATGACTACTGTTTAAATTTTACAAAGAGTAACCAAAATGACATCTATGTCACGGGTTATGCTGCAGAGGTGCCTGAAGTGGTTTAGGAAGGTACATTCTAAAGGCAACATTTTCACATGCAGAAGAGTTGGGTCTGAAACTGTATTTATCAGACAAGATTAGCCATGCATAGGATTATTTAGATGTGTAATTTTACAGTGTTTAATGTGCACAGTAATCATGGGAAATTCATCAGGATACACACATAAGCCAGCAAACGTATTGATTATCTGCAAGAAATACAGGCTGTTCCTCCAAACGTCTTCCCCTATGTCAGTTTTCTCTAAACCACAGAATGTTATGGGGTTGGAAAGGACCTCTGGAGGTCATCTAGTCCAACCTCCTGCCAAAGCAGGTGCACCCAGAGCAGGTTGCACAGGAATGTGTCCAGGTGGGTTTGGAATGTCTCCAGAAATGGAGACTCCACCACCTCTCTGGGCATTCTGCCACCTCAAAGGGAAGAAGTTTCTCCTCATGCTTAGATGGAACTTCTGATGTACAAGTGATGTACAAGTTTGAGCCCGTTACCTCTTGTCCTCTCACTGGGCACCACTGAAAAATGACTGTCCCCTTTCTCTTGACACCCACCCTCTAAGTATTTATAGGTGTTAACCAGATACTAAAAAGACCCAAATCCCTCAGTCTTTCCTCATAAGAGAGATACTCCAGGTCTCTAATCATCTTGGTGTATAACATCACAATGTTATCATGACCAAAGCTGACAGGTCCGAAGACTGTCTATGCCCAGTACAGGTATGTACAACACAGATAACACTATTTGACAATCTCTCTATATCACCATTTAATTTTCTCAAGAATTTCCAACTGACCCATGAAAAGAATTTTGGAAGAACCAGAAATCCTAGGAAATTGATTCACAGTATTGCATCAAACCCTCCATAACGTTGAAAAGGACTTAAAGATGTTAGTCGTAGTAGGCAAGTGCTCTGACAGTGCAGACACACACAATGAAGATCACAGTTATGCATCAGACTCTAGTGTTCACAGAGTATTTTGGAAATTTAAATATGTATTTCAGTGGGTGGATGAGTTCTATCAAAACCACGTTTCCTTTCAGATAGGACAGGAGGTTGGATTATTTAATTATGCCGATTGTCACGTTTTACTGTATGAATCATGACCAGGTTTGCAGGAGGTAGCTATGGATTACTTTTGCAATTAAAAGGATTGTAATTGTATTGTATTGTAAATTGTATTGCATTGTAAATAATTCCAGAAGTGTCTGGGCAAAAGACAGTGTTTCTGGTGAATGACTTTGTTTTCAGACTAGGGTCTCACACAGGAAAGCTCATGACTGGGGTAACTTTGAGACCCGACTTTCAACAAAGGTAATACCATATCTGTTGGGTAGCTGTTGATGACTATTAGATATTGATGACCTCACTGCATTAACAAGCCAGGCTGGATGGGATCAGTTCTTCTCTGTAGCTTTCTGGCACCTGCCTGAAACCCAGCACTGGGGGGTCAAGTAATTGAACTCAACCAGATGAATATGAAGAATGACTTAAGAAGGAGAATGTGTAAAGGCTGTCACCTGTATGATGGCATCCCCTGTTTTGTAAGTGGCTTGACCACGGTGGGTTTCCAGGGTTCAAAACAGATGTCCTTCTCTTGTTTCCCCTGTACACCAACTGAATATGGCAACAAATCTCGGGTATGCTCAGAAATTACTGCTTTCAACTGGGAAACGTTGGAAGATACAGCCTTTATTCCACATTTGCCTCTCATCCCAGGAGCTCACATTGACTATGGTTCTACAGGAGGCTGCCGTAAGGCACGGTGCGCGGGTGGCACCGAGTGTGGCCCCACAATGGCGTGCAGCACGCTGGCCACCAGTCAACCATGCTGGCACCACTCCGAGAGCTGCGCTAAATAGTTGCCGCCAGCAACTATTTAGCTATGTTTGCCAGCATACACAGTTCACAACCACTTCAGCATGCAAAACTGAAAATAATATTGGGCAAATTTGTGGCGTTGCCTGTTGACCTGCCTCTGAGCGCAGTGATTAAGATCAGCTGAGCTGAAAGACGAGCCATTGCTGGCACGGTGTCACCCTGAAAAGATGGGAGTCCGAAGCCACACAGTTGACTTCCAGTGATTTTTAACACTGCTTTTGCCACATATGTGTACAAGCAGCCCAGATTCCTTTCCCATTCCCTATGTGCTGCTTGGAGCTAGAAACCAAGGGTATTTAAGTGTTTCGTAGGGTTACTTGGGGTTTATTTTAAGTATATTCTGAAACTCTGGAAAGGTTTTATCTACCTAGACAGACAGGATGAATTTATGATTGTTCTGCTTACTGGACCAGGCTGCATTTTCCCTTTAAACTCTTGTTTTTAATTATATTTGAGCTAAGCACTCAGAGGCCTTAAGGCATGAATCCATTCTTTGCTAGCAGTTGTAATTAGTCTTGATTGTTCCTTTTTGTGCCTGTTATGAGCAGGAAGCACAGACGCTCATAACATGTATTGCTACCTGATGATTATGCAGCACCTTTCCAACACCAGGGGAAAAGCATAGGCTCCTCATAGGGCAGCTGATTCAAACATGCAGTGCTATGCCACCAGAAGAGGAACGCTTATTTATTATTAAAAGGCAGCAACGAGGCTGTCTAGGTATTCATTTCATATTCCCCATAATTACTGAGTGCTCGCCTCGGCTCACAAACAAGGTAGTGAATCACTTTCCAAACCTTTCTCTTCCTGTCACTCAGGTCCTACGCTACATCACCCTGGGTTCAACAAGAAGAAATTCACCAGGCAAAGCTGACTTTCAGCAGTGACTTCACGGGCCCTTTTTACAGTGAGGGTGAGAAACGAAACCATAGCATTATGTTTTCTTGAGTTTCCCTCAGCCCATTCTTGGTGGCCTCCTTCAGTGTGCAAATTAAGTCTGGCTCTTGTGGTTCAGCCTCTGTTCAGCCTGGCTGTAGTTAGCAGTTGGCTGAACACCCAGCACTGTCCCTTTGTTTCATAGCTTTGCCATCAGCAAATGACAATTATAAACCAGTTTCTGTAGCTTGTTCCCCAGGTGCCAGCCTGAGACTGGAAGCCCAGTGCTTGAATCAGTATGATTTTTTTTTTTCTCCCCCAAATTGGTATCCCTAAAAAAATCCAAACAACAAAACTGCAGCCACAAAACACATAATTTCTGAGCCTGGCTGTCCCAGCTTGCTTGCTGTGTAAAGGAGAGGGCACCGTTCAAACACAGGCAATTCAATAGATTGAGCTAAGCAATCAACTCACAGCAGCAACAGGAGGTGAATGTTACCTCTTGTGCATTAGACAGAGTCTTCATGACAAATCAATCTCCCAAGGCATTTCTAGGGACTGAAAAATTTTACAGTTAATAGATTTTTTTGCAGGGTAAATGGAAATTATCTTCCTCTCACGTAGCCTCTATGCCACAAATTTCATCTACGCTCTGTGTTGGACCCCATCTCCAAAGCTGGAGCATTCATTTAGACTGCTAGGACTTCACTTCTAGTCCATAGGGATCTCCAAGCATCAGCAGAGGAACAGGTCACACCACAGCTACCTCTGCCAGCTGCCCCCACCTCAGCATTTAAGCACAGTTCCAGCCCTAAACTTCTCCCAAGGAAAGCAGTCCTCAACCAGGACAGTGATTTCAACTGGTTATATGCTAAATATACACTGACTGAGCTTCACGTGGCAAAGACCCTTTTTTTCAGGCAGTGTACGTGTATGTGCATCACCAGGTGAGCTGGTGCAGTTTAAGTTAATCTCTCCTCCCTGCTTCACTGGCTTGTTCCTGCTCCTTATCTCAGTATCATCGTTGGGAATATAGGGACTCTGCGTCTGCTTCTTTGTGAGAGAAAAAAAATAATCACCCAGGCTGAGCAAGATCATACCATTAATAATTTCCAGGCAGTGCTTTCCAGCGATGAAATATACCTGACTCATCTGCTGGACCATCAAATTTACCTGAAGAGGTTAGAATAAAATAAAAACATAAGCAAGGCGGCATCAGCACTAGGGGATGTGTTAAATTATGGTTACTGAATTAATGAAAGCATTAATTGCCTGAACTGATGAAAGAGGGGACACACAACAGACTATTTGTCTCTTCTATTCTACATAACCTCTTCTGCAGAAGAGACTCTTCCTCTCACTGTCAGTGATATCTGTGGGCGTGGGGAAGGGGAAATATTTAACTTGCTCTTCCTCTAAGCCCTAGTAGGGGTAAATATAAGATGATGTAAAGAAAAAATAATAATAATGCAAAGCCCACAGCACATTTAAGCACTCCAACAATACTAAAAAAGTGAGATGTCTTTTCCAGAGTGTTCACGTCTCCTATTTTCTCCCTCAGTTTCAACACAAGACATGGACACACACCACGCTCTCCACAGAGCTCCTCCTCCCCTCTTTTTCCTGGAGAGGCCCTGTCCTCCTCTGACACGGCAACACCAGGGTTTTTCTCCTGGGCTTGTCTGCACAGACTGACCTGCTGTACTCGCTCCTCTTCTATTTCTCTCATCTTCAGCAGACAAATTGCCCTCTTGTCTTCTTCTTTCTGGTGGTTTTCCAATAGTCTTGGTTTTTCTGTTCCAGACACAACTTAATACTGTGAAATCTCAGAGTCAATGAGGATAGCAGTTTTTTAATATGTCTTTCTAAGTGTCCTTGCACTGAAAAAGTGAATCTCATTTGTAAGTGTTGGTGTAAGAAACACGAATGCAATTTCCTGAAGTTTTGCATGAGACTTGTGGGAGCAACAACATACTTTGTATGCCCTGCCAACTTGATTTCATAAGGTCTTGGAGAATGTAGACCCTAGGGACAGTTGATAGCCAACTTGTTATTTTGTATAGCTAATAGTTGTTATGTGACCTTTACACGAGCAGGTCTTACTGTATATTGGGATATGTACGTGACTGTCCTCTGCCCCTGGCCTACGTGTTAGATCCGTCACAAAGGCAAACTTACGATGCCATATCCTTGCTTTTGGGGAGAGTCGGCTTTGTAGCAGTTTCCCAGCAGATTAATAAAGCTAATTATTGAACTGTTTCCCATTTAGAGGGCCTAATGGGGGTCTTCCTCTTCACCCAGTATCAGAAAACAAAATATACTGGGTGCTAGGCAGGAAATGCTGCTGCTAGTGTATTTATAAGCAATGCCAAAGGCAGATGTTAACGTGTGTCCTGTCCCCCTGTCCCCAAATGCTATATCATTAATAGACTATAAATTCTTACTGCATCCTTGTTAGGCAGGTGCGTAGACAAACACTATTACCTTTATAGCACAGAATGAATGAAGTGAGGCAAACTGGTCTCTGAGGCTATGTCTATACTAATCATCCTGTTACTATAGACATGGAATAACTAGTACACACTAATTCTATATTCACAGAAAATGATAATAAAATGGGCCACTGCCCAATTCCTGACACTGAAATGACTGGCACAACAGATCTTGTGTCCATGCAGATGGTGAAAGACTTCAGCCAAAACAGTGTGGCAGCTTTCAAATTACCTACTGGAATGGTTCCTAGTCTGCGTTTATGCCTGACAACATGCCTACGAATTGTCTGGAAGAGTGTTAGTTGGCCCAGGTCAAAGTGTGCCACACACAATTTTACAGGATGTCTGGGCCCCTAGTTCGTGGGTACAGACATAACTGAAGGATCTTACCTAATGCCACACAACAGCTACATTCCCATACTTGGCATTATCTTTTGCTTTTCTGAAGACTGGCTTTTGCTTCTTCTACCTCTGTTTTTCCTCCTCCTTTTCCAGCCTGGCTAGGGTGCATTGCCACTGGGGGGCAGGTCTCTAGAGCAAACAAGCACGTGTCTTTTCTACCGGCTCACTTCTAACAAGGCAAAGAGCCTTGGCAACTATTTGGCATTTTGCAGTTTTTTCTACAAATGTTTAAGTTATGATTAACTGGACTTCCTGTTTAAGGACCAGACCCTGTCACCTATCTAGTCTTGAAGTGACACCTGTGTGCAATGCTCTGTTGAAAGCAGCAAGGCAAGATACTGCTCATCGTTAGAAAGTACAGAAGATTCTGGCCGTAAAGTGTTGTGTCATAGAGAAACATAAAATCACAGACAAAATTCAACACAAAGTAGAAGTGACACGCCATACCCCTGCCATCATCTCTGCAAAAGGCTCAATTTTGAGCAGCTGGAAGCTGGTGCAGGTCTGGAAACTGGTGCAGCCCCATATTGAATGTGTAGGAAACCTACAACACTGTATTATAAGGGAGCTTAATATCCTCCGTTACACAAAGTATGTGCAATGTGGGCCAAATTAATCTCTGGCTCAGTTTTACCCAATGCATTAAAATCCCTTGGTTTATTAATTAGTCCCAGAGCTAAATATTTTTCCACAATTCCGTCTACCACTGTTGAAGCAGCAAGATTTTCATTAATTTTCATGCAACACAGCAAATTACTTCCTAGAATTTAAATCCCCATTTATCTTGTAAAAGTCAGGGGCCTTTGATGAATATGGGAGTTGAGCCAACATTCGCAGGACATTATATTCCAGAAAGAGCTGCATGTAACATAAGATGCACATTTCTATACACAACTTACCTACTGCTGTGGGCAACGTACAAGTCTATTAGAGTGGACTTCATATATTATTTTCTGACTGTCTATTCTAACTGTCTGGAACAATAGCAGCAATCTGCTATCGGGACCTGAACAAAAATCTCAGTGCATCCATCTTGCAGACAGGAAAGATGGAACAGAACATCCACCAGTTGCCTGGGGTAGGAATCAGAATCCCTTTGACACCAGGTTGAAAAGGAAGGGGAAGAAACCCATAGGTACATGCAGGCAGTCAGAGCAAATCCATAGGAGTTGCAGAAAA
Organism: Jacana jacana; assembly: GCA_013400555.1. Lineage (NCBI taxonomy): Eukaryota > Metazoa > Chordata > Aves > Charadriiformes > Jacanidae > Jacana > Jacana jacana. Next base: position 40,451 of record VZTM01012094.1, on the reverse strand, counting down.
GTTAAACGCTGCTCGTTTCACCCCCAGAACGTCTCACATCACTTCAATGCACCTACCGTCACTCACGCGTGCTGCAGCTCAGAAAGTGTGTAGATGTTTGAATTTCCATCCCACAATAAAAAAAAATAAAGAAAGAAAATCCATCTAAATGGGACTTGCTATGCTTCTTCACAGTCCTGTCACCTCAAGATTAGCCTCCTGTAATATGCTTTGCTTTAGGCTATCACTTGAAATCATTCTGAGCCTGAAGCAAGACAGGAACGCAACAGTCACATATTAATCAGAGCTTAACTTGGCAGCACGTAGCACCAAGTGCTCTCTGAGCCACGTTGGCTGCCAGCAGGATTCAAGGTACTGGGGCTGACCTTTGGAACTCTGGATGCAGGCTCTCTCCTCATAGCCCACTACCAGACGGCCATCAGTGGAGGCATTTGGGTCGTGGCTCAGCTGATAGCAAAGACTGCCAGTGGGGCACAGTTTGCCAAAGGCAACTTGGCTCAGCAACACACCGCACTAAACTGCCAGATGTGCTGCTTGAGCTCGTATCCTTATTCCTTAAGAGTTTGGAGAAAGATGATTTGAGGGATGATCTGTCTTTTTCCCTCGTATGAGACGATTCCAAAGCTTAGCATAGGTTTACCTGGATTCACCACAGTTTATAGATAAACCTGCAATATCTGAAATAGTTTAAAATACACGTGCAGTTAGCTCCTGAGATGCAGGCTTTCTGTCCTTGCAGGCTTGACATACCCATCTAAGTGGAACCTCTGTTTTACCTTACAAAGTCCTAAAGAGCAAATCTAATTACTGTGCTTCAAGGAGAAAAGTCTGTGTCAAGCCAACGGGACACAAGAGACGCGTGCTGAGTGCTCATTAAAAACCTGGCCTGTGGAAAAACAGGACCTGAGCTAGTTAATGTAAAGTCCAGTTATAACACAGTGGTTCTTCTCCTGGGTGCTAGAAATGGCTGAACATTCAAGCACCTCTATGGTGGCAGTTTGTGTGACTTCAGCTATCATATTAGATTTTACCATCCTCGGTGAGAATAGAAAACGCACTGGGGCATATTGCTGAAGGGTAGTCCTGACTAAGAAGTCTCAATAGAGTTAAAACCAATGCTCAGGACATTGTACAAGACAGGAACCGATAGCAATAAATGCCTGTTTCTACTCCTTAAAAGGGGACTCTCTGCAGTGACAAGCGAAGCGCAGTGGCAGTTGCACGTTGCAGCAGGCGCGGAGCCCAGCTGTGATGATGCAGCTGCAACAAAGCAGAATTGAAGTGTGAAATGATTTCATGAGACCTTTAGATAGTTTGGAGGACCTCAGGAGGACCTTGGAGGTCCTCAACGTACACCTCAGGCTGGACGTTGAGAGGGCTTGAGAAGTACGAAGCCCTTGTTGTGCCCTAAGTTCTGCCATCACGTCTGTGAAAAACTAATCATGGATTCTCTCTAAAGGGGAACCACCGTGGTCCTTTGCAGTGCTCTGAGGCTTCATGAAGCTGCTGTAATTTGATAACGTTTGTGTTTCTCACACATTCACAGAAGCGTATATCACTGTGTTAAAGACACACTTTAAACACCAGAATGTGTTAACCACTTTTAAAATTCCTGCTAAACAAATATGTATTATGTATGTGTTATGTATTCACACGTGTGAATCACACGTCAGGCTGTGTTTTTTTAGAGAGACTGGCTAAGCATGATATTTGAAAATACAGCCACACGGAGGTAGCTCTCACAACGACCTCCAACTATTAGAAGTCATGATGTCATTCAAAACAAATTGGTGGCGGCGAAACTGGTGCCCAGCAGATCTCCTTTGACTTTACTGTATTGATCTACTTAATATTTTTCCACATTATACACACCCAGCCTTAAAGACTGCTTTAGCTTATAGAGAGAGGCTCCCTTACAGAAAACAATAAGCAAGTACCACCGACTGCATCTCCCCGTCCTTAGTGTTTGTCCAAATGGCTCTCCTATTCACAGTTATTGCCATGTCAAAAGTAGAAGATCCATTACCACAGCTTTTACTCTGTTATCCCTGTGGGGTTACTCAGGTAGGTAAGGAAAGCAAGCCCAAAAGCTGGCTCCTCCTGATACAAAAAGAAAGAATAAACCCATGGGGAAAAAAATGAAAAAAATAAAAATAAAAATCAAGTTTTTGGGTGACCTCTCCCCTTCCCGAACAGGGACCTGAGAGCACCCCTGCACCTTGCAGGACTAGGTTCTGTGACAGAGCGTGGTTCTGCAGTGACTCGTGTGAAATCTGCCCACCTACACATCTCATATCTGATCAAGAGGAAACTGCGTCTTTCCAGCAGTGCAGTGTTTTACTGCAAACAGAACAAGGCTGCTCTCTGTTTGCACATTGTTTAACTATGGGCAAAATTGTGAAATTTCTCAGTGTTAGACTGCAGCCGAATTTTTTTTACAGAGATGTTTCCCTCTTTTTGTAGCTATGGAAATAGCCCTTTGTTTCCTTAGAAATAAGCCAAGAATTAGGGGCCAGGCCACAAAATATTTTCTTTTATTACAAAACCACCAAAACGTGATTTCTCACCAGTTTAACTGGCAGTGAGAATATTTCACACAGCAGTACCATGTACTGATGCTCTCCTGGGGAAGCTCAGCAACAGTAACTTTGGCTGGGAGTTAGGACTATTTTTGGAGGCTTCAAAAGTATCTGGGGAAAGTACTTTTCACTTTTATTCATATAAACAGTATCTCTATTTATTAAAAAAGTGAGAAATGGCTTCTCTTCAACTTCAAATGGCTTCGACAATAAAACTCTGCTTATATCAAGGTCTTGGGAGACACATGAAGCCTTCTGATAAATGGGGTGTTTGGATGATGAAAAGATGACTTGAAGACTCAGGAAGAGAAGCTTCAGACTCCTGCCCCTGGAGCGCAGTGAAATAAAGGTGAGCTCACTCTGGATCTTAGTTCTGTGTCTCCTGCCCGTCTAATCTCTTGCATGCCTGCATGAGGATGGACTATGATGAACTATATTGTCTTTTCCATCTTAAATTACTAAAAGACTAAGTCAGTCATTCCTGCTGTGAAAAGGGGGGAAAAAACCCTAACTAAATGTTTAGGTTCCTAAATACGGGTTTAAATCTTATTGAGGTCCATGGAATTTAAAGTACATGCTGAAATATTTTGCTGAATACAGACAGATAATGTTGCTGAATCATGGCCAGGACTTATTAAGTTGAAGTACTGTTACACATGAAATGACTAATGTGCTCAGTATCAGTCCTGTACTTAAATGCATTGTTGAGGGGGAATAGACTTCTCCAGGGCTTCTGGTTCATTCGCAAGAGTGTAAGGGTTTCAGAATAAAGTTGATGAGTAAAAATGTTAGAAAATAAAAAGCCTAACCAGAGCAGGAAACTGTGGGATGAGGCAGAGCAAGACTTTTCTAGACAACTAAGCCACTATTGACAACTTTAAGGTTCAGTACACTCTGCTGTGGTGTTACCCCTCATTCTGAAATTTGCTTTCCAGCGAACAGAAAACAAGATCAGGAATTTTACTGGAAACATCTCAACTTCATTGATATAAGAGGATTTCCATCCCTTTGTGTCCATCGCCTGAGGATATGCCCGAATGTTTACCTTAGCAGCTGGCTAAGGCTCATGGTATAAACAGGAAACAAAGCAGTTTAACACTGTCTGTCACTGCATAATAATTTCCAGTACCATTTTCTAAATTTCTTTTTCTGTCTTCCACCACTTCTGCAATAAACTCTCTGACCCACCAGTGTGTCAAACCTGCAATGTACTCTGATGCTCTTGCTGCAAACAGGGGTCAGCATACGTGTTTGCAGTTAGTTCAGTGCATATATGCTGGCAGGATTTATTGGTTATGGCTGGAATGGTCGGCACTGGTGAGATTAAACCAAAAACTTTTGAACAAAAAAATCAATGAAGCTTTGGACATCAAAGATGGTCTTAAACCAACTGCCTCGAAACTTCAAGCAAGATCAGGTTTGGGTTCAAACGTTGCACCCTGCGGCTGTTCAAAAGCTGTTAAAATGAAAATCCACAATGAGGTTTTGTGTCTGTCGTTCCTTATCAGAAACACCAGTCTCAACTGCGTGGCAGTACATTTTCCCACTCTGCATTATCCCTCGCCCTCAGTTTCTCTCCTTTGTGGCACTGGGGACTTTCTGAAGGTCAGACCTCATGAAAAAATCACCAGGAGTTGATTTCCGAGTCCAAGCCATTCTTATGCACGAAAGTAAGTAGTGAGCAAACCCCCGGGTTACAGCATTAGCTAAAAAACACGCACCGTGAGGCTGGGGGTTGTCACCCCTGGACGCCCTGGTCCCACCAAGCGCAGCTGATGCCAGGGCACCTCCTTGGACCCACAGCCTGGACCGGCCACTGCATCCTCACCCAGCTCCTTGCAGAGGTGGGCTTTTGGAAAAGAGCAATGGGAAAAATGCTGTACTTCAAATTACTGCAAGCCACTGTCCACCAAGCGTAAACAAGAGGCTCCATCCAACCCCTCTTTTCAGTGCTCGCTTCTCTGTGCTAGAAGTATCACAGAATCACAGAATATCAGGGATTGGAAGGGACCTTGAAAGCTCATCCAGTCCAATCCCCCTGCTGGAGCAGGAACACTAGAGCAGGGCACACAGGAACGCCTCCAGGCGGGTTTGGAATGTCTCCAGAGAAGGAGACTCCACAGCCTCCCTGGGCAGCCCCTGCCAGTGTTCAGTCACTCTCACTGTGAAGAAGTTTTTTCTCATATTTAAGTGGAATCTCCTCTGTTCCAGTTTGCACCCATTGCCCCTTGTCCTATCATTGGATGTTACTGAGAAGAGCCTGGCTCCATCCTCCTGACACTCACCCTTTCCATATTTATAAACATTAATAAGGTCACCCCTCAGTCTCCTCTTCTCCAAGCTAGAGACCCAACTCCCTTAGCCTTTCCTCGTGTGGGAGATGCTCTACTCCCTTAATCATCTTTGTGGCTCTGTGCTGGTCTCTCTCAAGCAGTTCCCTGTCCTTCTTGAACTGAGGGGCCCAGAACTAGTACTTCGAGTTACTCTTCCAGTAGCTTCCCTTTGCCAACAAATAACAGGCATTAAGGATAGAAAACCAATAAAATTAGATGAGGAGAGAACAACAAGCAGTACACAAAGATAAACATCAGCAATAAACACTTTCAGCCGCCAGTCCTACAACATGTATAAATGACGGAAGGGTGTGGGTGAGGGAAGGTAACAGAAGCAGCGAGTGTGGATCCAGGAAGGGATTGTGTAAAGGCTCCTGGCAGGAGCCTGGAAGAGCTCATGTGGTTCAAGACTGCTGGAACCACAAATAGTTTAGGCGGGAGAGCCCACTGCACCCAAATGCCACATCAGCGTGTGCCCTTTGGCTTTCCGGAGCTGAAAATTGAGCTGTAGGGTTAACGTGGTAGGTCAAACATTCGGGAAGCAGAGGTGGCACACGTGGCGTGAAACTGACCCTCTGAGAGCAAAGAGGGGAAAACAAGATTTTTTTTTTCCTCTCTACACTACTGAAGTCTAGGCTACAAATAGAATAAAATCCTTTATGTTTATGGTGAAAGAAGAGCTTCTCTAGGTACTTACTAGAGGCATTTTTCACTATCTAATCTTCATTTCTAGGTGGCAGATCTTTGTCATTCTCCTTCCACTTTCAATGCTGCTCAGCCCACAACTCAAGTTGCTCTTATTTTGAGAGGGAGAATTTTGAATCTGGATGAAAAACCAAAACATTTCTTGTAACAGACTGATTGGAAGAAAGAAGAGATTGGTGTTTGTTGTTGTTTTGAGGTCTGGGGTGTTAGATGTGGTCCAGCAGAAGAGAAACATGATGGGCTGAGTACCAGTGAAGGGGTGAGGAGCACCTGTTGAATTCATTTTGCCCTGGCTGTCCTGTGGCTGGCAGCTCAGATGTGGTCCCTGCAGCCAGAAGGGGGGTCTCTGTGACAGATCTCTGTTTTCCTTTTCCTTGATTTTTTTTTCCTTTTACCTGCTGACACTAACACACATTTTCACAACTCTGGACAATTTCAGCTTAATTTTTTACACACTGGAAGTGGTGGCTGACAACATATGTTCTCTGTGGTACAAAACCCCTACAACAGCCACTCTCTGAAGTAAAAGTTTTAAACCACTGGTCTTTTAACTGTTTTCCTCCAGTTCTTAATACCGCTCTCCCTTCCTTTGCTCCAAAGTTACAGCCCAGGCATCACACAACCATTTGCAACTGCCATCGATCGTAGAACCATTTAGGTTGGAAGGATCATTGACTCCAATCATCAACACTTCCAAACCCAACACATGGTTCTAAGCACCACACCTACAGGTCTTTTAAATATCTCCACCAATTCCCTGGGCAGTCTGTTCCAATGCTTGATGACCCTTTCAGCAAGAAATTTTTCCTATTAGCCAATCTAAATATCCCCTGGTGTAACTTGTGGCCATTTCCTCTTGTCTTATCACTTGTTGGTTACTCAGGAGAAGAGTTCAACAACCACCATGCTACACTCTCCTTTCAGGGAGTTGTAGAAAGTGAGAAGGTGACCCCTCAGTCTCCTTTTCTCCAGGCTGAACCACCCCAGTTCCTTCAGCTGCTCCTCATAAAACTTTTTCTCCAGACACCTCACCAGCTTTGTTGCCCTTCTCCAGACTTGCTCCAGCACCTCAATATTTTTCTTATAGTGAGGACCCCCAAACTGAACATGGTGTTCAAGGTGTGGCCTCACCAGTGCTGAGAGTAGAGGGACAAGCACTTTCGTACTCCTGGGGACACTTTCCTACTCCTGCTGGCCACACTGTTCCTGAAACAGGTCAGGATGCTGTTGATGTTCTTGGCCACCTGGGCACACTGCTGGATCACATTCAGCCAACATCTGACCAACACCCTCAGGTCCTTTTCTGCCAAGCAGCTCCAGCCACTGTTCCCCAGGTTGGTAGGGGGTCGGTTTGACCCAAATGCAGGACCTGGCACTTGGCCTTGTTGAACCTCATGCAGTTGGACTCAGCCCATTGATCCAGCCTGTGTAGAGCTATTCCACCCTCAAGCAAGTCAACACTCCCACTTGGTGTCATCTGCAAACTCAATGAGGGTACACTCAATCCCCTTGTCCAGGTAATTGATAAAGATGTTAAAGACCTCTGGCCCCAACACCAAGCTCTGGAGGACACCACCTGTGACCAGCCACCAACTGGATTTAACTCCATTTACTACGACCATTTGGGCCCAGCCTTCTAGCCACTTTTTTACCCAGCAAAGGTCTTAAAGGGATTATGAGAAGTAGCTGCTACAATACGTGAATTGACTTGGTATCCAAGGAGCTCCTTTCTGGGCAGATACAGGAAAATGTCAATGGTGAGGGACTACTGCTGCCCAGGTCAGGTGTGTTCAGCCCTAAGGATCACTGCAGATGGTGTGGGGCAGCCATGATGATCCTTAAACACACCATATAGGTAAATCCTATTTTCCCTGCACCTGTGAAACTCAGAGGAAACGCTGAACCATCGTCCATATGACAAGGGATTTGTCATGTGCAGACTGTGACTTTAGGTACAAATTTCATGGAACAACAGGGGGGTTTCATCTGATTTAAGGAGTCACGTGCTATGGAAAAGCATTGTAAGTTGCCCAAGTCACAGCAGTCCTTCCCCAGCTCATATTGCTGCTTTGATAAAGAGGGATGGATGCAAACCCTGGAACAAACAAAACCTACCATTTACTTTAAAGGAATACTAACAGGAAATGGAAAAAACAACTCCTGATTAAATTCAAGGACTGTCATAACGAGAAAACATTTTCATCTTTGATCAAAAAGAAACAGGGCTTTTCAGTGCTTGAGACAGACACAATTAAACTTGCACAGCAGGAAAGTGGACAGAAGTTTTAAAATGCTTTAAAGAAAGTACCATTTTTGTCTGTAAAGGTCCTCTTAATATGTTTCTGTATTTCTGAAATGAGGCTTTTATCAATTTTTTTTCCAAGCAGGTAGCAGAGAGGAGCGACTTGTTTAGGATCACACAATAGATGAGTGGCAGAGACGAAGAAAAACCATCCCAGTCCACTCATCTCCCGGCCTAAACTGCCTTTCTTGTTCTCTCTTTTGTGATACCACAACCTCCTAGCTAGAGCATTTTGCCCATTTTTATCCAAGATTATACTAACATTATACTAAGCACTGAGGGACAAAACCAGAAGCTCCTTCACCTATTGATTTGTCTTTTTAAACTGGAAATTGTTTTAGTCGCCTCTTCAGAGCGTCTATTGTTTCTTTCTTAGCCTGTTTACAAGATTTTTCATCTAATGAGGCCTCTCTGTTTTAACCAGGAGTCAGTGGCAAAGGCAGCACTGATGTTAAATGGATTGTTATAGACTGCAGGGCTGCAGTTCTACTCCTGCATGAAAAAACTGCCAGTCATTTAACCTCTCCGTGGATGTCTGGTGTAGCACAGCAACACCTGAGCTAGCTTTAAATTAGCTAGGTGGGACAGCATTAGCACTCGAACGGCAGCAGTAGCGCTGGGCTCAGCACAGGCTGGGAAGCTGACGTTCGCCATTGAATCGAGCCCTCCAATACCTGTGGTGAAAGCAATGTAAAGGCAGTATCTCCTTGTTATAAATCACTGTCCTTAAAATCTCGTTATACTTAGCAGAGCTAGACAAAACTGCTGGGTGCACGTGTCACACGCATTTTCTTTTTGAATCTGCAAATGGAGAAGTTAGCATAGTGAAAAACTGGTCAGGAAATGGATAGCCTGATGCTTCAGAAAAGCCAGGATTCACCACCTTATGCTCTCTTTCAGGTCATAATTAGTATGAGACTCAGCCGTTGCTGAGTAATGCACAGATGAGGATGCTGGAATTATTCAGCTCTGCCTCAGCCTTTGCTACGCACCCATGCTGAGCATCACTTAGCTTAATCACACAGAGCCCAGCCCGGAGTACTTTATTGCCAGGAATTAAGAATGACCCACACACCAGGAATCTCATTAAACTTTTCAAACGTCAGATTAACATTCAGTTTGATGCTCCCTTGGCTGCATTTTGCAGCTTGTTCTCTTCTTTAGAGAGAGGCAAGATGTCCATAAGTAGGCTTAGTCTGCCTTCAAGAATTATGGAAAAAAGACAGCACGTTTATCGACCACCTCAAGAAGAGAGACCAACAGTAGCCTGTGTTTGATAGTCTCCTCATACACTCTAGTATGTCATATTAGGATGATTCATGAAATTTAAGTATGGCCAGTTGTCAGTAGGCCATTTGTAAACAAGTTACAATAGTCTGAATTTTCCCAAGTGAACTTTTTAATAAATGATTCCTTCTCCCAGTGAAATAAGCAAATAGACAAACCGAGCTGAAAAGAAACATTTTTTTGACATGCAGAAAGGAAAAGAGGATCACATTTTTTGTCAGATGCACTCTTTGCCACTGGGAGAAAAGGCAGAATCTCTCTTTCTCCCTCTCTCTGCCAAAATGCCCTGCTTAAATGCTGCAGAGATACATGATTTAACAAAGTTGTTTTATTCCCATCAGGGAAAACTCTTATCTGGACTAGAGTTCATAACAACTCCTTGAAAGAAAAAGAGACATGATGTTTTCAAGATGTGAGAAAACACATCTAATATTTTTTTTTACTGGCTCATCAAGATAGTTTAGTACTGAAGTGATAATGAAATGACCTCATAACTCTTTGCTCTTGGGTTATGACAGGCCAATCTAGTAAATTAAATGGTTCTACTATCACATGGGAAACAATTCCTGCTTAACACTAACTGGAAAGAAGCACCATTTTTAGTGTTCAAAATAGCTGCAGTTCTACAGCAAGCAGCGTATCTCCAGCCATAATGCTTTCCAGCAGAAGACACAGCCTTGGTAAGTCCCTCCCTCTGGCCTTCTAGGTGGTCTTTCCTACAGATGTAATGATAGGTCTGTCAAGAGTGATTTATGGCTTTTATCCATGCCTCTGTTTTCTTGCTTTTCAGCTTTGGGTCAGCTCTGGTCTCCAGCGCTTTGTGGTTGTTCTTAACATATATTCAGTGATCACACAGGCCAAGGCTGGTTTTCTACATTTGTGTTTTCTTTCATTCTGCCTGTCTCAAAGTTTTCAACAACACTCATCGCCACAGGATTCCACTTCTATATTTCATCTGTTGGTAGAGCTCGGGCTAATCTGCTGCCACTAACAATCCTCTCTGCTGGCTCACATTTACAGGCGTGCACACAAACTAAAAAATGCATGATCACATCACTGCTGGTTCCAGACCCTTTTGCCTCCCATGCTTGATCCACATCCCATTGAAATCAGCAGGAAGTTTACCATGAATGTTCACAGGAATTTTAATAAGCCCATTTTATCTAACGTGGGGATGGACTGAATTCTCCCGTATGGTGCACAGAAGGAAAGAATATTGCCCAGGAAGCCCACTTCTATGCTCCTCCTTGCATGTAGTCACACTACCATGAAGTACCGGTTACCAGTTTTTGAGAGAAAAACACCCCAAGCAGGGCTGTGGCAGGAAGAAACTCTCTGCTCCACATTCCTGGGGCACTTTGGTCACTCAGCATAGTGCAAGCAAAACGCCCCTGGGATTTGGAGTTGCAGACCCCTCCAGAACGTGGGAGCATCAGCAAGTAAAACTAATGACAAAGGCCATAGCCCAAGACTCCTTGGGATGATGATTTCCTCTTGTCCTTGTCTCGCTAATAATAAATCACACATCACATGCTGCATGGATGCCAAGCAGGGCACCACCCATTCTTTCTTATTTAGCAACTGCTTCTGCACAGTGCTGCTTTATCTGACTATCATTATAACAAGCAAAACATCGCCGAGATAAATACTTCTTATAGGATCAGCAAAATATTGGAGGTCTACCTAGGGTGGTCTTAAGTATTTCCTTTGAAAAATATATAAAAATTTGAATTCTGTGAAGGAATGAGTAGATAAAAGGAACTCAGACCACTGTGTTAGCTTTAACTACATGAGAGGAAGAAAGGGCTGTTATATGTTTTACACACAGAATATAAAACTATAGCTTTTCTGTAAGTGAAAATTCATCTCAGGACAATGTGAGTTTTTGCCTAATGGCAGAATCAAGCCCATGTTTACAAATCTGTGCATGCCTGAGCCTACATTTCATGGTTAAATGAAGTCCCCCTGAATATGGAGAATGGGTGCTCTGTCAAAGTGGGGAAGCTTCCAGTCCTCAGCGATTATCCAAATTGTCATTTCTACCCATCAGTTTAGAAGAATAATACTTTTGGAAAGCAGCAGCAGCTGGGAAAACAAGCAAACAAAAATAGATGAGAATGCAATTTTCATGGTGTTTTATCCTGGGTGTTTCACCACCACCCGAGAGGGATGGTCTAGAGAGGCTGGCATTGAAGTAGCCAGTGGAGAATGAAGTACAGCTCAGAGTAAATAATGAGCTAAAATTTCAAGGAAGCCTTTGTGACTTATCTCATATTTTAATTTGGGTTGTAGGAGAGACAGTGGCATAATTAATTTGTAACAGGAAGGAAAATGCTTGCATCAGGAAAAAAGCCTAGAAGATACTGTATTTTCTAAAATTTCTGAGATATCATAAGAGACAAAGGACAAACCGAGGTAAGCCACTTCATGCAGAAGAAGTCCGAGGCGTAAATGCAGCTGGCTGAGGTAGCCTGATGTGAAATGTTGATTTGGGACCATGAAGCTGGTGGGATTTTTCTCTTGGGCTGCACTTGACTGAAAAAGGACATCAAGCCCATCACAAAGTGATCCTACCTCAGTTTGTGCCTTTTCCTTATTTCCAAGTCCCATTCTGGCCCTGGAGATGGGAAATCCTGCCCTCCTACGAGCCCTGTCTGTCTCAATTGGCCCTGGAAAGTTGTTCTACAGATGTGAAACAGAGACCCTCCCTCATCACAACCCTTGCCACATCTCGTAATAAACACCTCCTGGCTCGACCCAGGAAGGAAGATGACCAGAGAAGTAAGGGGTTTGTCTGTGCAGGACTAGCCAAGTCTGAACCCGATTTGCTAACCGCTGGAGGAACATTATAAAAGGCACTAAGATTTTTGGTACAGATGCCCTAGTAAGCCCTAAGGCCTAACTCCAGTTTTCTTCCATCAGGGTTAAAAATTAGGGAGTTCAGTTGCTCTCAGGTAGGGCTAGCAGGCTGAAAAACCAAGGACATTTATCTCAGAATTTCTGTATAGTTTTCCCTTCAGGAGAGGCAATAGGTTTGGATGCTCCAAAGAGATGACCTCACTGAAATAATCTGTGTGAGCATTACTCTGAACCTGTATTTACTAACCTTTGCTACCATTTTGGACCCACAACTGTCTCTTGGCACTGGTGGAATGAAAGACTTTGGTGGAATGGTGGGAATAGGCACAATACAGGGATACTATTCTCTCCCTAGCAGGGACCACCAGGAACAGCATAATCTTGGTTCATAGAAATATTACGGAATATATGAGGGTTTTCTTGTAGCTGATGAAGCCAGTCATCCAGCTCAGATGTTGACCTTGAACATCAGGAATGACATATTCACTGTCTTAATCCTGGCAGCTCAACCCCTAAAATCAGCCCCAGAGAGACACAAACTGAATAACCCCACTGGACTGAGGAGTACTTACTGTGCTACCTAGAAGTCCTAAACACTAACCAGTGATCGACTGCAGAGTAACATCACTTGACTGTAAACTTTATGCCCCCATGGGAGCTCATGCAATTTAAAAAACTAACTAAATACAATCACATCAAGCTGTCCCAGAAAGTGATAGAGTACAGTGGCAGAGTACAGGATTTCCTCTAGCAAAAGGTTAAAATGGCTGAAACACCTGAGGGACACCTATTCTGCTAGTCCCTTGCAGCAGCCATCACAGTGGAAACAACTGGCACCAAGCAGAGTTTGGGAAGGTTAAAACAACAGGTGAGAACAGGAGAGAAAAGCAGCCTACAAGAAAGACCAAGAGGCCTGGAGAGTGCAGGAGATGAGTGGATGGTTTGGGAGAGGATAGACTGAAAATGTATATAGATGGTCCAGCTGTATTTGTCCACAGAGAGGGATTTAATCCCATACTCCAAGTGACATCAGTGAAATTGCAAGTCCTTTCCTGCACAACACATTTTCAGATGTGGCAGTCCAGACAGGCGCTTGGTGCTGCTTATTTCCATTTAGCTGGCTGCTGTTTTGAGGAGCTATGCCACTTCAATGAGACCCACACTGCCGGCCTTGAGGCCCTGTGTCTCACTAGGGTTCTCACGTGTGGCATTACACCAGCATCTCCTGGTGTAACTACACAGAATCACAGAATATCAGGGATTGGAAGGGACCTTGAAAGCTCATCTAGTCCAATCCCCCTGCTGGAGCAGGAACACCTAGAGCAGGTCACACAGGAACGCGTCCAGGTGGGTTTGGAATGTCTCCAGAGAAGGAGAATCTACAACCTCCCTGGGCAGCCCCTTCCATTGTTCAGTCACCCTCATCAGAGATATCCCATCCCTGCAGGCTGGAGTCAGACAGAAGGTTACTCGTGTGACATGCCACTTCCAAACCCCAGTAATGTTGCTGGGCAGGCCAAAAGCAGAACATGGCTTGCAAGTATAAGACCAAATCTGTTTCCCTGTACATCAATGGCAAAATTGCCGTTAACTTTTGTATTTGTAGTAGCTGAACCTTAACAACCTGCTGAACTCCCTATAATCAGTTGTGGAAATGAAAGTCTTGTTGAGCACATCTGGAAAACACTTCACTGGAATAGTTTGGTAGCACTCCATAATCTCATTGAGCCCTGTTCCCTGCTTCTGTGGACAGTTGGAAAACATGGGCTGTGGGGAAAGAGGGTACTTTTTTCTTCTAATACACCGTGCATTAAACTTATCACCTTATTTTAAAGGGAACTGTGCTCCAGATGGGATTGGCTCTTGGGACCATAAGTCCCCACTTAGTGGTTGAGGAGCTTCTTGTAACTACCACAGAGGCTAAATGACCTGCTGTTCTCAGAGAAGCAGGTGCCGGCAAGCACTCCTCTATGCACAAGAGGGAGAGGTTACAGAGAGGACAACTAATAATAAACGGAACTACCCGTGGACTACATCTGGCATATGTAGTCATATGAGGTTTTTTTTGTTCCATGCTTTTCTGATTTCCAGGCAGCACTAGTTTTTTCTCCTCTTCAAGCAAATAATAGTGAAAAAAAAATAATTAAAAGAATTAAAAGTTTTCAGTAGAGCAGAGGTGTTCATTTTTCTGCTTTTGTGACAGACAGAGCTCTGAATGCGCAGTGTGTAGCAGGTCATCAGTACACAGCTGCGTGAGGACACAGAAGTGCTGTCTGTCACAGCCTGAGAGAAAGCTGCCAAGCGTTTATCATCCTTCAAGTGGCACTTCTCTTCAAGAAAAGACTGAAAACTGTACCAACACTTAGGATGGAATGAGGGAAGAAAATGCATTTGCTATTTGAAGAAAGTGGTTGAGAGTGGCTGTGAAAAGTGCCCAAATGAAAGGAAGTTTCTACAACTTGTGATGAGTTATCAGGTTTCCATTGAACTCACATGCTCTGAAGAAATGTTTGAGGATGCACAGAGCTATGGCAATGCAAAACATCTGCTTTAGAAGAATTTTAATCCTTCTGGAATACCAAAGTCTCACAGGGAACTAAAAATCCCAGCGTCCAAGTTCCTTGCTGTGGTGTCTGCTTTGGGCTGGGTGGTAGAGAATAATTTACAGTCCATTCCAAAACTGTGGAGTCTGGACCATGATTTAAGGAGACTCTGCAGGGAAATGCTGGTCAGTCCTGGCTGTGTTCCTATTCAGGATGGAAGAAAGGAAAGCTGCACAAACCCAAGAGACTGAATAAAGGTTTCCCTCTAATGTGCAGTTTTGCAGTGTGTCAGGGGTCTAAGTGACTCATACCATTCAGCATTTGCCATAACAGAAGATAAACTGGGCTATTCTCACCAAGACCTTAAGCATGAACTGCAGGGGTCCTAAACAGTGCCTGTGTATCTTGCAGGGACATTTCCATAGGTCAGAAAACACTGAACTGAGCCCGATCTCATTGAATACTGAATTGCTGCAACTGTAGACATGAACGAGTCTATCCATTCACTGGAGCTTCCTGAAATAAGTGGTGGTTGAGAAAGCAGCTGTACTTTTGGAACTACTTTAGAAATAAATCTTCTCTGTTATGCATTGCTGTTCATGACTTCCCTAATGGTCAGATGAACAATAAAATAAGGTCAGAAATGGAAGGTTAAGTGAGGACGTGAAAAGAAGGCGACTCCAGCCCAGGCAGAGATGTATGGATTTTTGTGGCTTGTCTCAACATGAAGATGGGTCACAATAAGCCACCTTATTGTTTGTAGGCAATAATGAGTGCAATAAGAAAACAACCCTGGAAGAGTACTATGAAAGACAGTAAGAAGAAAGAGGATACGTGAAGATCAAAGGCAAGGATGATACTGAAGTAGAGATTGGAGGGAAAGGATGTGGAAACATTAGAAGTAAAGAAGAAAGGAAGGGGAAGCACTACAGAAGCAGTAAATCCAGGAGAGGATTTTCAAAAGTGCCTTACTGTCCAAAAAAGTTGTAATTACTTTACCACTGATGGCAACAAAAATAAGTAGAGGCAGCAGTCAGGCAAGCAATGAGCACTTTAAAAAAAAAAATAATTAAAAAATCTCTCCTTAGAATTGCATTGCTTTTTTACAACTTTTGCTGCAACTGTGATGTCAAGCAGTACTCATGGCTACTAAATTGCAGCCAGTGTCCACTGAGATGTTCTGGAAAACCTCAGATGTCTGCGGCATTAAGACACCCAGCAGCAATTACAACACAGGAACTGCTTGAGGCCCTCGGAGGCTGGTTAGAAAACTCACTTGTTTTAAATAATAAAAAATATACATTATTGTGGAGTTCAGGAAAAAAAATAAAAATTTCTTTCTCAGAGTAATTAAAATGAAATTGCTAAAAGCCAAATCTCATTCACACACAGCTTAGGCTTCCAAGCGCTCCTTCGCTCTTCTGGTTCCCTAAGTGCAGCGCTCAGGAAAAATGCCAAGTTCATGTCTCCATGGACTGGGCTTCTCCCTGTTTATCAGAGGTCGATCTGAGAGGAGGGAGCGGCATTGTGCGCTTCCCAGTGCTGGCCTGCCAGCGAGCCCCAGCCCTGACCTGGAGGGACCATCGCTGGGCGTGAGAAGGCAGCTCAGGCTCCACACCTTTTGAAACCTTTGGCACCTTCACTGAGCCTAAAGAAGAAAGAAGCCAGCGCTGCCAGTGTTGTTTTTGATGTGTCCTTTCATCCACAGGAGACCATCACTGGTTCTTTCATTCCACATTCCGCACAGGTGACTGAATAACTTGCTAAGGGCAGCTGGTTTGGTCACTACTACCTCAAAGCTGGGTTTCTCCCAGTGGTTTAGTATCTCACTTTTAATCCCTCAACTCTGATGTGCAGCAGAGGGTTGAGGGTCCTAAGACATCACCCATTTGCATTTCTACAGTGGTCAAATTTTAAGTCTAACCAATGGACTGTTGCCCACCTGGATGCCTTGGAAAGCTCAGATCCTTATGCCTATTAGCTCGGAGTGCAATAATTATTAGCTAGAGAGAAGCACCACTGCAATCAAAAAGAAAACTAAATAAAACCCACCTACACAGATTTCTCACACTGGGCTCCGGGCATGACTCACCGGTTATGTATTAGGCGCTGTGGGTGGGTACTCTCATTTGTATGTGTTCCATTGTTTAGATGTGTTTTCTATGTACTAATTCTGGCTTTCTGTTTTGGCAAAAATCTTAAAAAAACCCCAAAAAAACCAACAAACCCGCCCCCCCCAGCTACAACCAAAAAAGCAAAACAAAGCAAAAAACCAAAAAACCCCAAACCCACCCAAAAAATCACCACCCTCTCGTGAAAGGCAGCTGCATTACCTCACCTGCCTATCTTGGGATCAGGGTGGGCTCCGCCAAGGGAAAGGGATGGGATTGGCGCTTGCTCGGGCTGCTGGGAGTAAGGTGGGGAAGAAAAAAGCACATCTCCACCAGCCACAGAGGCTGCCTGGCCACCAGTAAGCTGCTCCAGCATCTTCACCCACTGCACAGAGAATGGTTTTGCCTGCTTTTCAGGCCAGATTTACAAGACCGGAAAAATATCTTTTTTTTTTTGGTGTGTTTTAAAGCATTCTCAGGAGAAAGAACTCAGCCTGTAGTTTGCAATGCATTTCTGAGCTCTAACATGCCAGCAGACAGGAATATATTAAATGTTAAATGGAGAGGACTTTTAGGACTGAGGAAAAAGGGCATCCTTCCAAAATATTTTAATGCCAGTGTGTGCCTAAGCACAAAAAGACAGTTATTAGAAAGAGTCACAAGAAAATTGTTGGAATTGAAAGTATTCTGTTGGCATGGGACCACCAATAACTATCTTCATTTGCAGAGCATAAATTATAAAAGAGAATTCAAACACTAATTTGAATATGCATCATATGTACATAAATACAACATTTTTTTTTCTATTAATAATAAGACAGTTTACACGG
The DNA here is from genome assembly GCA_013400555.1 of Jacana jacana. NCBI lineage: Eukaryota > Metazoa > Chordata > Aves > Charadriiformes > Jacanidae > Jacana > Jacana jacana. The sequence continues at coordinate 22,902 of VZTM01012094.1, read as the reverse complement.
CACTTGTCAAAACGAAGTGAGAGAAGCCAATAGAAGAAGAACAAAGGATGATGACCATGTTGTGATATATCTGGGAAGCTGACTAGAGCTGCTCATCATTTTGGCTGCTCAGGAAGAAACCTAAGACTCTCTCCCGCTCTGGCTCTAACACATGTCTCTGTGATAGCCCAACATGTTTTCAAATGCATTCTCAGGAAAGCCCTCCCGGTGATGTTGTGAAGCTTGGCAGGCGCTGTCAGCGTTAAGGAGCAATCCTGCGGTGGGTGAAATAGACACTGTGTCACTGTGGTAGCTATCACACCATCACTGGATGACAGAGGAGCTACAGGTCTTCTTTTTTTTCCCCTCAAGAGCTCATGCACTTCCTACAGATGGATGGCCTATCGAAGCATTAGCAAAGAGACCGGAGGAGCCAAAAAGCTCTTGCACAGAACAGAAAGACCTGGCAGAAAAACCCCACCAGGTGCGAAGCAATGCCCTCCTGGAACATCAGAAGGCCCAAACAACCCTGACCCATGTGCACTTTGGCTGCATCTCTGAGCTTCCTACACCTCAGTATCCTGGCATCCCCCTGGGAGCCTGAAACTTTCTGGAGATACCACAGCTCCAGCTGACCTCGCCAGCTTCCCTGAGAGTACCAGTGCCCAACTTTGCAGGAGACAGAGGCTAAATCAGAACCTTAAGCCTTAATATTCCATGGCTAATATAAGGAGATACTCAACACACCAACATTTCTTGCTTTCCTTGTTTACTTCACTCACAAAATATGCGACTTTCTTGACCTTAAGTACACTCCTTAGGAGTGTTCAGGCTGAAAGAGGCTCCACATCAGCCCAAAATAAGCATGGTTGACCTTAATAACTACTTTCTTTTAATCACAAGGGAAACACCAATGCTACACCATTGTGTGCATCACTTTTCCTTAACGCCTACATCTGCAGTGAAAGAACTGCGCCGGTTAACCCTTTCACTGCCGCTACCAACCCAAGGGCTTACAAATTCGAGCAGGGTCCTTAACAGCCTTTCAGGTTTGTTTTCAAGAGGGCACTCGTGGGATATAACACAAGCCATTCAGATTTTCCACTACATTGCAAAGTGACACTTGCTCCTGTTCCCACTGTTTGTTTAAATATAAAACAAGCCCTCAACTTGCCAGCGGCAGTTTCCTGTTTGACAAGTATTCAAATGTGAAGGGCCGGGTAGGTTCCACCAAAGCACACCACTTGGCAGCACTGGAGGTGCGCAGATGGGAGACTAAACAGCAAACAAAGCCCTTTCGTGGGTGCTGGCGGGGCAAACAGCAGGTTTACGGGGCAGGGTGCTGCTGCTGCTCCATGGGTGCCGTGGGCGGGGCTTGCTGGCAGGTTGTCTGCCCCAAAAAGGGAGGAAAGTGCAGAAGAGTAAAGCCAAGGAGGCTACAGGGCCTGAATTGAATCTAAGAGAGGAACAGCAGGCTTCCTCCTCGCTCTTTCTGACACACGCAGCTGATGAAAGAAGCTGCCTCATTGCTCACACACCCAGAAGTAGCTGAATGGGAATCAAATGCTACCCTTTACCTCGCTGCTCCCTGTTAACTGAGGGCATTGTCTTCTGAACTGGCCCCTGAACTATGCTAAATAAGCAGGGGGAGGTGGACCTTAGGCCAAAAGGGATGATAAATTTTGGCTTGCCAGGGTGAGAGTTTTCAGGGGTTCTCACTTTTATACCCAGTGTGATTTCTGTGAAGTCTATGAAATTATGCCAGATTTAAAGACGTGCAACTCGCAGCAGAATTTCTTCTTTACTACTTAATACGGATTCTTCTTAATTAATTCATTATGCCATAACGAAAAGCATGCTAGGTGCCTATAATATTCTCATCTACTTCTCTGTTTCTTGTAATTTTATTTTATACTGCAAAAATATTTCCTGTAATTGGACCTCTGGATACCTATTGACTTTCCATAAAACTGGCTGAAAACTACCATTCTGTTCTTCTTGTATTTGCACTGATATTTGTTCAACTGTGGGTTCCTCCATGGTTTTAATTGGTTGCAGCAGCTCGTATAAGGCAGAAAGCATTCTTCCATTGATATTTCCTCTCTAGGAGGTTATGGCACTGGGATGAGATCAGCAGCCGTGTTAGAGGTGCATGGAATTCAATTAAGTGGAAAATATACTAATTGTCAGCATTGCAGGGAGAGAGCACAGCATCCACTTGATGTAAATAATAGGAGTAGTAAAGTGGCAAAAACCCCACCGGTCAAAAAGAAGATAAAGCGTCAGAATCTCTGGAACTGAAATGAGAAGCAGCACAATACTAACACAAAGTGGGCATGGTAAATTTCAGCTGCATTCACCACTACAGAGCCTGTACAGCTCACCACCTAAATGATTTGCCATTCAACATTCCAGAAGGCAGAGCAAGACTTTTATTCCCTGTCCCTATGACAAACTTAAGAAGCTGAGAAATAAAGACTGTATTTGAGAAAGCAGCCATTGATTCCAGCTGTCTCTGAGTTGGTTTGATGCTTTTTTGGTCAGGTATCAGCAGTTTTGGGTGCTAAGAATTCCTCTTTACCTTGCTAGAAGTAAACCATTTGAGGTACTAAAAACTGAACGAGAGTCCAGAACTCTTGACAACATGGTTCGAACTTGCAGGATAGCAGAACGTATGAGCAGACTTGTCTTTATCTCATTTTGCAGTCAGAGGGGACTGGGAACTGTTTAAAAATCAAGATGCAGCAAGTTCCTTACTGCTAGTTGCACAGACCTAGAAATAAAAACCTGATTGCCTGTGGCCGTCCCATGCTATTCCAATTTTTTGGGGGCTAAAGTGTCTGTGTAGCTGTCTGATTAAAATCATAGAATCATTCAGGTTGGAAAAGACCCTTGGGATCATTAAGTCCAACCATCAGCCCCACTCTACAAAGTTCTCCCCTACACCATATCCCTCAACACCACATCCAATCTACTCTTAAACACACTCAGGGATGATGACTCCACCATCTCCCTGGGCAGCCCATTCCAGTGTCTGACCACTCTTTCTGTGAAGAACTTTTTCCTAATGTCAAGCCTAACCCTACCCTGCTGCAGCTTGAAGCCATTCCCTCTCATTCTAAATGCATCAGAACTGTTGTGCAAGGGATCAAAAATCCAGCCTTTAGAGGGGCATTTTTAAAATCACTCTTGCCCACTGATTTAAGTTTCCATGGACTGAGGCATTGCTGCTCCTGGCCTGGCTTATCATGGGAGACATTCCACGACAACTTGTAGCCTTGATGGCTCAGCAGATGGAAACTGTATGTAACAGGGCACCAGAATTCACATTTCACAGAGGATTTGGCTGGGAGACTGATTGACATATATGACTTCACTCTCAATCAAGAGAGACTTACTTCCAACCCATAAAAAAAGAAATAAAGTGCTTGGTTGCCAATGGAATTGTTTCGTTGATTCATACATGACAGGTGAGTTGGACTAGATTGCTCATTACCATTTGAAGGATGTATTGTGGTAATACCTTTAAGCTTGTTGACTGGCTGATAAACTTGGAGGTTAAGAAGTTCGCTATTATCTCATGTGCTAGGAGGGGGTAGAAAGCATTCTGATGGAGACCTGCTGGCCTCATTACAGAGCTGTGGGGTGAACCTGCCTTCCCTGGGGTGCTGTTGGAGCTCACTGGCCTGTGCTTGCCTGGTGAGGAGGCTGCAGCACGGCGATGATCCCCCTGTGACACGCTGGCTTCGGGGACAAGGACGCCTGGCTCCATGTAGGACTATAAGTTGCTTCAGCGGCCCCACTGCAGAAGGGATGCTGGGGAGAGGAAAGAGGGGTTCAGGCTGCTGGGGAAAGTGTTCTAAAAGATTTGCTGTCTGTGGTTAAAAAAAAAAAAAGAGTAATGTTTGCTTTCTGAGCTCTGGCAACGAGTGGAGAGTTATACTCTCTTTTAGGTATTAAGCCTTAACCAATAAATGATGACAGATACCTAAAAGAGAGAGATGGAAACCACACATGACAATTTTGAAAATGAACCCTTCTTTCTCTTGCTCCCAGATCAGCTCTTTTGAAAACAGCATTATGGAGTTTTTGGCTACCCATTCAAACCCACCATTTTTAACAAAACCATTTCCTCGCACAAGGCACCAGCAGTTCATACCAGAAGGCGTTTGGCTCATAACTTCAGGCTGTGATGAAGAGAGACTTGGTCACAGCTCCTGAACTAACTGCAGCTCTTATCCTTCCTGCCTTCCAGCTGCATCTGCTCAGACCTTAACCTACATCTACTCCCTTGAGGTGGCACCAGGCAAGGTGGCATCTTGTACCCGTCTCATTTCATGCTACTGCCTCAGTAGCCTGAACAAACCTTCGGTGTCTGTGGTTTTAGGTGCCGTGACAATGGCTGTCAGGAAACCAGACAGACTTTCTAAACCAGAGCTATTCAAAATCAAAAGCACGAGAGAGAAATGAGATGCTTAACAACACATCAGTACAATCTACATGCATGTCTCTCTTTTCCTGGAGCTTTGTCACTCCCCTCGAGAGGGCCCCAATTCTCTCTGCAAGATGCCCCTCTAAAACTCCTCAGCAGCTGCCTCTTCCTCCATCTCATAGAGGAGGTTTCCTAAGTGTTCAGCAATCTTTCAAAATCTAGCTTTTCAACTAAGCAATATACATCATGCCTTTTTTCTAGATACAAAAACCAATGAGATATATCTCCAGCTTTGCTTACTACCCTTTCAAGCATAAAAGAGCATTTGCATCTTTGGAGATGATGTTCTGGGTCCGCAATCACTCTGTCAGCAGCCCCTGTTGTATTCAATGGCACAGTAGGCATAAAACAAGCACCCTCGTAACTTCTATGATATACCAAATCCAGTTTGTGGATAAATTACATAAATTATTAGAGCCCATAATGTTGATTATTACAAATTAGCTTTGTATCTGCTGAAATATCCCTTTGGACAATAGATATAGGAGGCCCTAGAAAAACTCCAAGATTCTGAACTAAGTCATTAGGGACCATGTGACATTATAGAGTGTAAAAGATAAATCAATCAGGGAAAAGTATGTGGATTTAGAGAAGGAAAAAGTGAAGGCAGAGAACCAGTATAACTAGGTGTGGTTACTATGCCGGGAATCTGACGTTTAACTCCATCATTTTCAGTGATGCTGCCAGTGAAAAGGTATTGGTTCGCATATACAGAGACAGCAATTATTCCCTTGGTACATCAAAACAATAAAATATTAGATTGCTTCATTTTGTTTGTTTGTTTTGCCACCAACAAACTTCAACTTTTAGGTTTTGTCTGCCGTATGAAAGAGATCAGCCTTAATAAACTAAAAGTGACCTGTATGAAATCTTGAAAATACCAACAGCAACAGCAGTACAGCAGTAGTGTGTCCTTGCACAGCTTAAAAGAAAGGAAGAAATCATCTATTTGAGCAAACAGATTGCAAATAAGCATGTCTGATAGCTTCACATGCAAGTCTTGACTATCCACGCGTGCTGTTGCTCTGGCAGTCTGAGGGTTTTGGAATGGGGCCCTGCTAGATGACCCCTGGCTATTTAGAGAAAGGGAGTATGAGAAGTTCCTGAGATGACATCTATGACAAGTGACTCCGGTCTTTCCCGTTTCTCTGGCTAGTCTACAGATTCACAATAATACAGCTTTTTAGATGCTCTTCTGTCCTTCACTGCATCGGAAATAAAAGCAAGAGGGAGAACAGTGAGACCTGGCTGCAGAGAAAAAATAATAATAAAAAAAGGGCTGAGATGGGGAATACAGCAGCTTTCCCCTGTACCATTCATTTTGGTAACACCAGCATCACAAGCAAAGCACACTCAGAAAGTAACGCCATTCGTGAGCTGACCCCTTCCCTTCACGTTTTTCACCTGTGCATAGTTCTAGTCTCAGTCAGAAGGCTTTTGTGAAACATTTCTGGTTTTTACAAAGGCTATTGTGTTTGCATGCCGGGCACATCCAGTACCTTCTGGCTCGCCTCGCTCCTGCTAAACCCGTGTCTTTCCTTTGTGCACCACAAAGGTAGGAAGGAGCCTGCCCAGGGACCCGGCTGTCCCGCTGACCTGCCGGTGCCACCAGCAACACAAACCCTTTCTTTTCCCTGGGAGCCGGATTCCGGAGATCAGCTCTCTGCCAAGCCATTCGCTACGGCCACACGCTGCCACTGGAGCTTAATTATACCCTTCATCACACAAAAGCAGCTAATTCATGCCATAAATCATATCCCGACATGCAAACTTCTGGCGTCTCATTTCGTTGGCGTGAAATTATTTAATGCCACTGACTTTGAGGTGAGGAACTCTTTTATGTTGTGTATGTTTAGAGAAAGATTAATAGATTATTTGTTGCTGGTTTAATAAATGCACTCCACAAACTGCAATCAACTCTCTCCTATTCATTTCACAGCTCCTAATTGGCTCCGGGTACAGGTTCTATTTCCAGTCTGAAGTGCCAAGCTTATGTTTATTAAAACAGAATTACCTTAATGTAATTGTTTTGAATTATTACGTCTCCATTATGTAGGACATAGTTAAAACAAATGAAAACATTCCTTGATCAGAGGCTGCTTTTCTAATTATGGAAATGACCAGTGGAAAAGAGACCACAAACCCCACACCTCAAATTAGGCTGCTTTCCTCATGTCAATTAATCACAGTCTTTATACACACATTAGGGCTGTACTTCAAAATTCTTTTTTTACCTATAGTTTCTACATCACTCCACAAACTTCAAAATACAAAAAATTTGCTATTGTAGGGGCAGGAGTTCAGTCTCCCCAGTGCTCACAAGACCTTAATAGCAAGGACTGAATGAAGCGAAGGCCTCGTGGTTTTGTGTCACCAAACTCCAGACACAGACCCACATCAGCAACCTCAAACTTAGGAAGAGCATTCAGCAAGGAGAGTTTAAGCATTTCAGTACCTCAGGGTTTCCAAAAGCCAAAACTGGTTCCAAACATGCATTTTGCAGTTTTCTCCTATCTTTCGTAATATACTTGCAGAGGCCAAATCTTTAATGGATTGGCAGGAAGCGGGGGGGAGAAG
>VZTM01012094.1:0-15816 GCA_013400555.1 Jacana jacana | reverse complement strand
AAAAAAAAAAAAAAAAAGATGATGATGAACTAGGCTAGAGTTTGAACTGTTTAAAAGTTGGCTTGCAGTGGTGTAGTTTGAACTCATTTCTAATTTCCAGGAAACTTGCCTGACCAAATTCAAGCACTTTACACAAATTCTACCTTCCAACTAGACTATTTTTGAAGGCCTGGAAGAATCTTCACTTGCCATGAAACCCCAGGAGTAAGATTCACGAGCCAGCCTGTCTTACTCCCCTGATGGATACAGATCACTAAGACTTCCAGTGCTCTTGGTTTCTCCAGGTAGAAACATCCATCCAAAGAGAGGGCAGGGGCTTCACTTTAGAACATTTTCTTTTTACTGTCATTTTACTACAACCCTTGCTCTTCTCCACCCTCCAGAGACACAGAAGCAAATTAATTTTACTCTTCCTATACCCCATTTGGAACAAGCTCTCCCAGAACCACACTGGTGTCCATGGCCTTTTAGATACTAGGTGGATTTTTCACATTGCAGAGACAAATATCAGGCCAGAAAAATAGACTTATGAGAGATAAATCTTCTCTGAACAGCATCACACACTCAGGGGATGTGGGAACAGTGTGATGTGGCTAGCACTCTTCAATAGGGACATCAAGCAGATGTCCCAATTCTGACCTAGCTTTCTTTTCCCAGGTCCTCTGCTCACACCAAAGATGGCACTATGTAGCACTGCTGTAAAGCCGGGGCGTGTGAAGCAATCTAGACTGTTGTGATTTCAAGTCTTCCAACGCTCCTGATTGAACTGCAAATCTCTCAGTATTAATTTTTTTTTATTAAAACTCCAGGTCCTGGGTTTTCATCTGCTTGCAGCCCTCACGAGTATGGAGAAGAGCTTTGAACACTGATCCGAGAGTCCCCTTATGGTACAAAAGTGAAATAATTTTAAAAAGCAAATAAAGCCATGCTTGTTTTCATTAAATCTTACAATCATTAAGCGAGTCCCATGATTTTTCAGGACCTGATTCATGTGTTTTGAACTTAAAGGCATAGCCAAACAACCACGAATTAGGTCTCCCAGGCTGTGCAGAGCTGTGTAACAAACTCCGCTGCGCAGCCCCTGTGCACATCTGGGAAGCCGAGGGTTGACTCAGTGTAACTTAAGACTGAGCCATAAAAGTTATCGAGAGACCTTCCAAAAATGGAAGGTCAGCAAAGGAGGGGCCAGTGCTTAAACCCAGTCTCAAGAGCAGGCTCTTTGGCAAGGGTTAGAGCAGCCGGGTGCTCCCTGGATGAAGTGCTGAGAGCATGACAGAGTCTTGGAAGGAAGTTCTTTGAGAGGTGAGTTTGCCAGACCAAAAGGGTAAAGGGTAGTGGCTCTGTGCTCACCACTGCTGCAGCAGCAACAAGGGGTTTCCAGAGTGCCTCCTCATCATCCCCACAGGCATCCCAGAGAGTGTTCAGAAGCTGCAGATGCCCCACCAGACCCATAGCCCTTGCAATGCAAGGACTGACTTCCATATGTGTGCACCTCTGAAGTTACTGCCATCAAGAGAGCAGAAAGATTCTGGTTTGTGAATTGACATTTTATTTTTCTAATCACAGAATCTTCATAGTTGGAAAGGACCTCTGAGATCATTGAGTCAAACCATACACACACAACCCCTCCCCCCTACAATCTCAGCCACTAGAGCGTGCTCTCAAGTGCCGCATCTACACGTTTCTTAAAGACCTCCAGGGATGGTGACTTCACCATCTCCCTGGGCAGGCTCTTCTAGTGCCTGACCACTCTGTCAGTCATGTCATTCTTCCCTATAACCAGTCTAAACCTTTCCTGCCACAACTTCAGACCATTTCCTCTGGTCCTGTCATGATTCTCTTGGGAGAAGAGGCTAACACCCACCTCCCTACAACCTCCTTTCAGGTAGTTGTAGAGGGCAAGGAGGTCTCCCCTCAGCCTCCTCATCTCCAAACTAAACATGCCCAGTTCCCTCAGCCTTTCCTCCTAGGGCTTGCTTTCTAGACCCCTCACCAGCTTGGTAGCTCTCCTCTGGACATGCTCCAGCACCTCAATGTCCTTCTTGTAGTGAGGGACCCAGAACTGAACACAGCACTCGTGGTGAGACCTCACCAGTGCCCAGTACAGAGGAACCATCACTTCCCTACTCCTGCTGGCCATGCTATTCCTAATACAAGCCAACTGGGTTTTGTTTCTTCACTCTCTAATGCCTGCAGTGCGGTTTGTGTGGTTTGGTCTCCTGTTTTACCTTCTCAGTTGGTGATAGTTAAGCTTTGTAGCTGAGGAATGGTCTTTGTACTCAGCATGTGTATGAGCACATCCCTTGAGTGAGGCTACTCAGCACTACCATAATGCCAGCAAATCATTGTATTCTCTGTTCTGCAAATTGCAGTGCAATTTTACAGCTGCAAGAATCAAAGTCTTACCTAATATGAGGGATTTATCCCACTGCTGCCACTTCACAGAAAAAGCAGCTCTAGCCTTCGATACTCAAGGGCCAGCCATGCACCAGTGACATCCACATCTTCTTGTGACAAGTGATGTTGTCACGTATGACTACAGCCTGAAGCCCTCTTCTGCACTGAATAAGCAAGGGTCAGGAAGATCACCTGACTGTTTTAGTCACATCACAGCTGAGCGACTATGGTACTCTGGCAAAGGCAGCAGCTGGCAGAGTGGCTTCCCAAACACTTTGTTAAGCCTCTTCGTGCTCTAACTTTGAGAGGCCATGGGGAAAGATTGGCTGAAAGATGTGGACTCAATGACCTGGCCTTGGTGATCTATGGCCACTCACTGGCCTGAGGTTTGACACCCCCACGACATGTTTTAGCACCAATATTTTCAGGAAGCTCTTCAAAACCTGTTTAGGAAGATTTAATGCACTGGCAGAAGGGAGTTTATAATGCCATTATCTGTGTACTCATTCATACCCTTTATTTTCCCCTCTCTCCTTTGCCCACAGAGGCAAGGGAGGCTGGCAGATGCAGAGAGCATCCCACTGCAGGCCGGAAGGAACCCTGTGGCCAGTGGGCAAGTGAAGTCACTCCTCATGGAGAGAGGTGAACATCAAACAGGGGCTGATGGGTTGGGGAAAGAGCTGTCAGCTCCCTGCCAGCTGCAGTGCGAGGGCTGTGGTAGGGCAGAGGAGAGAGGCGGGAGGTGACGTGGCAGTGAAAATGGCACTAGAAGGGGCTGAATCAAGGGAGCTGCCTGCCAAAGGCAGGTGGCTTCAACGTGGCCAATGAGCAGAAAAAAATCTATGGAAGAGGCTTTTATCTCCTTGATAAAAACCCCACAGTGCTAAATTCTTATCAGGTACCCATTCTACTGAGATGGGCATAAAAATGCCTGTTGCTTAATGGGCTGTAAAGCCCTGGGCTCAGCTGGAGCTTTCTGTGCAGTCACAGTGATACCTGGAGCCGCAACAAACTTGTCCATGAGCTTTGTGAGATGCATGGGTAGCTCCAACCCTAAAGAGTTTAAATATTCTAACTGCAGGACCCTTAACACCTCCTGGAAACGTGCTTAGCTCTCCCTGACCAAACCAATCACCTGAAGTTTTTTGCAGAAAGCAGAAACTGTGGTTGCTTTGGCTTCAGACCCCATAGCATCTGAGTGACCTGCTGCCAACAGTGAGGACCGCTGTGGAGAGCTACAGCTGCTAAACAGCAGAACTGGCAAAATCTGGTGCAAATTCCCCCTAGAATAAAAAGGACAAAAAACATACCCTCAGACAAATTCCTCTGTTAGCTATGAGGCTGGGTGACTCTTGGAGGGGAATGCATGGAGGCACTGACAGGAGAGAGGCTTGAAAAGATGTTTCCTTCTCCTTGTGGCAAGGGGATCAGCAACAAAACCCAGGAGCACCAAACAGCAGATTTTTTTTTTTTTTTAATGTCCCTCTAAGTTAAACATAACATGATGAAATGCAGAGAATCTTCTAGAGGATTTAGATGAAAAATGCAAGTTTCAGCCTTGTGGTGATACAATGACAGACCTGCAGACCCCAGTGCAGCAATATGAAGTTCTCTTTAAATGAGGGCAAAACAGTTACAGTTTGTTATCACTTTTCAGCACTTTTTGATAAAACAAAATATCAGAAAGTAGCCCTAAATCAAAGGCTAAATGTGTTCAATGGAAGATGAATGGTCTGTAGCCTCACATGTGCTGCCCAGAAATGCCATAGTGAGACAAGAAACATCATTTGGGCTACCTGAAGAATCCGAATCCATGCATTTGCTCATTTGCAGAAAACAGAGGGAAGAAGAAAAATATGGGTTGTGCCAGCTGATCATTATGACATTTTGTTTTAACTTGATCAGCTTTAATTCAGTGTGTTGTAGATAAAAATAAAATTCCAGGAGAGAGGAGACTGAGGTTGAATTTTTCTTAGAGGTTTACACAGCCATTTGTTTATGTTACAGGCAACCATTTCACTTGTTGTGGTTTTATATATTCATCCAGAAAGAAGGTGCTTTGAGTTTTGGTTCTACAGCTGCTGGATGAGTGGTTTCCAACTGTTTGGGACTGAGCACTCAGCTAACACTCTTCTTGTACAACCACGGGTCTACCCACCAGCTCCTGAGCAACTGGTGGTCAGCAGGTAACGGTGCAGGGCAACAGGAGATCAGAGGAGATGCTGAAGGTCAGGCTGAGGCAGCGTTGCCCTGCTGGTGGGGCAGCGGCCAACCCCTCTGACATGGAACCCCATCTTGACTAGGGAAAATCTATCCAGATCAGGCTACTCTGCCAGTTAAACAAATGCTTTATCCCCTGTGTGCACCTCGTAGACAGCCTTCCAAATTATTTCTTCTATCTGTCCTAAATGCAGGAACAATGACTATTTTTCCAAAGAAGCTGTAAAATCATACACTTCATAAAGACCCATATCACTCTTGAATGGGGATGGTAAAATCTTCGCCAAGGTATATACAAATAGCCTAGCACCTTTTCTGACATCCATTATCCCCATTGACCAGTCAGGGTAACCCCTCCAGAGGCAGGCCAACAATAACATAAGGAGGTTATTAAATATTATTCATTACCTTCAGTGGAACAAAATAGAAGCCTAATTCTCAGTCCTGGTTCCAAGAAAACATTCGATAGGATCCCGGGGGATTTTTTTGTTCTTTACTTTAGAAGTTTTTAATTTTGGCTCCGAGTTTAGATCATGGATAAAAATGTTTTTCCAGCAAACTCTGCCTATGGTGATAATAACTTGAAATCCCTCCGACCTCACCTCTTGATTTAAGGGTAACAAGGCAGGACTGCCTCCTCTCCTCCTGCTATGTGTGCCATCCTAGCCAGGCGCACCGGGTTGTAAGTGGATAACTGCGAGGCAGCAATACCAGAACCTGTTCTTTCACATTGTCTTGGAAAACTAAACTCAGCGCCTCCCAAAGCATTTCTGACTTACCCACAGCACAGCTAGGACTCAAAACCAATCCACTATAAGTCAGTGGCCATTTCTATTGGTCCACTTCATTAAAAGTGTATCTAACCAGTGAAATCTTAGGTGATACACATTTGAAATAAATTAGTGTAAAGAGTCTAGTAGAACTATATCTTATTTTTCAAGAAAATATACCAACTCTGTTAAAAAAATATCACTCAATGCAGACATCTGGCAAAACTTTCTAACAACATTAGGCCTTGTATCTTTCTCAAAGCCAAGCACTTTTTTTAACCCTTCTCCTTCCTCATTCAAAACCACAGATAAAATCATGAAACAAAGTAGAGAACTTCTGTGGAAAGTCAACCATCAAGATAAACTGCACTCAAAAGGAACAACATTTTCTACTTTCTCATTGAGTTAAAAAAAAAGAAGAAAGAAGAATAAGAAATGAGCCAAGGCTATTTTGGGTGGCAAAACCTTTCCCTTCAAGTAATTTTTTGCAATTTTCATTATCATTTCCATTAGAGAGCATTTTCTTCTGAAATAAAGTGCCCCTCCTCACTTGTGAAAACCCCAACAAAATGACTGAGAGACTGATGAAGAGCTTGATACTGCAAATGTAAATCACCAGCAGCACCTCACATGAATGAAGCTCCTTAGAGCTGGGTTGTGGGCCGGCACAGCCCTCATTCCCTGCATCTTATGCCTGGAAATGATAGCTGCAGCTGTGTTCTAAAATCATCCTTGATTATACATTCACAGAACCATAGAATCTTCATGGTTAGACAGGACTTCTGAGGTCATCGAGTCCAACTATACACACACAACCCCCCCCAACAATCTCAGCCACTAGAGTGTGTCCCTCAAGTGCCACATCTACACATTTCTTCAAGACCTCCAGGGATGGTGACTCCACCACCTCCCTGGGCAGGCTCTTCCAGTGCCTGACCCCTCTGTCAGTCAAGTCATTCTTCCTAATATCCACTCTAACCCCCCCCTGCCACAACTTCAGACCATTTTCTCTGGTCCCGTTGCGATTCTCTTGGGAGAAGAGGTCAACACCCACCTCTCTACAATCTCTTTTCAGGGAGTTGTAGAGGGCAAGGAGGCCTCCTCTCAGCTGCCACCCCTTCAAACTAAACACTCTTTATAAACAACAGCAAAGCAGAAAATATTAAGGCATAAGTGCTAATGGAGCCCATCAGCTACAATCAAGAGAAACCAGAGGTCTTTCTTAGCTAGTATTGTTCAACTCAGTAATATTTTTAAGAAAATAAGGGAACGAATATCCTCAAAACACATTGCCTGATGTCTTGAGGATCTTTGCAACATTATTTCTGGAGTTCAAATGTCCCAGAAGTGGCACAATGGAGACCTGGAGCTGTAGGGCTTGCCACCCCCCTGCTAACCAGCAGTTACAGGAAAGGATTGAAGACAGAAAGTTGTCTTGGAGACTGTGTGCTAACTGTAAAAGTAGCTCCATCCCAGCTGACAATACGTTTCTATTACTGGAAACAAGCTCTAAATTGCCACTTGCAGAAACTAAAGCCATCTCATGCTGCTTCTTAATCAATTTGGATCAGTTATGCAAACTCCAAATATGGGTGAGGTGAATGATCCAAAGGATGGCTTCAGGCTTGAGTAGACATGATTGATACAACTTTTCACTACCTATTAACTTGATTTTGATGATCCTGGAAAGTATTTAGACACTAAATTATTGATAAATGTTTTGTTCTAAGGTTCCCTAGTTAATGTACTCCAACAGTGACAGAATAAACATGTACATGGAGAGATTTCAGAGGATAAAGAGACAGCAGCACTACCTTCTTAGCTCTTGGCTTGGTCATAAATATGGCTGGATGTAACCTATGTAAATAGGTTTAGTCTCCTAAGCCTGTTAAAAAAGCAATGTTTGAAACTGGTGCAGAATTCAGATAATTTATTTTAACCAACAAAACATTGGGCATCATGTTTTGATTTGTCAGTTTAGAGTGTGTCCTTATCCAATTACAGTGACATTCTTAAAGAGGTTAACCTGCCCAATATGTTTCACTTCAGCCTTGTTAAGTGGGGTCCTGAACTGGGGAGCCTGGAATGACTGCTCCAGTGAGCTGGGAGATACCCTATCCTATGTGGTCTGCAGGACCCAGCTGACTTTGCCTAGTTGGGAATCCAGAAACAGGGAATTGATGGCAGCAGGTAGCATCCCACCATCTGACTGACAAAGCACCTGTGGCTGACAGCTCACATCCTTAGAGCTACTGGGACATCCACTGCTCAGAAGACAACTTGTACATACACTAAATTCCTTTCTCTGCACTGTATCTCTTACATAGGCCATTAACTTTCACCTTCTGGATCCCAGCCTATGACTTTGGAGGTGTGGTGCCTTGTAAAGGTATACCAGGGTTTGGTTGAGCCTAATTAGGAATGGGATTAACTGTTAGCTAGAAACCTCAAATAGTAAGAATTCAGATATAAAAGCAGACAAGCTTCTGCTCTACTGAAAACACTAACTGCTCAGCTTTGGGCTTTTTTTTTTTTTTTAAATTATGGAAAGAAATATAACTCTAAAAGTGGAGATCCTGTCAAATTCCAAGACAAATTACCTTGATTTATAACAGCTAAATCCAGCAAACCTGAAGTACTCTCTATAATTCCATGGATGGAATCACTTTGTGGAAAAATGAGGTTGTCTGCAGAACCATCCTTTGAGCACACTACAGATAGGTGAGCTGTGGAAGCATATCAGCAGAAGCAGCAGTCTGGGTGACCTGTGTCTTAGTAGGACATTAATAGGAAGCAGATACTAAAACTGTATATGCGTTGGGGGATGGATGTATTATTGGTTTGAACACCATTTCAAAGACCAAAGTTTCACCTCACCAATCAGACGAGGGGAACGGGAAATTTCCCTTTGGAAACCTTCTGTGAAGTGATCCGTTTAGTGACTCAGTGTAGACAGCAGGCAGATCCATTCAAAAGAGTGTTAGAGAGGAGAATGGAAAAAGGCAAAGTTGAGAAGGGGGAGAAAAAACAGTAAGCATTTTTATTAAAGAACAGAACGTAAAAAACTTGGGGAAAGGGGGTGGTTGGAGGACAGCCTGTGCATCACAGTAACTCAGTTAGATGTCTCATTCCTGTGTGTGCTTTAGCGGGAGATAATTGGGAGCTGAAGTCTCCTCTGGCCAATCAGCCTGCAATTGATGGTATATTTATCCATTCCTCAGTGATGAGGAGTCCTGGGCAGGCATTCTCAGAGAGTTACTGCCTTCTCTGCAGCCCTTACATCACCATCCAAACTCTGCAGTCATCATCTAGAAATTTATACCTCACAGCTAAGTACCTAAGATTCTGTAGAGCAAACGCTACACTATTTCTTACCAAGAAGACAGCTTGTGATGATATGCAGCTTTTAAAAGCCTTGTGAGATCCTGCATATATGACAATGCGCTGTTGGCAGCTTGTCAAGGAGAGAACTGCAAAAGCAATCACGTCGCTTTGAGGAAGAGACAGCTATTAAAGTCTGGCTTCTGTGGTTTGATGAAGAACTGACAGACAGAAAAGAAAAAAAATTATGAGGCCAAGTACATAGCTGATACTAAATTCTCAACACTTCGTTTACTTATTTTCCAAACAACTACTTCAGATCTCTTACTGAAACAGTTAAAAATAAAACCTCTAAGAACATTTAAAGCAGGCCACAGGCATTTCACAGAAGCTGGTGTTTCCCAGCTCCCTGTAAGACATTAGGGCTTTCCTCCTACACCTTGACATGCTGCAGTTAGAAACAGCTGAAGTCACTAAGCTTTTAAACAAGATTCTATTTATGTGAAGTGTTTTTTGGTCTACAGCTTTTCCAGTGGCAGCAGTGATGATGGCAGTGAGGGTAGGCAGGGCCCCAGGTAATTAAAGCATCTCTCCCGGCTGAGGCCACATCTACACAGGTCACTGCTTGGAAGGCTGGTGGCTCAGGAAGTACCCTGGCCTCCAGCCTACTTCAGATGGCCTCCCCACGCTTCCCCAGTGGCTGCTTCTGCAGGTGGAGGGGTAACAGCCAGCTGGGGGGATACAAGCCTCAGGGCTCAAGGCATCCATCCTGGGGAGCAGGGGAATCCTCTGGTCATATTGTCTCTGCCTGCAAAACAGGCACATTTTCATTCAAGGTTGGTATCCCATTAATATAATATTCCTCCAATGCTGGTGTATTCATTCTCCTGTTCAGCAGTCACAAGATGCTGTGCCACACATACCCTTCTGCATAGGCAGACAGCCAGATATGAAGTCAAGGAATTGTTCAAATACCTCTCAATCAGACCAAGCAATTAAAAACTCAAAGTCCTCTCTGTGATTAATACTTTTCATTAAATAATACTTTTGTAATACTGACTGAGCAATACCTCGAAGTTCATGGAAGACCATCACCAAAGCTGTTTTTAAACACAACCAATTTTGGATCAGTTTAACTGCTTCACCATATTAAATAACGTTGCTGACATTGTTGTTCTTCTAGTTTAGCCACAGAAGTGACCTGATTTCAGTGCTCTTGCTAATATTTCCTGAGTTACCCCTGCCAAAAACCTTTCTCTGAACCTCCAAGGAAAGTGAAGGTGAGTTCCAGCTGTAGCAAACAAGGTAAAAAGGCCTAGGCACTCCTGTTTCTAGATAGCTGTTATCACCTCTTCATCCTTTATGACTACAGAACACTTCTTCAGCAACTATGCCTTCTTCCATATGCTCAGACTAAGCAGAAGACAGATGAAAAATGGCTAAGAAACTACTGGATGCAGATGCTTTGCTTGGCCTGACCAACTGCTTCTCATGTACTTGCTCTGAAACTCCCCAAACCTCCTGACACGACTGATCTGGCTGAAGAGATAGAAAAGGAAGAATGTGGGAAAGAGACACAGAAGAAGGATGGAGGTCATGAACAGAAACAAACATAGTGTGGGAGAGGGAAAAAGGCAGAGGGAAATTGGAAGAAAAAGTATTAATATAAAAATATTAATTCAACATATAATACAAAATATTAATTCAACAAGAAGGAGAAGTATGTAGAGGTAGAACAGACATTGGAAAAGACCCAAGAAAGGAGAAGAGAGGGTGAGGACTTGGCAAAGGAGATAAGCAACATCCACGAGAGCAGTAGATGTCTTATTTTATCTTCTAGAAAACTGCTGCCAAAATAAGATAATACATGCATTAATAACAGTAACTATAGTTAAGTACGTGGACATTGTGAAGGTGAAGAAGAGATTACCAAAGAACAGAGCTCTGGCGGGATGCCAGGCACCAGGGAAACCTGCAGGAGCACAATCCAGCAGCTTTCCTGCAGGGGAATGGAAACTCTCTAGGGTGACCTGAGTGGAAAGCTTAGAAAGATTTTTTCCTCACCTGCGGAGGAGGAAGGGCTGAGAAGGTCATCAAAACACCCTGCTGCATTTCACAGAATCAGGGAATTGTCAGAGTTGGAAGGGGCCTCTGGAGATCATCTCATCCAACTCCTCTGCTAAAGCAGGATTGCCCAGAGCACATCACTCAGGACTGCATCCAGGCAGGGCTTGAAGGTCTCCAGAGAAGGGGATTCCACACCCTCCCTGGGTAGCCTGTCCCAGGGCTCTGGCACTGTGACTATGAAGAAGTTTTTCCTCATATTTGAATGAAACTTCCTATGTTCATAGGAATGCCAGGGAACTTCCAGTGTTCCAGCTTGGGCCCATTGTTCCCTGTCCTGTTCACTGAGAAGAGTCTGGCTCCATCCTCCTTCAACCCATCCTTCAGATATTTATAAGTATTAATAAGGTCTTATTTTCCCACCTCACAGCAGGTTTGAGTGAGGCTGTTGCTGTCAGAGGGAACAGACCCTTTTCATGTCATGTTTTGAGTCAGAGAAACCCTATTTCTGTTGTAATTTGCATGCCAGTATTGGTGGTAATTTAACAATGCTTTTGCATAGATTTCAGCTGAGTCAGCATTCCTAGTTAATACCATCTAGTGGATGCAGCACTGCAGTAGCAGGATATTTGTGCTATTCCTAGCTGGTCTAGTGGGCAGCCTTGAGCACATGAAATTCCTTTTCTGCTCCCCAGTTTCCACATCCATAAATCAACTAGTGGTACTCACTGATTCATTGAGGTATTTTGAGATCCACAGGAGAAAAACACTAAGTAAGAGCTGGGTGTCACTAAGATTACCTTTTACCCCTGTGTACACAATTTTATTCTTCATTTTCAAGCCTTTCACATGTTCTACATGGCTCTTCTGTTTTGATTAGTACCTAGATCATATCAATAGATTTACCTTCTCACTTGCTTTCATAAAACTGCTGTTATTTCATAATCTAGTTTTAAAGTAAAAGAGAGAAGAATATAGAGTCCTGTAGCAGAGTGACAGTGACATTGTCCAAGTCCCCAGAAAAATGAAAAAAAACCTTTCCTCCTAATCTAGCCATAATCTGCTAATCTAGCTCTTTAGAAATATGCGTTGTATTGCACTGTCCATTAGGGAGGATGGAGAGATCACAGGTCATCCACCACACACAGTGCATATCCCATGCCCAGCCATCTTTACAAATAGTGGAAATCATCATGAGCTGCGTGTAACTTGCTTAGATTTAAAATTTAGTCATATATTTTGCTAGAGATCATATTGCTCCAGCATTTTGCAGGTATTAGCATGCAAGGAAGCCTGTTTTTAAAAACTACTTTAGAAAAGCCCTTCCCGCTATGCACAAGTACCCATCAGAGCATCCTTTCCCTGCACCCTGAGACTTCCACATACTACCACATAAAGTATCCCACCTACTTGCCCCTTGTATTTGTAAGGATGAGTGATATCCATCCCCTTGATTCATCCTTTACAAAGTGATAAACAACCTACTGGTTACATTTACCTACAAAATCGGAATGTAGTTCATCCCAATAGCTGGTACGTTTAGTAGGATATTCCCTACAGTCATCGCTAGGAGAACAATCAGGCTCCTCTTACGTTGTTAGAGGAAGAAACAATAAATGTCTATCAACAAATGAAGATCAGGCCTCAAAGGGGGACAGGGGACTAAGCAAGTCAAACAATAAAATTTGATAATATGTTTGTAATTAAAAAGTTACAAGTGACTTCCCGATATCAAAGAAGGAAAAAAAAGTAATTATTTATGTTTGGCATGATTTTCAAAGTTGTCATTGTACTCACAGGTTCTCATTGAAGTCACTGTAAACTGCGGGTATGCAGCACCTTTGAAAGCCTTGCCAAAATTGCCTTTAGACTGTAAGCTCCTTAGGGCAGAGCCCTGTTACTCATTTGGCAAATTGTCTTGCAACGCTCCTTTGCCTAAACACGGCTGTTTGCGTAATAATAATAATAGATAACAGATTTGCCCTGGAATTCAGAAATATCTGATGTGGTTCTATAACCTCCTTATTAATACAATATTTCAAAGCATTAAATAAAAGCTCATTTTATAGGCAAATCACCAAGGAAGTATGACCAAAGGAAGCTGGCTGAAAGCAATTTAGAACCCGAGAGGTGTTTGCTTGGTTAAACCTGGAACTTCCCTTCCATTGCGCGTTTCAGCTTCACATTATTTGACTCATAGGCTGGCAGCCTCAGTGAACAGGTAGGCCATGAAATATGCATCTGCCTGTGGTTATTTTAGAGCACAGAGCCTGATACATGTAAGTACATACAGCAGCACACACACCCTCCACCCTGGGGGTGTTGCTATGCTCCCTAAATTCATGTGCAATCCCTCTTGCCAGTGCCAGAGACAACTGCAAATGCAAGTTGACTCACTTCGCCTGGGAAGTGCCAGAGCATCAGGCTGCAGAGTCAAAGGGTGTCAGCACAACAGCTATTTTCCTTCACTCTCACTTCAGAAACCTTGCTGGGTTCAGCAACTCAGTCTACCTCATCCTCAACTCAGGATGGCATTTTGCAGTTTAATTTACAAAGTAAACTAATTACACACTTTCTGGAGACACGTATGAAAAGTCAGCAATGGCACCAGCAGCATTCTCACCCCTAAGAACCTCAGGAAAGCAGCAAATGGTCCACACCTCAAAGCTGTCTGCTTATATTTCTCTAAGCTCTGCTTTCCCCCAGCTGTTCCTCATCTGCAGAGTGGGGGATAACAATACCCACCTTCTGAAGGGTTTGGGGGCAGGTGGGAAAGAGTGCTGCCCAGGGAAGGTGCATGATATTCTCAGAGGAAGGTCTGCTGCGCCTCTGAATTAGCACCACTGTGCCTCCAGGTGTTGGCTATGTCAGCAGACAGCAATGCGAGACCCCTTTCACAGGGCTATTTATCCAGGAGATAATTACAAGGAAAAGGAAAAGAAAAAGAAAACTGACCAGTCCTAATAAATACCAGCCCTTTCAGGAATGAATTTGAAAGCCAGTTTTCTAGGTATCAGATGATAGGAATCATAAAGTTAAAGCATACACTTACTTTAATGAACCTGGTCAAAAGCGCTGTCTGGAGTGTTTATTTATTCATTAATTTTTACTTGAGTAGACAAAGTAAATCTGCCCTTGGTTTTCATAAAATCTTTCTTGCTACATGCTATTTAGTTTAAATTGGCATCTATTTGATTCAACCTGGAAAACCCAGCCAAATCCAATTAGTGTCATTGAAACTCCTGGAGCTCACTTTTTCTTTTCTTACCCCTCCTTCTTCCACCCCAGAATTTGAAAGCTGAGAGGAAGAATTCCAGAGCTGTAAATTTGAGATGGTTCCCACTTTTCACTTGCAAATGGGACGGGATGGAAGGGAGTAAATAACAATAATGTCACGGAAGTAAAAAAAAATGGCTATGAAGCCCGTTTTTGCCTGGTTGGTTGGTTTTCCTCTCTGGCCATAATACCTTCCCTTTTATGTATCTATTTTTGTTAAAACTTCTGAGCAGCTCTGCTCCTGGTGGATCTGGTCATAGGTGGCAAACTATGGAGCTGCTTCTTTTGTTTACTAACCTCGGCATGCTGCTTGCAAGCTGAGAACCTGCGAGAGCATCTGTTTCTTCTGCATCCCCTCCCTCTGACCCCCCCATCCTCGAGCCCATCTGCTGCTGGGAATCAGAGAATTGTCAGAGTTGGAAGAGACCTCTGGAGATCATCTCGTCCAACTCCCCTGCTAAAGCAGGATTGCCCAGAGCACATCACTCAGGACTGTATCCAGGCAGGGCTTGAAGGTCTCCAGAGAAGGGGACTCCACACCCTCCCTGACCCAGGGCTCTGTCACCCTCACTGTAAAGACATTTTTCCCTGTGTTTGAATGAAACTTCCTATGTTCATAGGAATGCCAGGGTGGAGCCTGGCAAAGGGTGATGAAGCCTGGGCTGGCAGCTGTAGGGAAGCGGGTGGTCCCTGTCTCTCGGCTCCTTCTCCAACAGCAGGTACATGGGCATGGCCTCTGCCTTGGTGAGGAAGCTGGCAGCGCTGGGGCGATGAGGTGGCTCCCCTTCCTGTCCTGACTGAGTGTAGCTGGGCAGCTGCTGGGCCACCAGTGGCAGAGAAACAAGTTAATTTTGCTCACAAAAGCTTCGGTAGCTCATTACAGAAAAGGAGCCTTCAAAAATATTGCTAAAATATGAATGTTTTGCAGGGGTTGCCACAGAAACACGTAGAGCATATAATCCAAAATAGGATGTCTAGACAAACTCCTACTGTCTGACCTTTTATGTATTTCCTAATCCAGCCAATCTTGCCAAGCAAATTGGTGACTAAGCAGCAATTCACTTTACACGGTGTCGTAAAGGCCTGACAAGGCCCAGGTCACGGTTATAAATTTCAGTCTGGCTACTTCAGCAACTCTCAGCTTCCTTTACCAGCACGGCTCCCGTGTGGTTTCTGGGCTGTGATGTGTGCTCTGGATCATCGTGAAGTAATTTTGGGGCTGTAAAATCCAAAAGCCACAGCTCCGCTGCGAAACAGAGAGCACTTTCATCCGGCAGAACCCCAGAGTTTACATAAAGCAGTAAAAAAAAAAAACGAAAGGGCGGCTGGAGAGAGTCTGGGGTGAAAGCAAAATCAAAGGCGGCTGCGCTGGGACCTGGGGCTGAGGGCTGGCGTCCCTCCTGCCTCCAGCCTAGTGAATGCTGGCCACCTGGGGCTTGGGTACTGCAACATGCTGGTCATGGCAAGTCACCGAGGTCTTCCTGCTCCGAGTTCCTCTTTTCCCCGACCAGCATGATCCCTTTTGGAAGTAGCCCCCACCCCAAGGAACCAGCTGGCTCCAGACCTCCATTGTGGCAGGAAATCCATTGAGTGCTGTTCAGTGACATGTCACTTATCAGTGTGGTCAGATAAAATACAATCTGAGAAATGGCTTTAAAAACAGGGAAGGAGGAAGACACTCGATAACCTCAAGTACTCAATAACCTTTATAAAGACATGTGTATCTAGTTGTATACATCTACATACATACATATCACAGAATCACAGA
>VZTM01012091.1:35172-45414 GCA_013400555.1 Jacana jacana | reverse complement strand
ATCAAATATTTAATCAGTTTTCTTGTTCCCTCCCTGACTTCCTTTCAAATATTAGTTTTGAAAAGCCTTTGTTTTTTCATTTAAAAATCAACAAAAAGCCCAAAACAAAAGTATTGGATCTTGCTGAGTTATAGGAATCCTTTCTGGCTTCAATAGAAATAAGGTTTATGAACAGCATCTTTCACTTCAAGATTGCAGGCACTGGAAAATTAAAAATCTATGAAAGTCTGCCCCAATTTCATTAAATCCCACTCAGTGAAATGCCCACCTTCCTTCGGTGGTGGCCCCTACCTCTTGAAGAGATCTAAGGTAAAGTATCTGAGAGCGTGGGAGGCCACAGGAGGATAGTCTCAAGTTTTACAGCTGTGTGAACTTACAGTGCCCACGTTTGCAAAACGCATCAAACCACACACTCAGGCTGGGCAGGTTTCTGTTGTTTTACTGAAGAATCCCAAGCACCTACTTAGATATCCTTAGCAAACAGTCACTGAACAAAGAAAACATGATCCCAGCAATGAGCGAGGCCAACAGCAGCCTCCCCGGTTTACAAGCCAGAGCACTCTTCTCACAAATGACACCTCCCAAGGCACTCTGTTGCACAGATTTGTACCAGGACAGATCAAGCTTGTGACTGCACCACTACATTTCCAATCTGCTTCACCCCTCCCTCCTTATGATAAACTTAGAAAACCTCAGACTGATGATTACTGCCATCATCTACTTATATGTAGACCCTAAGAAAGGATACTCTTTACACTTTTCTTACGCTCTTACCCTGGGAATCTGCTATTGGGCGTCACAGAAGACAGAATATTGACCTAGATATTGAACCCTGGCGGGGAACTCAGCATAGCAGTTATGGGCTGATTCTCGCTTAAGTCAGGATAGTAAAAACTGGTCTGATGAGCTTATCAGCCTTTATCAAGGTTTGTATCACTTGGAATACATTCGCAAATGCCTGAAACAAGTTTTAAAGTCAACAAAAGACTGACTTGAGGGTGCTCTTTTTTAAAACGTGTTTCCAGAATACAAAAATCCCACGGCTGTCCCGAGTTTAAAAGACTTTCCTTTTTTAATATGAAGCAATTTATTTTGAAGGGACAACATTTTTGGACGGAGCTTTTTTAAATAGAGTCCGTGCCTGATTTTTATAACTTTAATAAGTTTTTTAACTGCTCATCTAGCCACAGCAAGTTCACCTCCCACTTCAGCTTCCTGTAGAAACTGGGTCATACAAAAATTCAAGGAGTGAGCAAAGAAAAACATGATTTGGCACAGGCAGAAGAGAACTCACCCGTAAATTTCTTAGAAAAGCTTTGATATGGTTTTCAATGATTGCTACTTGTCAAATAAAGTAGTTTGCCAGGGATCAAGGACTGGAATTCAAGACTTTCTTCCTCAGAGACTGTCCTCACTTTAAAGTTGGAGAATTACACCTTTTTTTAAACCTAGTCCTTCAGGCCAGGTGGGTCTGATTTTGCTTTGCGTTTTCAGTGCAATGCATTAGCCTCTACAGAGTGGCTTAAAAATGTTCCCACAGTGGTAGGGCACTATTCTGAGGAAAGGAACGTAAGGTTTTGTATCTCTCTTAAGCAGGAAAGAGAGATGAATATCAAATCCAAGTTTCAAGCAAGTCACATAATTGTTATATTACAATATCCGGCTAAAATCACACTTTATGAAAAACAAATGAACCTACAATGGTTTTCAGAGAACAACTGATAATATTTTTCTTCAGGAAGGATCCAGCTGTACCTGCTATGAATAAATATGTGCATCTCCAATTTCCAATTTAAAAGAGCTGCATGATTTCACACTTCTCTGCCCTCCCAGTGTTTCCCAGCTGAGTAGCAAAAGATGACCAAGCCCACGTCTTAGGAACCTGGGTTTCCTTGTGATTCCAGCCTCAGAAAACTGATGTGGTGCTTCATTCTACCTTCTTTAAGTACCTTTACCGAAGTGCCTAAAAACCTGTTATTAATCTGAACTTTTTCTGTAATTAGTGCATAGTGTTCACTTTCCGAATGACTCGATTTCTTGGCATTAACTAGACAACAAGTCTGCAGGTGAAGTTTGAGTTGGATTTGAGAGGATCATGGAGACACTTCTCCAAAGCAGACACTTTTGGGTCATATTTTCAGTCTTGTCTTCTCTCATGACTTCTATCAGAATTCTTTCCTTTGCTTAAAGATATATATTTTACTGTTATTTCTAAAATAGTGAGAAAAAATCAATTGCTTTTCAACATATTTTCAGGAAAAAAAAATCTATTTTTGTTATTGTTATATTTTGTTGTTGATGGACCTTGAAATAACAACGAGGTTGATATCAGAGACGCTGCAATATTGTGAATCAGGCTGCAGCTTTATCTCCACTAACAAAGGGAAGGACTGAATACAAGAATTCTCATACACATTTTCTCTAAGTGCAAACTTGAAGCCTGGAGTTAACATTTGACTCTCCACGTTTATCTAGTGATAGAAGAATAAAAGCACAGATCAAGAACTTAAAAAGAAATTAATAAATTCCAAGTTTTAGACTTGGATTTCCAGAAAGAAAAAAAAAAAAAAAACAAGAATAGAAATGCAATCTAATGATCTAATGTACATTAGCAAATCCAAAGAAAGAACTGAAGAAACCTTATAATTTAGAAAAATCAAACCCAGAATCAAACAAGCCATTATCTTAACGTGCTAAAAATACTATATGAGGTTTGTCAGTATAATAATTAACTGAGACAGGCATGATCATATTTTACAGATTCTGTTTTCATGCAAATTTATTTTTCTCTTCATATGCTATCTACTTGAACCATAATATTTTGAACATTAGCTGCTAGTAGAACTTCTTGTGGTCCAATACCCTCTGTATCCCAGAATATGAAGGACTGGAGGAATCTAAAACACAGCCTTGCAGAGTGAGGCATAAAGCCTTATGGAGAACCACGAAGTTAGAAGGTGTAAGTTACCCTTCACTGTAACCATGCACCACATAATACACGCACTACATTCACATACAGCTAAAAGAAAAGTGTTCCCCAATTTATGCTCATAGTCAAGGACAAGAAATTTTCTGGGGAATACACCATGATGCCATTTGGGAATGACAGCTTTTAGAAAAACAGCCGTGTAGTATGTTTTAGCAATATTAGTTTGCTTCCCTAACTTACAGCTCCAGTAGTATAGTTAAATAGTGCCTTGATTCTTTGATTCACTTTCAAACATGTATCGCCCTGTGAAGTGGATTCTACCAGCAGAGGCATCCTTTTTCTAAGCATTACTCTACCAACATCAACAAAATAGTGGGTTATATCACTGAACTAAACATCATATATAAAAACTACAGACTGCAAGGTGCAGTGTGAAAAGAATGTCCCTTTTACATCTTTGTTAGTGCTAGCATCCTCATTCCACTTAAACATAATATGCATGGATATATATATATATAAAATTAGTATTTATATACTGGAGTATTTGTATCAACAGAGAAGCCTGTGGGACCACAGCAGGTTCCCCAATTACAAGTTAGCTGCAATTTTGCAATGTGGTTATTGGCTGCAAGCAAACAGAAAAAAATATTTCTTTTGGATTTTTATTTCCTTGAAAGCTTTAAAAATATCTTGGAGCCCTAAAAAAAAAAAAAAAAGAAAAAAGAAAAAGAAAAAAAAAGGAGTTCTAGAATTTTGGGAAGAAGTTTACATTGCTTTCTAATCAACATATTGCCACAGCTTTATTATTTTTAGTAATGAAAAAAGAATTCATTTAAACGAAGGAACTATGTAATTCCAAATGTGTATTTAGATGCAAATAGAAAGATTCTAAACTGACTTTTATATTTCAAAGAACTGGGATTATTTTATTCCTTTTGAAGAATAACATGGATACATTTGCTCATCCTGGTGTGTTCAGTGTCTCAACAGAATGGCCAGGAATGATGTCAGCACGTTTCAGAGTTTAACAGATGTCCTGCTGTCACTTTTGACAGACACTTTTGACACAGAATCATGGAATTGTTAGAGTTGGAAGGGNTCCATGTCCTTTCTATGTTGAGGGCTCCAGAGCTGGATACTGTACTCCAAGTGGGGTCAAATGAGGATTTTTAAATTATTATATTTTTATACATTTAAATGAGGAACCCTACTACAATGGTATGAAATTTGCATTGTTACCAATCTTCATCTGTTTGAGTTTATTTTAACTTATATTTCCTAAAAAACATTGTAAATTCATAGCACTATTCCCTATTCATTACTTGGTGATGTCCTACTGATGCATCATTTTGTTTTCTCAGCTTTCAAGAGATCCATTTTATCCCTTACTACTCTTCATCTAATTGAAACTGCTTCCATATTCATAGCATTATAAGCACAGCAAAAGTTACAGTATCTATCAACAACTAAAAAGACACTGCAAAATGTGTTTAAGGTACACGTCACTTTGATTTATGTGATACCCAGAGTTCTGGAGCTGTGAGACTTTTACTTTGAATGTACAGCAGTTTTACACTCCTACCACTCTCTCTGGGACCCATCCAAATCCCGTTTCTTCAATGAGCTTTGGATCAGATCTAGACGTGCAGAACTCAGAAGTAATTTTTATTCTCTGGATGTAATGCAGATTGCTACATAGAAAATAAACACTGTATACTCTTCTCCTGTGGAAAATATCTATTTGTACTTTCTTGGTTTGCTCTTCTTGCAAGTTAAATGTAGGTCATTCAGACGGAAGGTATGTGGTTGCTCTTTACGTATAGAGAAATTTAACACTTCTGCAGGGCATGAGACCAAACACTGAGCAAATGTAATCACTTGAGAAATGTAATAGCTGTGTGCTGTGTCTTATGGCTATTATGAAATGGAACTTATACCTAAAAATGAGGAAAACAGTTAGCTTTCTCCATTTATGGAGCTATGCCACAATTATGACATAATTCATAGCCAGACAGAAAGTTCCAGTTGTATCCATAGACATTTCATAACTCAGTGTAGTGGAAAACTGATATTGAAGAAAGACTTTTGCCAAGAAAAGTTATTCATACACAAGCTTCCTTCTCATGACAGCTTCCCCACTACACTGCGGAGCAATGCTGGAACTCTGCCTTTGGACCAGCATTTTCTACACCCACGCCAAAGGTTTATGTCCTGAGATGAGGTGCTTTGAGTCCCCTGTGCTCTCCTTGTTATCCTTACTACCTTATTACCCCACGGTTTTCTGCAGATAATTTTCTCGGGGCTTTTTTTTGTCTACAATAAGTTCATAAATGGTGGATCTTCAGGATGTTTTCTTCATGACTGCAAGAATTTAATGATCATCTGGGGCTTGGGTGCATTTGTCAACTTCCCTTACTCTTAAACAGCTGCAGTTATCAGAAAAGAAAATAATTTGGACCATCCATTTTTCTTTCCAGCACCAGAAAAAGGCACAAAAAGAAAAGAATAAAATAGGAAAAAACTTATGAGCAGACTCCTCACTTTTTACTGCCAAAAGCAACAACCACAAAGCAAAAAACCCCAAAAAACCAACCAAACAAAACCCCCACAGTTTTATCCCTACGCAAATATGACTTGTTTCTGGTATGCAGCAATCTAGAAGCATATCTGGAAGATCTTGCAGAAGCTTCTCTCAATATAAGATCATTGGCAACCATGTATACTGTGTATCTTGTATACATTGGAGGTATTTATCCTTACCTTTGGTTTAATTTCCTGTACTCAGAAATTTCTTAGAATAAACTAAGCCTCAGATGTCGTAGTAATCTCCAAATTCCCTGCAGTTGCACCGTGACCCTTTACAGAGGTGAACACTATGTGCAGAATAACTTAATATAAATCAGAAGAGTATGCCTGAGATAGCTTTAATATTATATCAGGAATGCTACATAAAATAGGTACTCTTTAAAATTTTCTCAAAAATTGCATCATTCTACTGGTCTGATGTGCTGCTCAGAATACATCTAACCAAAGACACTAAAAAAATAGGCTGTAGTAGCTTGTATATACAGCACTGACAGAGCTGCTCTAAACCTGCTGCCACATATCCCAAGAAATTATTGCAGGAAGAGACCTTCTCCTGCCCCTTGTGCCCTGGGAGGCAAGAGGAATGTCTGAGTCAGAAGATCAAACCACCACCATTTGGACAAGTTTTCTGACAGTTTTGAAGTAGCTCTGCAGTTCCCTGGAATCCTTCACAGGTGACCATGGTCAGATATGCAACATAGACTTATTTCTAGAAACGTGCCTCTTGGCTGGATTCAGACATGTTGGTCATGGGGAAAGGCATCAGGGTGCAGTGAGAGTGGCTGCTCCCTGGGGAAGGGGCCAGAGGCTGGTGGCAGCCAGTGGTCAGGGCTGTGGCCACAAGGGAGAAGGTCCCACAGCAGCCATCAAAGTGGGCATGGGACAGTATGGGCTTCAGGTGGGCTGGAGATCTGAGCATGTGAGAATAAGGCAAGTCCATGCTGAAGAACCCAGGGGGCCCTTGGCACTGTGACAGCAGGTCTATGGCACTGTGACAGCAGGTCTGTGGCGATGTGGGTGACACAAACGCAAGGAAAAGACTGCTGTTTAATCAAGGAGATAACACTAAGGGTTTAAGAAGCAGGCCAAAGACCACTTCAACAAACTGATAGAGTTGTGGAGTTTTGTTAGGCCTTTGACTAATTTGTGGGAATATTAGATGCAATAAAATTCTGCTTCATAACTAGAAGATTTTTGCTTTAGTAAAGTAGAAGGAGTTGTCAAGGAATGAAGAATGAAAAGGAGGTTGGAAGAGTGTGAAGCCATGGAAGCTGCTAATGTCTCACTTCTTGTAGGTAGAGATTGCCTCACAGTTCACCTTCAGAGACCTAAGGTACCCTTGGAGGAACCCCATTTTTTTACCAGGGAGTCCCCATCAGCCTAAACATGAGATTGTAAATATGTGCCTCGCCTTGCTGTATTTCTATCAAAGTTGTTGTACATTCGAGATTGGAAGAAGGACTTGCCCCAAGTCTGTGCTCCTCTAACTCTGAACTCACGCTGACGCTGAGCTTCCCACCTGGAAGCACTGCAAGACCTTTGCAATCCTCTCTCTAAAGCTTGGGCATTATTGGCATCTAACTAAAACGCCAAGACATCTTAAAACCTACATAGTTTCAAGTCTAAGATACATTTTTCCCTTCAGAAGGTCCTAAAAACTGAAGCAGACACATACATCTTCTATGGAACATTTGTTATTTTTAATATAATTGCTTAACTTAGGCATATTCACCTGTAAATATTTTATCTGGTTATTAAATACTGTTTAATTAAAAGTATCAACCATTATATACTTAGCCATTTGGTTTGATTCTTTTTACAGAATCTAGTTATTATTATAATAATACTTTAAATAGGATATAAATAAGTCAGGCTGTAGAGCTTCTACTCTGTGCTTTATTATTTAAATATGTTGTGTGTCATATTACTGTTAGTATGAGATATTGTTTCATAAGGACGGGAATTACTTACAGTCACAGAACCAAGCAGTCCAGTGTACAAGTCCATTACTATAGCAAAATGTACAACTGCGTAGCCATTAAGATAAGCTGGTACACTTGGGTTGAAGGGGACTTCTTTTCCAGTGACCTGTGTAAAGCAAAAGAGATAACAGCCTTCAACAGAGACCCGCTCCAGCCTGTTATTCCTTAGTATCCTTTATACTTACAATACAAAAGATTAAGGGACCTAAATAATTGCACAAAGATAATCTACTATAAATTTTACTCCATCTGTGTGTGTGTGTGTGTATGTTCACAGCTAAAAGAAAAAGAGAAATTACCATACTCTACAGAACAATTTTGAAAATCTCTTTAGGAAATGAATAATGAAAAGATAAATAAAAAATATATTTTTTCCTTCAAATAAAAAAGAAAAATACGCAGCTAAAGCATTCATTTCCTTCAGTTTCTGCTCCCATTTCATCTCCCCTATGCTTTATGACTGCTAATTTGCTAATTTAAAATAGCATGTGTAGAGTTTTTAACATTGATCCAGTAGCATTAAGAGGTCCAAGTAAATTACACAAAACTGAAAGCCTGTGCATGTTCTATTTACCACTGGGATTTCCTCAGGAAGGCCAAGTCTAGGTTTGCCTGGTCCCCAGCCTGGCCCTTTGAATATGACAGAAAGCTTATTGCAGAATCCAGGTGTGGCCCAAAACATGTTCCAAATATGAGCCAAGGGACGTAACTGGAAAAAAAAAAAAGGCAAGTAATTTTTCATTGTTAGTAAAATAACATTTAATAAAACATTAGATTTTATTCATTTTTAGCTCTTAAGTAAATGATTATTGAAGTCTGTAAAGAGAATAAATTATGAATAGATGAAGACAGTCAGAAGTTCAGAAAAGCTTACTGAAATAGGCAGGAGCCGTATCAAGCCCTTGGTTTATAGTGAGGATTACAACGACTCCTGCCCAGAGGAAAATCTGTCTCTCCTGTAATCAATCCAGAGTATTTAACTCAATGGGGCATAGCTATATTTATGGTAGTTTTTTAGAATCTGATTACTGCGGCCTTGACACGACATACTCTCAATATGCAAATTCCTTAGTACCTGACTGGAGCAGATATAATTGCACAGGCAATTATTGCACCCCTCCAGCTTCCAGCCCAGCCACACCTGCAGCAGAATTTCTCATTCTGTGAGATGCATCCTTGGGTGAGCAGTCATGAAAAGCCAACAGGGCCATCAACACCCCTCAGTCCCTGAGGGTTTTACAGAGAATTTTTATCCAGCTTAAGTGAAGCCTGGAACAATAAATCTAAGAAGCACAATACTAACTAGCTTTTCTTCTTTTTTATTTTTTTATTTTTTTTTCTTAATAAAAAAACTTTATTCAACCTGTTCTGGAGGTTTTGTCAAGACCATGATAGCTGCTATATAATGCTGTCAACACAACCCATTCTGGGGCACCTTGGATATCAAATATGCAGAGGAGATAAAAAAACCTGTGGGGTTATTTATGAAATAGCAATATTTGGAGAAGACAAACAGATAAAATACATATTTTTCCTATTATTGCATATTTTTCCTATTAACTGCTCTGCATAAGGCAAAATGGATATCATTCATTCCACAGGCTGTTACATCTCCATTGTAATTAGTTGTTAATTTTACTGTATTGTATTTCCATGACAACAAGCTCTGCATATGCTGAGTGCAGGGAATAGAAATAATGGTTTTGTAATGAAACACTGGAGAAAATTTAGGTAATTTAATTGCCTGTGCAGTAAAGCAAGAATGGCCTCAACTGTGCCCAAGAGGGGAGTTTCTTTTGAACACGAGCGCCTGTTGAAGACACCATGGTCAGTATTACAGACCTGCAGCATGATGGGATCAAACGAATTTACCGGATGTGTTAAACCATATACAACTTTTTCATCTTCTGCCTCAAATGTTCCTGATGGAAGAAGAGAGGGGGGAAAAAAAAACCACCAGCAATTAAATTCAAAAGTATATACCTATTATTGTCACGCTAACTAAATATGAGGGAGAATCTTTTTTATATACTTACCAAATATCCTGTCCCAGATAATGAGTGTGCCGCCATAATTTTTGTCAATGCAGTATGGATTTCTACCTATAATAAAAATGAGCTTTTTATTGTGAGATCAGTATTATGAGATCAGCTTTTTTATGAGATCAGTAATTGCACACACAAGAATACATGCAACTGAATTATGGAGGGAAATCTTCATTGTTAGCATCAATTTATAATCTAAAAATAATTTTAGAAGATAGCTAACCTACCACTCCTTATATGTCTAGAATGTGTTTTTTTTCTTACTAGGCTTATTGCTCTATTACTCAGATTCAAGAACTGAAATCAAACATATCATACCCAAAATTTCTGTGAAATAAAAGGATTCATCTGGAGAGTAAACCCAGTTCAAAAAATATATATAAAGACAAATTTAAAAGGAAACAAAAAGTAGTTTCACCAGTTTATACCTAAAAAATATACACTATGTTTAGGTTTAAGCATCTCAGTAATGGCTTTCAGCTATCTCTATCTTCTACACCATATGTCTGATCAAGCCTTCCTTATTATTTACTTCTTTCTGAAGAAAACCTGATACTTTGCTCTGTTTTCTAGGGAATGTAGTTGTATATAAGCTGTCCTAGCAAAAGTATGAGCAAAGAAACATTGATTACACAAAGCCAAGTCTGTGGAGATTGTTTGGAGTGACTGTACAACACTTGGTCACCTCCAGAGTGATTCT
>VZTM01012091.1:0-35113 GCA_013400555.1 Jacana jacana | reverse complement strand
CAGCAGAGCAAATAAGAGCAGAGTGTCTCCCTCCAGGATTACTGGTACTCGTGCAAATTTTAAGGATTAGACACTTACAGCAACACAGTCTTTTTAAAAAGCCTACACAGTGCCATAAACGCTTTACACGTGGAGGATATAATAAATATTAATAACATCCTCTGTACATATAACAGCATTTGAGTCTGTTTCAAATTATTTTGTTCTTTCATCCCCCTATCACTTTTTTATTTGTTATCTCTGCACACTGAATGAGGCAAGGTCATCTATGAAATTCACTTCTATTCCTCAGACACGCTTGTGGCATTTTTCAGTATGCAGTGGAGTTACTAAAACAATTTACATTTCCAGGTCGGTCTTGAATGCCCCTGAATATTGATGAAAAGTCAATCATCACGTACTTAGGTAAAGTCAGATTTTTCAATAATTCAGAGAGCCAAAACCAAATTCCCCTAAAACATCGAACAGTTCTTCTAAAAGGCAACCATGTAGTTTCGTACAATTCCTACTTGAATTGGATGCAAAAGCACATTAGTCATTGATGAGTTGATGGTGTTTTAGTAGTCAGGTAAAGATATTCATAGCTACAAATGTTGAATTGTCTTGCTCAAAGTCTTCACGTTATTTCCTGGAATTTCGAGGAAATTTCTGCTCAACAATTAATCGTAAATATGAAAATTTTAAAATTAAAGTTCAGTTATTTTTTAAAACATTACAGAATTTCTAAATGAACAGGGATTACTTTGGAAGTAATGATAAGTATTAAAATCCTTCTGTAAAACTAATTTTACAGTACAATTTTAGAAATGTATTATTACAATACAAATAACTACCATGAGAACAAACACGCTGAGGAAGAAGAGGTTACAGTTTTAGCTTACCATGATGAACTCTGTGATGACTGGGAGTATTAAGAATCCACTCCAGGGGCCCAAGTTTGTTGATAACCTTAAGAAAATTAATGTTTGAATGAATTTGAAAATATTGTACCAAATCAGGAAGGAGGAGGGAAAAGAGGAGGAGGCAACACAAAAAAGAGGATGTTTATCTTTAGGAAAATTGCCTATTTTTTTTTTCCTGAGCCATTTCACTGTGTTACTATTACAAGAATTTCCATGAAAAAAAAAAAAAGACATTTAGAAAAATGCAAGTTAAAACAAATTTCTCTTTTTGATCCAGCAGCACATTGTCTTCTTATTTTTCTTAGCAGTTTAGGATTCCATACAGATCACTTCACTCATGGTTTTTACTCTTACCCATTGGCACTGCTTGGGATCCAGTGTCTCTGTAAAATCCCAGTTATGTCAACACTTTACATTAGCAAAAGGCTGGCACTCAGAAATAAGTAATCCTTCTCCTTCAGTCCTTTTGACTGCTTATTCCTTCTTTCAATACCTGGCACAAATGCAGTAACACAACAAACCTGATTAGGGAACTAATGCAAGTTAAAACTAATTCTGGTTTGTTTTTCTAAATTAGTTTAACTGCATCAGTTCCTAAATCTGATCCAACATCTGGTGAAAAATACAATGGCGCGAGTCAGAGGCATAAAAAGAAAGTCAACCAGCATAAATTCACAGTGGAGCTGTGATCTAAGGACGAATTTTTACACTTAAAGGGTTATTAAGCCTTGGAATAGGCTGCCCAGGGAAGTGGTTGTGGCGCCATCCCTGGAGGTATTCATAAGATGGGTTGACATTGTGCTAGGGATATGACCTAGACGATTCTGATTCAGCAGCACAGAAAATCCAGCCTTGATCATTTTAGCACCACACCAAAAAATGACAGAAAGCATTGATTGCCATAAACTCACCCTAATGATTCTAGCTTTGCCAGAAAATGCTGATAAAGTAACTTTGAACCAGCAGGGTTTATGCTCCATTAGGTACTCTCCTGTATTATGGGGCCAGAGGATACAAATTTTGTGCTCTGGGTAGATCAATATAAGTGTGTGGATACCCAAACACAATAAACATTGCTTAATCCCAAACACAAACCCATCAACCACAAACAGATGCAATCACCAGATGACTGAAAAGGATTTTTGTCCAAAATATATTCTAAAATGGTATTATTCACTATTCTATATCTGATTATGACCATAATGTCTTGCAATTAAAAGAAGGGGAAGCAGCTAAATAAAGATGCTTAAACAATGTGAAATGAAACCCAGAGCCTATCACTTGCTCTTTGCAGAACTTCATTTGTAAATTTAATACTCATATTGCAGAAATAGGTGATATCTAATATAATAATACAGATAATATTGGCATATTATAATATTAATATTAACATTAAGTAGAGAGTCAGATAGCCATTACTAATGAGAGCAAGCCCATTCATTTAAATAACTAAACAAACAAGGATTTTAAATCAGATTTTATTTAGAATAAAGTCCTAAAATATGCTGGTTCCATTCCTGTTTAACCCACATTTGTGCAAGTGAAATCAATTGTGGAGACATAAATACACACAGGACATTCTTCAGATGTATTTAATTTTTTATGAATCAGGCAAATATCACAATAAAAGGAATAAACACCTTTTGTTCACTTTTGTCTTTAAAAGTAGCAAAAGATAAGGACAGTAATTAAAGCAGCATAGAAATGAGCAAATTCTTCAGATAGAACTGTAACATTTGGAGCTCCTGTCTCAACATCCTGCACACAACTGACTGGAAAAGCAGAATATTGGGACAAGTTTATTTTATTTGTTTAGCTTGGAAGCCAAGGACAACATAAGTTGGACCATTTGTCTTCTCAGTTCTCCCTCAAAAAAAAAAAGTGCAGTCCTGAAACAACCATCTAGGTTGTGGTTGAAGGTGAGAAATGATTCATTATTGATGCTAGTGTCATTTCCCACCTTTCTCAAACAGAAAATCCCACTGTTTCAAGCTATGTAAAATGTGACCACTAAATTATTTTAATATGAGTCAAATGACTGGGATTGAACTGCAGCCCAGCGCCTGAGAGAGCAGATATTTTTCTATATGACCACACCTAACTTTGATACACTTGGTTTTAATGTATTTTTAGCTCAGTATTTTAACAATCTTTGTAAAAATAAATCAAATATGTGCTGGGAGAGCAGAGAATCACTAAGGAATAGCAGTCTTCACGTTTAGCCTACAAGCAGATTATAATAAAATGTGTTCAGATTGAATGCCTTCAAGTCTTCAATATCCAGCTGATTGAATTTGCATTTCAAAATTAACATTTGTCCTTTTGAAAGTGCATTTAATGCATCACTGTGCTAAAGTAGAACTTCGTGTCTTGGGGATCCCTAAGGACCTCAGGAACCTACGTAAAATTTTAAATAAATACTTGTGACTAATCCTAGAGAAAGCATTTTGTTTGGAAAATGAAACCTCTCTCATCTTTTAAAATAGTTCTTTTTTGGGGGTGTTGACATGTACAAATCTGCTGAAATATCTTCTCTGCAGCATCGTTAGTGATTGATGGTGGAGCCTTCTTTGATTCATCACTCAGCCAAGGTTACCTCCATTGCAAAAACATAATAGCCACACGCTGATGGAAATATCATCTGAGATCACAATTATAACCACGTGGCATTGAAGCTCAGGGGTGGTACAAACTCTGTACCTGACCAAGCACAAATCCAGCATGCTGAATAAAACAACACTTTGGCTAAAACACATCAACAAATATTTTTTTCACCAGACATTCAAAGTGGCAGAGGGTGCTATTTCTAGGAACTTCCCTTGTTATCAGTAAATTTACTTCTATATACTCAGCATGTTTCTAAATCAGAAAAGTACTGTTGTCATTACAAAACTTTTGGTGCCAAAAATGTTATAAATATTTTATAAATATATCCATCCATATACCAGCCCAACAAACAGGAACATATCTTTGGAAAGCTGAATTTTGAAGGCTCCTGCAGCACCACATGGCAAGGAATAAAATAATTGTGTTGAATTTTGCTGAATTTTTCTATATTTTGTCATTTTACCTGGGGCAGAACTCGTACAAGCAGATCTTTCATCAAAGTAAATTCTCAAGGCGAGGACAGCAAGACAATTTTTTCCAGGAGGGATGCTGACCCTGTCACATCAGGCTGATAGGAACTTAGGAAATCCCAGTGAGAGGAGTGAAGTTGTGGGAACCGATTCATAACAGCATTTAATGTTTTAACAGCAGCCCACATTCAAAAGAATTCCTACCAGGCAACAGATGGGGAGAAAGGCAGCGGCAGGTACTCTGCCTACCCATCTACCTTTCAAGTGTCAGTCTACCCTTGTTTATGTGCCTTACTGTGGCCAGACACTTTCCTTAGAGAACAGCAAGTGCCAAGGAGCTGGGAAATGTTCATTGCAGCAGTGACCAGGCTCGTGCTGCAGTCACCAGTCACCAAAGCACATACGCCGCAAGGTCTCAGTCATTCAAAGCCAGTGGACTATGGTCAGCTTCAAATAGCTTTGCATTCAAACAATGACTTTTAGACTAAGACCTTTGACAATTTTCACGTTTCTGGAAAAACAACTGAATTTAAAATTTGAAAAAATTAACAAAGCACGTGTGATAAGAATATCAGAACTGCTCGGGTTTTTGTGGCTTGTAATCAGGATTTTCATCAAACAAACAAACAAAAACCCCAACAACAACACCAAAATAAACCTAAAAAAATCCCCCAAAAAACAAAGAAAAAGCTTTCTGCTATTATGATTTTAGTATGCAGTAGAAAGTTTTGTCTTAAACCTTTTTATTGGAAAGTAGTTTCAAAATTAAGAAAAAATAAAAATAATGGAAATGCCATTTCTCAATGCTGTACTTCAAGCCCTATTTCGTACTATTGAAAGGAAAGAGAATCTGCTTGTGAATACAGAATATTTTTTCTTTATATCATCATCTGACAGTGATGTTGGCATCACAGAAAAATAGCCACCAATGTCCTAGAAGTTGAAATACCCCAACTGTTGTCCAGCAATGGCCTTATCTATATTTTGACCAATACAGCTGGGGGCTCTACGCTTGTCTTTGTTTCCCTGATACAGATACCTGCTGCTGAAAATCAGTTCCTGTCTTCAATTTTGCCTCTCTCAATTAACACATCCTGTGTACCTCAACTCCCATGCCAGTGACCCACAGATGAACTGCAGCATTCCAGCAAAAATCTCTTCCTGTTTGCTTTGTTTATTTTTTAATATCTCATGGCCAAAAAAGTGCTTTTGCACTTGCCAAATCCCTTACAAATGGACTCAATAAACTGCCTAGGAATCAGATACATGGGTATCTCACACCAGTTATAAAAGCTTCGCCAGTTCCCTCCACAAAACATGTATTCCTTTGTGCTTTCTTCCTTTTTTAAACTTTTTTTCAAACACACAGCACATTCCCTCCTTGGCACTTGGGTATCACTCAATAGTAAAGCAGAATTACTGACAATACTTGAAGCAATTCCACAAGCAGCTTAATAAATAAAGCAGGCTAAATGCTGCACGCTGAGAAACAGCTTCCATACATTACTGAATAAAACATGCTGGAAGTGAAATCTTCAGATATATAATATAAATTTTTCTTTTTTTTTTTTTTTTTTTTTTTTTTCTGTAATAGTAGTTCTTCTATAAAGATGTTTCCTTTGTGACAGCAATACCCAGCCTGAAGGAAAGGAAAGCCTTGCAATATCTCTTGCAGCATGTAAGCGCCTCTGTTTGCGGTCTCCGAGTTTGTCAGCACCAAGGGAAATCTTTATTGCCTGGTACCTGCACCACTTCAATGTAGTTCTTGTTTAAATAATGAGAAAAAATCGTGACATGAAATCCAAGGGAAACTTTACATCTTGTGTAACAACTCCTCCTGTCACCACTACAACATGAATCTTTACTTAACTCTGTTTCAGCATGAGAGTTGGGAAGGAATGTCGGCTGAGCAGAGCCGGCGACGTTACGGAAAAAACATTCATATGTAAAAATTTAGGTTTTTTTTTTTATTTTCTCTGAGAAAAAGAAAAGCTGTTTGTAGCACAGCATTGCTTTCAACATCACAGTGTTAGTGATCTGCCGGACAGGAGAGGGTAAATCCATCCCTGGAGCATCACTACTGAACTTAACTTTGGGGTTTCTGTAAGACGAGTTGGTAGCAAAGCCCACATTACTATTAATTTCCTCAGTGAAATCAAGATAAGGATTTTATTCCTGGGCTATAAATCTGTATTTCAGACCGTCTGGTGGGGAAATTTAAAAATAAGACCTTAATTACATTCCCCAGTAGAGCTGCTGTGTTAATTCGGAACAACACACCCATGTATTTACACAGATGGCCCTGGTGATCAGATTTGCCATGTGAAATCTCTACAGGGAAGCTGGGGAAAGGCAGAACTCCTAGGATATGTGCTCGTCTGCCAGTTTCACACTTTGAAATCCTCGGCAAAGCCTGATTTATATGCCGCCAACTGTTTTCCTATCTGATTAGGTAGTTTTCTACTCCAGTAAGCATGTAAAATGGATGTAGCCAAATTTCCACACTGAGGAGCGAAAAAACAATATTTATAGTTTAGAAGTAAAACAAGCGAGAGGAATCAGGCCTGTTGGGATCATAAGGAGTTTCATAGGGAGCAAATTTCTGATAAATCTGGATGGTAGGAATGGGAGGTGAAAGCCTGGTTTTAATGGATAGTCTGGTTTAGGGCATATTTATATAATAAACACACAGACTTAAGAAACATGTTTATAATAAATTATCTTGAAGGCAGGCCGTTGTCACTTCTCATTGTTTGACGCCTCAACCAGGAGTTAAGGTTGGAATCAAACTGGCATTTTATGTGAATATTTTAGTTAACTCTTTCAAAAAGTGGATAGAAACTCTTTGTTTTTTTCTTTCCTTTAAAGAGCCAATGAAGCCTTGTTGTGGGAAAGATGAACATGCATCGGAAGTTTCAACCAATTTTTCCACTGAAAATGAGAGAAAACCTACACTAACCAGTTGTGTTAATTGCAGCATTACAAATAGCAGAGCACGGAGAAAGTCACTCTTTCAGTCATCTATCAAGTTAAGCATTTTAAACAAACTCCAGGAGAAGAATTGCTATACAATTTCAATATTTTTCATCAGCTTGACAAATATGTGCTGGCAATTGAAGGGAGAAAAACCCAGAAAGTAATAAATCAGTACACCAGTCCTGGAATAAACTAAACTACAGCTAAGTATAGCTCTTCACTTTCCTCTTTAAATAGATTAAACCATCGTCAGCATCCTATACATTTTGGTTTTAACCAATAAGGGCCTTTCAAATGTTCTGTTGGCTTTGAAACCATAACTAATATAAATAGATTCTCAGTGAGTCCACACTATGAGAAAACCTCAAGAGTATTACAAGTAACATTTTAAGATAGAAAATTAGATATTTTTTTTGACAGAGAGCAGTATCCCTAACTTATCCCCACATTTATGTGGGATCCTTTTGCTATTATATTTGCTTTATTTGGTAAATAAATGGCCTTGATTGTTTTGCAGGATACAGAATGTTCTGAAATATGTTGCATCTCTAAGGAGCTCGCTTCACTTATATCTTGATAATTCTCCAGAGACATAATAGACACATGTGGCCTAAATAAAACTCTTGAAATACAATTTTTAGTTTTAGGGTTTCTGCAAGCAGATTAGCAATAGCCAAGCCCACTTCTGCTGAGGTAAGCATTTCACAGCTGTCTCTTTCAAGAAGATTCTTTGATGCAGCAACCAGAAACCAACACTCCTCAACACCAACTCAAGGACTTAATTATTAGAATGAACAGTCAAGTTCCTACTTATCTCCTTGTCCCATAATCGGTTCTCTTCTGGCCTCACCAGTGACCCAGCTTCATCGGGGAAAAGGAAGGGTTCCTCTGCCTGGATTGCCACCCACCCAGCACAAATGTCCACCAGAAGCTGATCATTGTGGAGCAGCTGGTTTTTTAATACAAAAGATCACAGCTCCTGTGCTGCACGTTGAACGCAAAGCTACTGGGTGCAAGGCAACACTCAGTTCTTTTAAATGATTTACATATATTCCTAAGCCCCTCTCTATTCTGCAGTTCAGTTGTAAGAGAAACTAGATAAGAATAAAATAGTTAACTCAACACATCAAGGCACTACTGGGTAGACTCATACACTTAAAAGTGCCAATTAGGTTTAAAATAGGAGGCTCATCCTGGGGGTACAAAGGCGTAGCATCAGCCCACCTCACCATCACTGAGGTCCTAGGTGCCAAGGAAGGAACTCCAAACCCTTTCCCACTACATTTTTCCCAATTAAACTGTGCTCAAATCTAGCCTACACTCAACAGGAAAGAAATGGTGTGCTCTCTTATGAGTCTTTTATCTTCCCTCTTTTTAAATTGCTCTTAAAACAAAAATTGGAGGTTTATATTTCATATATCTATAAAGTCAATACTTTTTTCTCCTTGTGGGGGAACTGAAACATGGATAAGTGGACATATTTGCAGTTATTACTAGTACTTAGTGACAGTGCTGTTAGCTTTGCTATTCTCTGCACTCTGGCAAGTGCAATGATGACAAGACTTTCATCCCACGGACTAGTTAAAAAATCTAATAAGCCAATTTAGCAGACAGGCTGGATTGAAGCAGTGAGTTCTCTCTGCTTCTTGGAATAATGTTTTTATTGTCTAAATTGCATGTGTATATATATATATATTTATCCTATCTGTACCTGCAAAAGCACTGTCTGCATTAAAGAAAGTATTTTTATCTCCCTTGTATTTATTGATTTATTTGGTCTCCTTCTCTCCACAGCAAACACTCGAATTGACAGTTGGTATTAACGAACAATGACTTTCTGAATGAAAAAAAAGCATCAGCTACCAGGAATGGGACCAGAACTCTCTTTTGTAAACCAAAATTTTGTTCTTTATGCAAATCAGCAATTAGTTCATTCCCCACTGGAGTTAGAATAATCTCTCGGATCTTTGTGACAGTGAGAAAATCAGCTCCTAAAAGCCGGTGGGCTGTCAGATGATGTGAACCATTTCTAGGAATTGCTCTTAAATCACCTACATTGCTGAGAGCTGGCAGACACAGTCTTGAACATCTTATTGGGTGAATGTCGATAATGGCTAATGACATCCTTCTCTTTGATGACTTCTAGCAGATTCTGATGTATGGTAAGTTTTTAGATGCATCCACTGTAACCTGACTAGGACAGTTGTGTGTGTTTCTGAATTGAAAGGGCATATCAGACAGAGCCATGGCTATGTTTGGCTGTAGTGGCTGAACTGAACAAAAGAAGCTTGTACTTTCACTAAATTAACCAATGTATTAGAACACAGAAAATGAAATATTTTCTTGGCATATGCTATTTGAATTCAAAATGAGTTTCC
Organism: Jacana jacana; assembly: GCA_013400555.1. Taxonomy (NCBI): domain Eukaryota; kingdom Metazoa; phylum Chordata; class Aves; order Charadriiformes; family Jacanidae; genus Jacana; species Jacana jacana. Next base: position 25,780 of record VZTM01012091.1, on the reverse strand, counting down.
ACTATTAAATTCAAGAGAGACTGCAATTTCACAATTATCCTCAATACAGTGGTTTATCACTGATTTTACCCTTAATGGTGAGCCTCTACTTTTAAAACAAACAAACAAACAAACAAACAAACAAACAAACAAACAAACAAAACCACAAAAAACCCCCGCAACAACACAAAATTCCCCAAAAACAAAAGCCAAAAAAACCCCAAACCATATTTCTCATCTCAACCAGGAAATCAGATCAGTCCATCAGAGTCTGTTTCTACTGTGATCCATTCAATACCACTTGTACATCAATTTGACTCATTGCTCACTGACCTTATAGGAACTATTCACAGTATATTAAAATCAGTGTAAATATATGCCTTTGTAAACAAGGCCTCGAGATTTTTTTACTTACCAGCAGAGGAACTCCATCTTTCATTTGCAAGCTGCTGAAGATTTTAGCTCATTACCAAGAATTTTTCTCCAACTCCACAAAACAATTACAAAACAAAAACCATCTTCTAACCACTGCAAACACTCAAAAACATTACAGTCAACTAAGTTTGGTCAAAATGCTTTTGAAATTTGAAATCTTATTTCTTGATCAAATTTACTTTTCCATTTTAAGAAATGGATTGCTAAATTTCTTCTAAATTACTAAACTACTAAAAGTGCTTTGAATAAAACTTCTTGCCCTTGTTCACTGCACTCCCTTCTTGTTTATTTAAATGAGACTACAGCACATAATATGGAAAAGGTAGGTCCAAGATTATGGAAAAATGAAATTTGCAAAGAAATAGAGGACCAATCTCAATTGTTAGGGTCTGGGAATTAATAGATTAATATTAATCAATTCGGTTTTAATTAAGTCCAGAAGTTGTGGATGCCCCATCCCTAGAGGGGTTCAAGGCCAGGCTGGATGGGGCTTGGAGCAACTTGGTCCAGTGGGAGGTGTCCCTGCCCATGGAACTCAATCTTGAAGGTCCTTCCAACCTGAACCATTATATGATTCTATTCTATGATTCTATGACTTTTCCATTGTCTCATTCTGTCACTTAATTATCATGTTGTCCTAAAGATTTCATGATTCTTTTAACTCTATCCAATAGACTTTTGTCTCAAATAATTTCTGCTTAAAAAGACACATATATCTTCTGGAGTTTCAAGACTAGCTTTTGTTATCTGTGTGGTAATCAAAGGTGTACTTAAAAGAAATACGTGCATTTTAGTGTATTTGACTTAGTTCTTTAATCTGTTTTCAATTTCCTTATTGACCCTAAGCTCATATTTGGAAAAAAAAGAAACAAAACAAGACAAAGACTTTTTCTCAATCTGACACCTTCCTAGGTAAGAGCTGATGGATGTATGGGCTTCAGGACTGGGCCACAACAGCTCACCTATACCCAGGGAGCCCAGCCAGGTTGTGCTTGGCTTCCTGCCAGGAGGAGAATTCCTTTTCATGAAAGCATGAAACCTCCACAATCTCTCTCTTTTTCAATGTTTTTTCATTAAAGAGAGCTGAGCAGAAGTCAAAGCTAAAGAAAGTAATAAACAAAAATTTAGATCAGTACACTCTGCAAGTGCAAAATATTTTTAGCAATTATACCTTCACAAAAAGATTGGCTTTTACTGAGTTGGTGTTTCCTGATAAAAACAAACTTATTTTGGCCTATATCTGTATCGGTTTTATTTCTCTTTTTCCACCCTGCATAAAGTGTTGCCAAAATTTTTCCCATTCCTCGCCCGTTTTCATCCATGTTATTCCGGGTTAATAGTAGTGGCTCACCTTTTTCTGCTCCCAGAGTTTGATGAAGTAGAAAGACTTAAAGAGGGGAAAAAGAGATGCCTTAAGAAACCTGACTTCCGTAACTATGGTAAAGGGCAGATTACAGTCTTTCCTTAAATTAGAAAATTAAACAGAAACTAATGCATGTCAAAGATCAAACAGGCAAGGAATAATCTGCTGCTGCAATTACTACCAACAGGGATTGATTCAGTTGATACTTTCCAAATACAATTTGACATCTCATAAAAATTACAGCTAAACCAACAGAAACTAATTTCTGTTTTTTCACAGGTGTCTATCAGGTTATAAACACACCTAACTTATTGGTTGTAATAAATGCATAACGGAAGGATATAGTTTAATATGAGCCATAGACCTTCCGAATCACCTGTGAAAATAAACTGAAATGGAGTATTTCTGTCTGTCGGTAACAGTCCTGAAACATTTTGTGGCTTTTGAAAAATTAGATTTTTAGTGCTCTTTGACCAAAGGGTTTTTTTTTTACTCCCCTTATGATCTAAATGAGAATGGTCTAGTCATAGAAACATTTCTCCCAGGCCATTTAAGAGCAGATCTACCGACTAAGTTATTCTATTGACTTAAATAGTATTGGATAGGACCCAAAATTGTTTTCTCTTGATTTATTTAGCTCTTTATGCACTGTTACAGAACAGCGTTTTCTTCACGGTTTGGGTTGGGCTTTTTTTTCTTTTTTCATTTAAATAAACTGTTATGATGTTATTTCTATACTTTGGTGCTACTTTTTAAAAGACATATGGAAATATTTTTTGTATCAATTCAGGCTGCCACTGCAACAATGCACAGAAGCAGAAGACAGCAAAAAATCTTGTAATGGGAGAATATATAGTTAAATGCAAAATTATAACTGAAATAAAAAAAATGTGCTTTCACTATAGCGCACCCAACCTTTCCCGAACCAACAGCCCATTCTGACTTTAGTAATAATAAAGATCTGTAGCACCAAAACAATGGTATAGTACAATATTTATATAAATATATGGTGTTTAAAATGCCATACTATTTTTATATAAAACACCAAGAATGCAGGAAATAAAGAAATCTAACTGAAGTAGAGTGATCTTTATGATTTGGTATATTGTCTTCACAGGAACATATGAGCAAATTGAGTTAAATAAAATAGACTGTGTCTGATCTGCTGGTAGGAAATCTGAACAAAACCTGACATAATAAATAGTGAAGAAGGTCAAAGTTATAACACAGGAAATTTCTCTTAGCATTGTTTTAAACAACACTGGACACATTCAAAATTAAAGCATGGGAAAATATCAGGGATCATACTTTGCCTATAAACTTCTGCTCTAGTCTGAAACATAGCATATAAAGTTTCAGCACAGCATGATCATTCTCTTGTAATTGCTGAATTCAATTTAAATTACTCCCAAAACAAAATATCTTCCCTCAGAAAGTGTTGTATAGTTTTGTTCTTTCCTATTACTTAAATATCATGTATTTTTTATTTTAATAAAACACTAAATTGTGTATATCCTTTTCTAAGCTTTTCAGTGCTAAGAAAAAAAATACCTATGAAAGAGAAGATACTTTTTTCCCCCTGTATCTTACTAGATTTTCATTTTCTGAAGAAGAAAGATGTGTAATCAAAAGTTGTGATGTTAACATTTTCCAAACAAACTTGACTACTCAATATGGGCCCAAATCTTCTCTAAGGAAACATCAATACTGATTAAAAGCAGTAGAAATCTGAGGACAGACAATATTTCTCATCAAATACTCCTGCTTTTTAGAAGCAAACTATTACATCTTACACTGGCAGAATAGAAATAATGAAGTTTATCTCTACTAGGCCCTTAATGATATGTACTGCCACGCTGTAATAGCACCCACCACAGGCTCCCAGAGGACACCGAAGCTGCTGGGGAATGATGCACCTGAGCTCTCAGAGCAAGGGCTAGCAGCAGTCATGGAGACAGGATGCGTTTTCTACATAACTGCAGGCTTCCAGCCCCCCAGAACCTCATAAGCTGGGAAACTGCTGACATCTGAGATCTACAGAAACCATTTTCATTTTACTATAATCTATATTAGACAATTAGAACCATTAAAATTCAGGAAAAAAAAAATATTAGAGATGCTACACCTTTAAACAGTTCACTTGTAATAGTTGTTGCAAAACACCGCAGTGTAATGGTGAAGCATCATATTAATTTCACCCAAACTATTGACTGCAAAAGCTGCTACTATTTCCCTTCCTTTAATTCTCTTCTCTGTTGTAACCTTGTCCTTGAGAGAAAGAAATCTGCTAATACACGGTGTAAGCCTTTTTCGATTTTGACATAATTTTTGACCTTCAAATATGATTTTAATGTATTTCAACCGATTTCAGCTGCACTACAAAATCAGCAGTACCAACAAGAAGAATAACTTCCATTGTAAACAAAGACCTATGATTGGATCAGCTGTATCAGTACAAAACACCCATTGTTTTCCTACTCGTACAATACTTTAATAGTAAGGAGCACTTATCTTTCCATTGAGACTGAAATTCATTCTTGTTTAGACTAGTGTCTGAAATTGGCACATTGCATATACAGAATGGAAATTCCTTTCAAGCCCTATGAAGGATGTAGCATGTTAGAGGGGTGTTGGTGATTCATAAGCCTCTGAAATTCACTTCAGAAACTTTAGATGTGCACTGTGGCACCAGAGTCAATACTCTTTGAGTTACTGCTATGCAGGAGAATGTTAGATGCCTTTCAGCCAAGGAAGAAATGGCTTCAGACAGCAGAGCAGATGTAGATGAGGCATATTATATTTTTCTTAGTGGCAAACTGCAGTATAACCAGTTTGGGGAACGTACAGCACAGTCGAGACTTTGCTACCATGTGATTCAGAATATTCATTTGGTGTAATTTCAAAGCGCTCAAATTTGTTCAAAACATTTTGACAAGCTTAATTGTGTATTACTTGAGTTTATGCCAGTTCTGGCGATGTGCGTGACATTTCATTGTAAGCCTTTCCTATTCACTTGGTGTTGGAGAGCATCAGACACATATTAATGATTTTAGAAGTGTGCCCAAGAGAAGTGAAATTTCAACAACCGAAGTTTGCTATTGGCTCACTGTAAGTAGCTTTATTCCCCTATTATCATTATATAAACTTATTATTTTTTCCTTTTTTTATTTTTTTAAACACAGAGAAAAGAGAAAATATAAACTGAAATTTATTTTAACACAATCACCTAAAATAGCAGGTAAAGGAAGTAAAATTGCCTTCCAAAAGAATAGTCCTATAGGTCGCATAATGAAACTACAGAAGGATAAAGGAATCTGTGTAGTCAGAATAATCAAAGGACTAAGCGCTCTAGAGATAATTAGCCTGCAGCCCACGAGGGGCTGCTGAAGAAATATGCTACTGACATAGAACATAGGATACCTTTAAACACCTCTGCTGTAGTGGGAGGGAGAAGGCAAAAGGCCATTCAACTGCCCAAGAAGTGTGGGAAACTGCTTGCTCGTTACAGTGGGCTGTTAGCTGTATGGGTACCTAAACTAGATAAGGTCTACACACAAAACACAAACACATAGGTGCAGTCGTAAATGTTTAGCCATCAGATAATCAACAAGCATTTTCATCTGACAATTACTTGCTCCGAGAAAGAAACTGACTTCAGTTGCAGCTCTCAGCGATCTCACAATGAAGCACTGGGTTTTGGATACTTTTCCACAAAATATTTATCTTAGAAATGAAATCAGTTTCAGTATCTGCCAAAAATGTTTAATAAGCTGCAAGATAGGAAAATATAGTATTAAAATAGCAAAAAAAGTTTTGATTCCTTACAGTTACTTCTATTTTTTTTTTTTGTCTTAAATCTAATTGGGACCAACTGGCCTCATTGCTCCTTATAAACTTAGCAATATATATTCAGCAAAAGGAATAAAAATGAACAGATGTTTCTCCTTAAAAAAGTCAGACAAAGATTTTTCTTACACAATAAATCAGCTGCTAGTGAATTTCCAGGACACTGCTCCAGGCTAACTGTTTAGGCATGGCTTAAAAACCCAGTTTACCTCTGTATGTATCCAAAACTGGTAAAGTAGATTAAACTGCAGATGAACAGCAAACACTGAAGGGGGAATGAAAAGAGCCATGGGCAAGTTGAAAATCTGAAAAATGAGAAAAAAAAACCATGATGAGTACATAATTCTAAACTTGTGATGATATAATGATGTAGTAACTCAGGAGCTCAAAGCACTGCACAAGATAATTGCTTCTTCTAATTCCCCTGAAACGTAGGCACTATAGAGAATAGATACTGATTATTATGTTACTACTAGATGTGCTGTGGCAAATGAGACATAAATTGATGCAAAAATGATTTCCCAAGAGTCATACTGAGCAAGCAGAAAGATCAAGAAAAGAATCCAGAAATCCTCAGTTTAGATGTTTACTCTGTGTTCTATATGGAGCAGACAGCAACATATCCATGACATGAAGTGTTCACTTATAGGGGAGAATTATCACAGAGTGAGCAAGGTGTGAATTGCTTTTCCATCTGACCTCCCTACGTGAGCACCACGAGGGCAAGGCAGCTTCCTTGGCTTTGGAAATGAATTAAAAATTCTCACCGTAACTTCTTCACGTCATCTCCCTGGAAGCTCTGATATGTTGCCGAGTTCTAAAGAAGGTGCTAGCATGAGAAGAGTTTCAGAAAACTGCTTCCTTAGGAAAGATATCAGCATCTTACATACAGAGTGAGGTCCCAGGAATTCCACAATTAACCGCTTAACTGGCTGAGCAATAGAACAAGGCTTCCAAGACCTTCATGTGTGAAAAGTCAGTCTGCTTTCTTCAGAAAAAGGATTATCATTTTTTTTCTACCTGACATTATGTTATACCAGCTGCATTGAGAAGTTAATCCTTCCCTAAAATACAGAGATTTTTTCTAAACCAAACAGTAGCAGAAGTATCACCAAAACTTTGAATCTCTTTAGCACTCAGGGAAAATCTGGGCAGCAGAAACATAGAGCAAAATTATCAAACTCCTTTTTCAAATTCTTATTGTCCTTCTCACAAAAATCAACTCTTTGAGCACCAGAGAAAGCAATCTGATGGCCATGAGAGGCTTTCTGAGTCAGGAAATCTTTTAGTGTAGGTCTGCACATAGCATTTAATGCTGGCATTCCCTCATTTCTTTGTCAAAAGACCTGCCTAATCACTGAGATGTCTCACCAGGGCTGTGGCACTTCCATCTCCACATTCTTGAGAAAGTCACTACAGCCATATCTCATTGTTATGAGCCAACAGAGGACTAAGGCCCTGCTTAGACTCACAAAAATTCACAGTAACTCTCACCTAAGGTGGGAGCTAGTAAATGCCATTGGGAGGAAGTGGCATTTAGGCATGAAATTCTGGTGTAGAGCATGGGCCCACTTTAAGAACTAAAAATGCAGATCAAGCTGTCTTGTGCAGAAGACTACTAAAATAAAAAGTCACTTTCAAACCTACCATTCTTCAGGCTCTGAAACAGAAAAGTACTGTAAACTCCCCATACTTTAAAAGAAATGCCATAAACACCGGCATGGAGACCATCTCTTTTCTGAGCTCCTCTTTCCTCCTTCCTCTAATCTTAGTATTTAATTATTAAAAGTGAGCAAGCAACAAAAAAAAAAAGAGAGAGAGAGACTGAGAGACATTTGTCCCACAGAAGCCAAAAGGCTGGCATGGTTTTTCTCAAAGATTATCTTACAAAGAAGCCAATGAAGGAGTAGAGCACATGGCCACATTTAAGTAGAGCTACGGCAGTTTTCTCTTATTATTGATTATACCTGTCTAACAGTATGATAAGAGCAGGGCATTGTTGAAGAGAAATGGAGAGGAAGTCGATTTAAAAATGAAAACCAAAAAAACGCAGATGGTTTTCAGATTATTCATGGAAGTGGTTGCAGGACTGGAAGCAGGGTTAAAAATGATATGCTGTTCCCCTAAAAGTATCAGAGGAAATTTGGTGGTATTTACAGATGACTCAGAGGGGAAGGAAGGATCATCTTCATATTTATTTTCTAATCTACTTCTCACAATGAGTACTAGGATTTCCCAATTAAGTGCTGAGATGAGGGACATTCTATATAAATTTACAGGTAAATTGGAGACTGACAAAGGAGAATGCTTTCCTAATGACCTCATGTTTCCTTGCAATGCAAGCTTTATTTTGCACAAAAAGAATTTCAAAGATCATTTACAAAAGCAGAACCCACAGGGACGAATGAAAACTTCTCTCACACAAGAGATTTGTTTTCGCCTATTTGTGGTTCCATTGGAAAAATAAGATCAAGAAAAAAATTAATAAATAGTTAAGTAGTTTTTTCAGTGGAAATGCCAATTCGCCAAATCAAAACATTGCATGGGAATGTACCAGCTTTCATTAATCTATAGAGGAAAAGATCTCCTGGCTCCAAGATGGAATTTCTGGTCGAAACTACAGAAAAAAAAAGTTTATCACACTCACGGATCTTTTCCCTCTTGTGCATTCAGCAGCAGAGATTGAGAGCAAGCCACTGTAACCAATAACCTGATGGGAAGGGCACTCAGCGAGGGGGGTGGAGGGAGATTCCTAGCTGGGGCTGCTGCACCATGACTGCATGCTTTCACACCCACGGCATTTGCCTCTTCGGACAAGCATGCATTTGCTGCATGGTCCCCGACATGGGCATGCTTTACCATACACACCTCACATGGAAGTAAAAAATTAATACAGAAGGGGAAAAAAAAAAACAAAACAATCTAAAGCTCCTGAGAAGTAACAGGGGGGCTGAGTTCACCATGCTAAGCCCCTCCATTTCCATGCCAGGGCTCTGGGGCTACTGGCCAATGTGGCCACAAAGGGACTCTGACGCAGCTGCCGATGGCCATTTCATGGGGGCTAGGTTTCTGTGAGGATTCTGCAGGAGTTAAAGGTAAGGTTTTAGAAAAACAAATAACCAAAACCATTCCTTACAGATCTCAGACCTGGCAGACTCCTCATTAGATAAGAAGTGAATTTTTTGACTCTGTGCTGAAATGAACAGTGTTACAAACTCCCTTATATATAGTTGTTTCTACTTCTTTCAAACTGTAATTCAATCCTTTTGTATAGTCTGAAACTATCAAATGATTATGGATCTAATGTTTGCAATCAAATCTTACCCTTGTAGGAAAGTTTAAAACTGGTACTCAAAGAATTAAATCACAGCTTTTTAAGGTGCTTTTCTGGGGGAGGAGCTGGGGTTGTTCAGCCTTGAGAAGAGGAGGCTGAGGGGGACACCATATCGCTCTCTACAACTACCTGAAAGGAGGTTGTAGAGAGGCAGGGGTCAGTCTCTTCTCCCAAGTCACAAGAGATAGAACAAGAGGAAATGGCCTCAAATTGCACGAGGGGAGGTTCAGATTGGATATTAAGAAAGATTTCAACACAGAAAGAGTTATTAAGCATTGGAACGGGCTGCCCAGGGAAGTGGTATTTAAAAAACAGGTTGACATGGTGCTCAAGGACACGATTTAGTGATGTTTTTTTGTGAGTTAGGTTGACAGTTGGATTAGATGATCTTAAAGTTCCCTTCCAACCTAGACAATTCTATGATTCTATAAGGTGTATATGCATTTCTCTCCTTTCACAATTAAACTCTATGTGTTTAATCAGAAGCAAAAATTTATATAGCATAAGCTTGCTGATTTCTTCTTAAAAAATGAGCAGAGATTTATTTTTCCCCCCTCATCTTTTTTCCCCACAGAATTGGCTTCAGAACCATCTCTCAGTCTCAACAGTAGTTCTGCTTCCCTATGGCCCCGGCACTGGAGTAACGGGAACACTGTGTGCGCAAAGGACATGCAGCAACACACGTTTGCTTCCAAGCTCAGGAGTATGTCTCAAACCACTGATTGTTCTTCAAGCATGTTTTTTCTCTTCTCTTTCATTTCACATCTTTTCAATCAGCTCAAGCACAACCCACACAGATTAATATGCTGATTTATTTATCTTATAACATCTAACTTAAAACACATACAAGCTGGCAGTAGAACAATCCCACAACCCCATATCATCCACCACAACTTTCCCACAGCCTCCACAAAACTGGATGTCAAACTGCATCCAATAGCAGGCATTCAGCAGCATCAGATCACTCTCAGAGATTAACTGAAGGCTCCACGGAGTTTCAGCTTCAAGGCAGACACATCCAAAATAGCACCTCTCTAAGAATGAACAAGAATTGTGTTCATACACAGTAAGGCTTTAGAGAAAGAAAAATGGCACACCTCTCAAAAGTTCTAGGAGAAAGTAAACCAACCCTGTGCACCTCAGCACAGGAGAGATATTGAGGTGCTGGAGCGGGTACAGAGACTGGCAACGAGACTGGTGAAAGGCCTGGAGAATAAATCTTACGGGGAACGATTGAGGGAGCTGGGACTGTTTAGTTTGAGGAAGAGGAGGCTGAGGGGAGACACCTCGTCACTTTCTACAACTGCTTGAAAGGGCATTGTAGAGAGGTTGGTGCTGGTCTCTTCTCAAGGGCAATTAGTGATAGAACAAGAGGGAATGGCTGCAAGCTGCAGCAGGGTAGGGTTAGGCTGGATATTAGGAAAAAATTCTTCACAGAAAGAGTAGTCAGGCACTGGAATGGGCTGCCCAGGGAGGAGGTGGAGTTGCCATCCCTGAATGTGTTTAAGACTAGATTGGATGTGGTGTTGGGGGATCTGGTGTAGGGGAGAACTTGTAGAGTAGGGCAGATGGTTGGACTCGATGATTCCAAGGGTCTCTTCCAACCTGAATGATTCTATGATTCTATTCTAACACTTACATTAGTCAGAGGTCTTGGCTAATACAAAATATTTGGTGGGAAAAGCACCACAGACAAAAGTATTACGGATTGCTCATTTTACTTCCCTTTGGTCAAAGTAGATGAATTTTAAATGTACATATATGGTTTGCCAAGTGATAGCAGTGTGGTCCTAAGCATGGTCTTCAGAATCTAAGGCGGCCAGACATCTTGGCCTTCCGGAATATTTTATGCTCTCCAAGGTTTCACCCTCAAAACCACTCAGGGAGACAAAGTGCTCATGCACACACCCAAACATACACACAGGCTTTTTGTCTTTTTTGAATTATTGGTTTTGTTAAGCATTTGCACATATGGTCCCAATGGGTAAACGTGCAAAGGTTAACTCTTTAACATGGCAGTATTTACATAGGAAGCAGAGTTGTGACAGAGATGCACCACTTCTGCTATTGTTCATTGTGCCCATTTAAATTTGAGACACTCCTAATAACATCAGATAGCTATTTTCTGAATTAAAAAAGCAACAAGAATTTACAGAGGAGACTTTAAGAAACTAAAGTGATTAGTATCTGTTTCACAATTATGCAGGATAAAGAGTAATTTTGTTGGAACTCAGCACTCATTCGATGTTACAAGCTTGAAAAAGTTATGAACAACTGGCTAAATCCATGATCACTTATGTGAGCATGAATCCAGATTAACTTTACAGAAGCTAATGGAGTTACACTGGATTTGTATTTGTGAGCGCACACTCTTGGCTTGGAGTCATTTGTGCCTAGGTTAGACAATTGTAGGTCCAGTATTACACCACCACCAGTATTACACCTTAGTGGAGAAGAGCCTTTATATGTGCCATATCGGCAAAAATACATTCAATATCGCTTTTGACCTCTAATTCTAAAAGTTTAAACTTTGGAGTTATTATTCTTTTCTAAAAAAAACAAATAAAGAGAGAAACCACAACTTGAGTAAAAAATAGAGTCAAAAGAGAACATGGGAGTGCAAGTGCGGAAATCAGTAGTTATCTTGGGCCTGAAACTAACCACTGAATAGTATATTTACGGATGTATTTGGAAATACAAGTTTTTGTATCTGTAAATGAGTACTCCTCAACTTACATTGCATGTGTACACAGCTCACCATTTAAAATACATTATATTTGAAATAACAATACGTAAAAGTAGTGGCATAGTGCCCTTACTTACTGGAGTACTGACACATGATATGAATGAGCAGAGACAAATAAATACATCTGCATGTCCAAAGCAATTTTTAGCAATGATTTCTCTCCCTGCTCCTTTCAGTTATACAGACATATTTTAAAGTAGTTACGTTACACTCTGATGTTTTCCTGTACTTATGCATGAATCACCAAATTAAAAAATTGTCCCATTTTACTCAAAAAGTTGTGAAAATATAAATGCAGTGTTATTATCAGCGTTCTTAAACTTCACTGCTGTATCTCTTTTCAAGTTTGCTGTAAAACATTAATGAATTTATTTTTAAAGCTTATGATTCTCAGATGCTTCCGTTTCAACTTCTGTGCTTTCCATGGCAAACAAATGTTTTTCTTTGAAAATAAATAAACACAATGTTTTCAGTTTTATTGAAACTTGGTGATATTGTTTGTCAAATCTTGTGCAACTTACCCAGGAGGTGTATTTCTGCAGTACAGACTGTCTCAAGGCTGTGAATAAGTTGTAATCTTCAGAACTATGATGTACTTGGTGCGCTGCCCACAGTATATTAACCTCTGCAAAACATATAATTTCTAATGAGGTAGATACTGGAGAACAAAGCAACGTTTGTTTCCTAATGTCTTTTTTCTTAAGCTCGGGGCAACTAATCCCCAAAATTAGACTTTGCTGTTTTACCATAGTATAGCAGGTTATAAAGCCTAACGCTCAGAGCTGAGTATAGGTAGGTTGGGTTAAATGTCAGTAAGTGGACACAAGTCATGGTAACTTTCATGCTGAGAAAGGCAAGGCTGGAAGAGCAGAAGGACGTGTGAGATGAGAGTTAAACAGCCAGAGAGCCTGAGCTGAGTCCCAGCAACATGAGTCAGCAGGAGCTCGGTCACGGGGTTCAGAGGGACAAGGACTGAGGATGCTTTTCACAAACATGTATTTGTTAACTGAAGTTGTATTTTGAGCCTAGAAGGGGACAAAAAGAGTTCCAAAAATCTTACACTTCAAATTTAAACAATGTAACTGGGGTCTGGTGTGCCTGCAGTTTTCTGAAACACGTAAATCTTCAAGCTCACTTGTACCACAGACCACAAAAGGCAGCCGTTGCCTGCTTGCTAGTGACAAATGGGAAAACAAATGGTTGCTTACTGGGAACTCTGGGCCCAGCCAAAGGAGAGCAGTGACTCCATTGTGTTACAGTTTGAAAAAACAAGTTGCTGGAATAAGGGCAAAACCAGCGTCAGCCACGTCCTCTGAAGGCACAGCACCTCTAATGCACTGCAGTGAAAAAGACTATTTCAAAATCCTGGTTGTATTTCAGGGCATTTTCTCATTAAGTGCAGATCTGGGTGGCCCTTCTGCAGTTTATATCATTATCTGGAGAGTCTTATGGAGGAGGTTAAGATAGAAACATTCACGGTCATCAGATGTATAGCTGCAAGGATGACCTTAATTATAGCCAAAGGAGAAAGTAGGTGGGTAATGCAGCCCAAATAATGCCTATTTAGTATAAACCTAAATGCAAGGTCACATATATTCCAAGGGGTGAAGTATACACAAAGCCTCGGCTGATTACAGAAACTAAGAGTTCACTGTCTGTCTGCCAGCTGCGCACTCCCATTGCCACTGACTTGTTTCACCAAAGCAATTAGCGAAGTGCCGTTGGCAGATACGAGAATCACATTCACAGAATGATCTTATAATGTGTATTTAAAGTTCTGGAATTATCTGTTGCCAAGCTTACATCAGGTAGTTTATGTCTGTGATTAACATGTGCTTGCAGCATTAAGTAATGCCAAAAAATACTCCTAATGAGCCTCAAGGTGTCTTTAAATGTCCCCCACCATTTTAGGGTTCTAGATAGTGTCTTGTAACAGGAGGCAACAGCTTTGTATGTTAGAAGCTAAGAATTTTAAATCTTATGAATTTTGGCAGTTTGGTAATTTACATGACAACATCATTTCGGAATGTCCTCTAAGTTCTTGAAAATCCTTACAATTGCTGAATTAAAACTATCACTTCAACTATCATAAAACACTTAACGCTCAACCTGAGAATTCTTCCGTCTTTGAATGCATGTGTTCCTGAAGGATCAAGCATTTCCTATATCATGAATTAGGGATATCTCTCTAAAAAAAACCCAACAACCCAACAACATCATGCATCTCTGTCTAATGAGCTCACTAGGAGATGAATTATTCAGGTGAGCTTCAGTACTCAATAATAATTTGTATTTGAAATGTTTCCCAAGACCTCGACAGAAGCCAAATGAGTGAACAAAGCATCTGAAAAGGTGGAGGTTAAAGACCTGTCTCCTTAGTTGTTTTAAAAGCATTTACTTCCTATCACAAACTGTGTGTAACACAAGCCTCCACTCAATGAAGTACAGCTGTACAAACAGGGTACAGTAACTGGATCTTGCTTCTTTCCCTCAGTCATTTTTCAGCATTGTGAAAAGTTCAAGGAAGGGAATCTATGATGATTTTTACAGTCTACGTTCATTGTAGTTAAGGTCAAATGGTTTTCAAAATGAATTACTAAAAAGGCATTTTATTAGCATTCATTTTTCAGTTAAACTGCCTCTTGCACTAACAAGACTATGGAATAAAGTAACTGAATATTGGTAAAATGTTAATCTTTCAGATGTGTGAGTCAGCTTAAATGACCTATCATTCAATAATATACCACAGGAATATTAGGGACATAAACAAAGAATTCTGCCACAAGTAATTGAACTAAAGCTATTTCTGACTTCTTCTGTTACACCTCAGTAAATTAAAGCCCGCTCCTTTATCCTATCCTTGCTGACATCAATGGCAAAGATTATGATAAATTCTCTGGCAAAATAGGCAGCGTTGATGATTGGAAATAATTTTTGTCTTCAAAATTTGTCTGTAAGAAACTGATCATCGATAAACTTTTTATTCAAAGCAAAAGAATAGCATCAGGAATAAGTGTGAAATAGATCACCCTAAACCTCGGTCTGTAACCATTAGCACATTAAAAATATTACAACCATAACGCCTAAAAGGCATCTCACAAATGTAAGAAACAGACCAAGCGCTCTTCAAGGAATACAGCTGATGGCTCACCAGCTTCCCCCGACAGAAACCAAAATGTATGTCTCTACAGAAGAGCTGTGCTTTTGCTTTTTCATTCATAATGATGACAACTTGAAGCAAAATGAGAAAAGTTATTGGAATGAGAACACAATTATGAGTCAGTCTCACATGTACTTTCTCATCTGTATTACTGCATAATGACCAAAAAGAGAAGAAGACTGAGATATCGCCAATTCCAACACAGTTGGTTGCTGGGTTTTGTTTTGGTTTTTAAATCTGTGTAGAAAGCACAAAGTATTACTGCATTTTGTAGCTCTCATCAGTCAAAGCCACTGAAAAAAAGTAGGTGATGGAACTGGAGAAGCCACCTAGACAACACTCTAATTGAATTTTTGATATTTTCTAAGTCAAATATGGTTGGTGAATACCATTTTAAAGATACAGAACTGCAATACAGATAAACACAAACACATTATTTTTTTATTCAGAAGAGTCACAGAGTCATAGGATAATTCATGCTGCAGGGGACTGCAGGAGGTCCCTAGTCCAACCTCCTGCTCACAGCTGGACCAGCTTTACATTCCTGAGTACTCTGCCTAGATGGGTCTAGAAAACCTTCTGCATCTTCTGCTACTATGAAAAACTATCTCTAACAGCAGATAAAGGTGGCATTTCTTTTTCACGCAGTTGTGAGGAAAGTTATACAAATAATAACCTAGCACAGCAAGGGCCTCCTTTCCTGGTGTTGCTTTTCCCAGGTTCCTGTTAAAGGGTGGAGACCTGATGAGCTATTTGCATCTGGGGAAGAACAGAACAATTATGTCTTGCTACTGGAGTTAGTTATTGTTTAATAAATTATTATTAATACCATTGAACAAAACCAATGAGTATTTTCTTCCATCACTCAATATAAACTGTAAAAGAACCAGCATGTAATCCCAAAAGGGAATAAATGATGTCGTGTGTAGGGACAGAGCACCACTTAAGTTTTGTTACTGAGAGGGACAATTACTAGATTTTATTATGTTGGGTTTTTTTAATAAAAGTTGGTTAAGAAAATTTGTATTTTGTGACCCAGAATGAATGCCATCATTAAAAGTGGAAAGTCACCCTAGAATCCATTCCATTTTTACTTAAACCAGAAATCTGTCTGCACAGATTAGGTATCATCTCTACAACAGAAGTAGATATGATCCACATACAAATCTCCCGTTTAGACTGTTCTGGTGTCGTCCCTCTTACTCTTCTGATCCAGCTTTACTTTATGCTTTTTGTTTTAGTGCTATTCAATGAAAGTTGCAAAATTGGTTATTGGCCCAAAAAACTCTGCTTCCTCCTTATTAGAAATATAATTCTTTTAGGAACAAATTCCTTCCTCAGTTACATTAGTGAAAGCATAGAGCTGTGCGGGTTTAATGAGAACAGGACTAGATCCAAGGAATTTATCTGGAAGACTGTATTATATACCACCCACAAAGAAACATGTATACAGGGAAATGTACAAATTATTTTTTTTTCTTTTAATAAGACACATTTTTCTTACATTGTGGCCTCGGCTACAGTGAACATTAGTTTGTATTCTCAGGATGATCATATATGCAATCAAAAGACTAGCTGTAAGCAGATCTGAGTTCAAGTGGTGGGTTAGACTTGATTCACTATAGAGCTTCAAACAACTTTCTTAATTTTCTTCTTTTGCACTTTTTTATTGAGCAGCACCTCTCTTTACACATACCTGACGCAGACCAGTTCTCAGCATTTAGGAAGCAGGAGTTTCACAACTCGTTAGAATAACGGGGAAAAACACATTATGGTAGCCTTTGCTCCCAGAGTTTGTCAGAAGTGGAACAACTCTGAAGCACCTCTTCAGCCTCAGCACTATCTGGTCTTTGGGTCATCTTACAATGAAATATATTGCAGTGTCCTCTAACCTATGTATTTGCAATCCAGTAGCTTAATTAGGAAATGTCACTAGACATTCAGCATCTGATCTTTCTGTGATACAAGATGTGCTTTTTCTGTGCTTTGTTTGGTTTTATCTCTGTTTTTCAGCCTCCTTCTTAAATTACTGTGTGCGGTCAGCAAACTATTTAGTGAGTGGGCTAACTTATAATCAAGTAATACATGGTATATGCTCCCATGCCTTACAAGCCAAAAACTGAAGCAACCTTCTACAAAACCTGCCTCCAGAATCTATCCACAAGCCAAAACCTCCTGCTTGATCTGCTGCCATACCAGTTGAAAACACAAAACTGCTCCCACACACCAAAAAAATCACAATAAGATCTGTAAAAGTTAAGATGAGGAACGGTCTAGGGAAAAAAAAACGTGGGAAGAACAAAGACACGCCAAAGTATTACATATGCTACCCAGAACAAACAATGGGCCAGATCATATCCCCTCTTAGCAAGGATCCGGGGGC
The DNA here is from genome assembly GCA_013400555.1 of Jacana jacana. Lineage (NCBI taxonomy): Eukaryota > Metazoa > Chordata > Aves > Charadriiformes > Jacanidae > Jacana > Jacana jacana. The sequence continues at coordinate 8,534 of VZTM01012091.1, read as the reverse complement.
CTGTGAATTGTACTCAAATGCAATTCTGAAAAACCTGATATACTCAGATACACTTCTGAATCTGTAAAATGTAATTTTAAGATGTCATGTGGTTCAGAAAGCAGAGTTTGGCCTGGTCAGAGAGAAAAAATAAAAATAAAAATAGATCTCTGTGTTATTTATTGTCACCCTCATAAGCTCAGGATACCCATGGGAAGGTTAGAAAAAGCCTGTGTCCCCCAAGACTGTCTCTTCTAGTAGGAGTAGTTCCCTCAGAACCTAAGCTACACAGAGCAAGCTTCACACAACGTAGTTATATCAATGTAAACAAGAGTAAGAGTCTCAGTTAATTACATTAGGAGAGTCCTAATCCACGGCCTGTGATCTTCTCATACAATTGGCAGGAACTGAAAAGTCTCTTTCCACACATGCCACAGAAAACCACAAAGGAATAAAATTTATTAGGTAAGGATGCAGAAATTAATTCACAGCGGCTCGATCTCTGACTTCACTCACAGTTTTAATAGAAAATGAATGTGCATTCCTTCGTGGGGAAAGATACTGAAAAGATAAATGACACAAAGCCATTTTAGCATGTGAGTGCTGGATCTGGACACTTCCACAAATAAGAGAAATAAGAAAAATTCAAACAATGAAACACGCACGGAATGAAGTTTTAGTAATGTGCACACATGTAACCTCTGAAGAGTGGAATATTTGGCCAGTCTTTCAGTAGCCAGCAGGTCTCTCACAAATTCTGCTATACCAGCTTGCCCGACCCACCTGTTTCTCACACCTTCCTGAAGCCAATTGTTCCAGCTCCCAGTTTGCTTGGAGCAGCTCTGCAGCTGATTAAAGTTTTCTCTGCCTGAACTCAGGATGATCTCTGTAGCAAAGACCTAAGTCTCTGGGTCACAAGTGACCCTGACGGTGGCAGCTTTTACACTGCCACTTGTCTCTTCCATGGGTGTTTAAGGCTTGATTCAGTACCCTGTTCTCCCATTGTCTTGGCTTTCATAACAGATTCTTCCAGAACCTGAAAACAGCTCTGATTTGCACTAAAAAATAAACAGGCCCCACAGCAGTTTCAGGGATAACCAAATCACAGAAAAAAATCTTGTTTGTGAACCCAGTCCCAAGTCCTGACAAGCATTTTCCACTCATATTCCACTCAGATTTTCAACTACATTTTCTTTAGCAAGGGTTCCTACTGGGCATAGCAAAGTTTATCCACCTTACACCCTCACAGACTCTTGATTGAGTTATATACGTTGTATAACGGTATACATTAACTTCTGCACCTCCTTGATGTAGCGATTTTTTGCAGCACTTAGCTCTTTTCCACCTTTTTTACTACAAAGAGGAGCATATGGCTCATTAGCTGCACAACTATGAATCATCCTGGTGGTGAAATAAGATTTATGTATTAAAATAAAAACCTGCAACAAATTTCTATGTAAAAAGAGAAGATGCTCAGCACCTGGTGCAAAGTGGCTTCTACAGAACTGTGCCACTTCACACAAGCTGCAGACTTGACTCAAGCTTCTCCAAATGTGGCCGATTACGGAATTGGCAATCTTCAGTACTGAGCACTTGCCAAGCTGTAGAATATAACCTCGTGTTACTGAATACTGTTGTCAAACTCCAGCATAAACGTGTGAAACACATTAACTGCGACCAAATTAGCACTCTACTCCTTAGCTGGATGATAAAAAAAACTGAGACTAAATTAAATATTCTTTATAAAAACAAAAATAATACTTCAGAGAGCCTGTTGGTTTTTTTTTTTCTTTACTCCATTCTTTTTTTCCCTCCTTCCCCAAAAGCATCTCAACCACTGAAATGTAGTTCATGCAATTTGAGAACATATTCATCTTAGAGGATCTTAGAAGGAAACTGCTGGCAAGAAATGGGAGAAAAAAAAAAAAAAAAGATAATTCTCCTTTTGTTTTTTCGGTGGAGAAGTGGGGGTGAGAGCTCTCGTTCTCCTGTATTCTGGGCTGTCTCTACAAAAGATTGATGTCTGGTGTCACCGTTAGGAAGTGCAAACTGTTCAGCTTCATTGCAATCTATGTCCTCATCCTCCTGCTCTGCAGGATACCACATACTTTGGCAGGCAATATTCAGATGGGAAGCACTTTAATGGCAAGAATGGATGCCAGTGAAACCTTTTCCCACAATGTTCAAAACTCTGAATGTGCATACGTTAAAGCAACATAAACCTACAGGATATTAGGAAGAAAACAATAACTGATACTAACTCAGCTGCATTAATCTTACTTTTTGCCCCTAAGAACAATACATTCAAAGATTGCTAGAGAAATACACACACACCCCCCCTCACAACAAACAGAAAAGGAAGGGGGGAAAAAGAATGAACTGGAATTAATTAAAGTCCTCCAACTCAAAGGCATAAACATCATTCTGCAAAGGAAATATCCACAGCCCCTTCACATAACTATTACCTTGTAGGCTGAATTCCTGCATTCATTTATTTGGCTATTTTTCCAAGGCAGATACAGTAAAACTTAACACTGATAAGTCAATGGACTTATTCTGCTATGAAAGAGGAATTAGCCCTACACAGTTTTCTCTTGCAGAGTGTTTTAGAGGATTTATTAAGTATAATTCCTGAATGATAGATGCATGGAAATGCAGACTAGATTTGCAGAGGAATCTATTAAAATTTACTGAGATATCACGAAACTTGTGGGACATCAGGACACATCACACCCCTTAAATAAACATTTAAAATATTCTACAAAAAAACCTTTCACATCCCATTTACATCCTACTCCTACATAGATTTGCAAACCATAGAAAAAGCACAGACACCAACACACATGAGTTTTGTGCCCTCTATGGACCTGATCCAGAACTTAATGAATTTGGTTGAAATATATCCAATAATTTGAAACATAATAATTTGAAATTATATATTATACAACTCAAAAGAATGACCAGTTAACCCTTTGCTGTCAAGTTCAGGTATTTAGTGGGATTATCCACATGTATTAATCTATACAATTGTTTTGCAACTGTCAAATAATTTCTCTGAGAATTAAAAAGAAACAATATATTAACAGATACTGTGTACTTATTTAACAGTGATGGGTCCATTGTATTTGGGAGTCATATGGCTTATTCACAGCGCATGTGACACTTACAAAAATGAAACCTGCACTTCCACAGATTCCACAGATTGGACTGGTGTTGTTGGTTCTTACATCACACTCCCATTCCTAAAAGCACATTGCTAGCCAGAGATCCTCTCTGTCCATCAAGTACCTACCTATTGCTGCATCTGTCATAACAACTGATCGGCTCTGGCCACCATTAAGCATGCTGAAACTTTAATAGACTTTTCCATTCATCATCCTAACAAGAAGGATGCCATGTAGACAAAGATTAGATAAAGAGACCAAACCACAAGCAACTGTCAAAGCCTACAGCCTCAATTTAAAGGTGAAAAAGAAAGAGGGAATATAAGCTTGCCCCCATATCCCACCAAGCTTGGCTCCCCCTACACGTGTCATTCTACAGGGTGCCTGTAGCACCCAAATGCTACCTTCAAGGTTTTCTCTTCTCACCTCTCCTTGACCTGTCCCTTCAGCAAGGAACAAAGACACGGACCTAAATTAGGTCTGCAGAATTAGGTCTTGGGGGGGGATACAGATACCAGCAGAATGACAAACACATTTAGCAAAAAAGTCTGTGAGAAAGCCTTTAACTTGAGTATCCATCGCTACTGATGCTACCTCTTGAACTTTGACCATGAGTCAGAGGAGTTACTTTATATTCCATTTTTCTCAAAATATTAAGAAACAACTGCTCACTGAAGACTGTCAAAGCCACAGCCAGTAGAGTGTCAGTTGCAGAGTCAAAAAGCATTTCAATGCTTTGGCAGTGACGTTTGCAGGGCCAAAGCTGCTCCATCACTGCCAGCAAACTCTGAAACAGACTCCAGGTCTGGGAGTACAAAACCAGGGTTGGCAGCAGCAGCAGCGGCAGCAAATGATGAAGCTGGAGGTGTGTGGGAGCGGAAATACCAACAGACTCCTGTGATGCTAATTCAGACTGATCTGTCAAGGAACAGCCATAGCACTTGACCTGTAAAGGCACTCCTCCCCTACATGCCCACTGGTTTTTGCAGCCACATGGCTCTTGACTGATGTTGCATTTTCTGACTTTAAAAGCATGCAGCTAGCAGATGGATAATTAGTAGCAGAGCTAACAGAAAGAAAAGGATTTCAGAGACAAAAAAGATGAAGCACAGAAAAGTGCTTTTTAACTGATTAATTAAGAGTTTAATATATTCCCCTGTAGAATAATTATTTTTCATCCTTTCTCTGTTTGCTCTAAGCTACAAAATAAACTAAGATTGAAAGCTCAATGCAGGATGCATCTTGTTGGACTTTGTCCTTTCCAAACACACAAAAATAAGCATTACAGCTATGAAGTGCAAGATACTAGACTGCGGACTTACCTCAACCACTAAAACTGTATATAGGAAACGGATTCACCTCAGAAAAATAGTCTCCTCTATTTTATAAAGTGTCATTATTATCTGGCAAGGGTAGGGTATTTTATTTTCAATATATAAATAGAAGGGTTTTTTTCTGCTTTGAGATCTCTAGTTAAAATGCATTGCTAGACAAAAGAACTGACCCAAAATGAGAGCGTGCTGTTGGGTTCTTTAGGCAGATTGTGCCAAACATAACTCTAGTCAACCAAAAAAATCCTGCTCCTCCACAGCCAATCTCCTCCCACAGTTAGCAGGGGAGGAGAGGGAAACAGAGAATCTTTCTCTTTATCTGCAAAGTGTTGATTTTTTTATGGAAAACATACTTGTAAGTACAAAGTTTTACAGAGTGCTAAGACATATCAAACAGTAAGCATTTATGTATAATTCCATTGCATATTTTATATGCATGCCAGTACCCATTATCTCCATACCCAGCATGAGAGCTCTCAAAGCCTGTAAGTTAAATGACTACCCTATATTCATCCCACCACTAACTTACATTCTTTGATTGAAGGTCCCAGCAATAGATGAAGTCTTTTTTCTGGCTCTTTTTTGGCTCAGCCGAAAGACAATCAACAGCAGCTCAACTATGACCAGAGGGAGGCACAGCACAACTCTAGGCTAAGACTATCCTCTGCTAAAACCCCAGTGGAATCACTAGGAACTTACACCGAGGCATCAAGACCCCAGATAATCAAAGTAGTATAATTTACAGCACCTGGACCCCAGTGGAATTGCAAGGAACTTACACTGGGGAATCAAGACCCCAGATAATCAAAGTAGTCTCATTTACAGCACTGTGGTGCCAGTATCACAAAATGTAGGACAGTGCCTACAGCACAGAAACCTTCTTTACTTCACTTCTAGGGAGGGGGGAGAAGGAGAAAAAGAAATTAAAAAAAATAATAAAATTAAAAAGCGAATGAACACAAGTGAACCCAATTTAGATTCAGTTGCTGAAACACATCAAGACACTAAATTCACACATGTTTATAAAGAACTTGAAGCATATGAAGGTTGATGTTCTTATGCAGGAACAGATCAAACCATTGTTGAAGTGAGTGTTTAAATCATTTTAATCCCATTTGAATAAGATTCCCGACTATTTAAGCACTGCTGTAGAGAAGCAATATGCCTAATAAAGGCTGTAGAGAAGCAATGTGCCTCATATGCCTAAAGAGTCATGGGCAGAACAGTAAATTTTTCTGTACTAAAAACTCTTCTTATTCCACTCCTCACCCCCCTCCCCAGCCCGCCCAAAAAAACCCAAAACAGAAACAAACAAAAAAAATCCCCAAGAAAGATAGTACTTCCTGGACAAAATTCAGAGGAAAGAATAATATCTGTCTTATCAGGATGTCAGTATAGATTATAAATACCACAGGTGTCTGTTATTAAATCTAAAAGCAAAATAAACATCTGCATTTTGAAATTGGTGAAGACAATCATATCACTACGTAGATGTTCACCTAATTCCATCAGACCATTCTTCTAATCACCTATGTATTTTCTCTGAACCTGGTTTACAGATCTTTAGATCAGGAGCATTTCTTTCTGTCCATTTGTTGGGCATCCAGAACCTACCAGCTCCAATCTCTTCAGAGACTTTGGGATCTTCTGTACCATAAGACCACATAAGGTCTGAATAATCAAAGCTATGAGGAAAGATTTATAAAGGTGTACAAGAGACAGATACATTTGTTTCTGGAATAGGATAGGACTGGTGAAGTGGAGCTCAGTGGAAAAGCAGGTGGTTAAGATTACAATGAACCAATCACACAAACTCGGGCAAGCTGGACCAGATGGCCTTTTTTCTGTTCCTAATATTACTTATGTTCCTATTCAGCTGTAAGAAGTTACAAATAGTTTACCTGTTCAGATTTTTCTGACTCAAATTACATAAGATCAATGCTCTCACTTCACCATCACATTAAAAGTTATCATGACACTGTCTGTAGTTGCATTTAATAATTTACAATGCTGCCTAGCCAGAGGAGAAACTGGTAGGTGTAACAGAAGAAGTTTTGCCTTTTACAACACAAATTATGTAGCAAACCATATAAAAAGGGAAAGCAAAAAAACCTACTCAGAGGATTAAGTGCTACTAGATACAAACAAAATCTAAAGTTGAACCATATTTCCTGTATCAAAAGATGAAATTTTGAAGGAAAACTAATGGCCATGACTAAGCTGCAGTCACACAGATTGCATGACACGTTAATCTACAACTGCACCCACCATGGCTAAATCTCTCCTTCATCTAACGCGGGTCACAGGTCAGAGGCTATAAATTTAAAATCAGGAAAGCATTCCACAGGTGCAAGAAAAACACTTAATATCTCCAATCTCCCAATTTGCATTAATTTATTTCAAAACTATACAAGCAATTTTCGCATATAGAATAAAGTTTATTTTAAAAGTCAAACTAGTGCGATAATGGCTTTTGCATGACAGCAGATCTAAATTACTGTAAGCAAAGCAAACTTATTACCAGTAAGGTAATACTGATAATAATAGAGTGGGGTACACTCCAATGCTTTAAAGACACTAATAATCCAGTAAAAAAGTAACAAACAGTTCAGGAACAACAATTTTTACAGGATTATGACTGCATGTAAAATCAATCCACGCAACACCTACTTTTATTTTCCAAAATAGCTGTCTCCACAGTAATTTAATCTCATACATTAGATTATTTATAACAGAGTAAACTGCACCTATCATACACCTTATAAAAGTTTAGAAATTATTCTGCATTTATCTCTATGTAAATGTTAAATGTCATCTTGGTGGATTAGAGTCTGAGTTTTGACTCAGCTCTTCAAGCATTGCAGGTGCAGGAGCAAGAGACCACATGGAGAACTGCTAAATTCCAGTTCACATCTATCAAGAGCTTTAAAGGAAACTAAAAAATGTATAAACTATACCTATTCCTCCCATATGTTTATTAAAGCAGTACTTCCTTCAGCTACTAATATTCATAGTTATAGATGACTATGGATTATTTCCCCATAATCATTCCAGAGAAATAGCGGAGGAAGAGTTTGAAACTAAAAATATACTATGGCTCCCAGTATCAGTCATACAACAGGAATAGCTTTAGCAACACAGTTCACACATTGTCTTGATCCTGATTCTGCAGACACGGGCAAGCATGTGGTGGTATGGGGGTTTGGCCCCTCTACCATTTGTAGTGACAGTACACAGCACATTTTCATTAAATATACAGGGCTGGGCTAGCAATGGAATGACTGGTGGAAAGAGTATAGCCAAAGCTGATGAAAGAAGGAGACTTGCCAAGGAGCAGAGGGAAAAAAAAAAAAAGCCTTGCATGGGGATAATTCAAATCAGGATGCCACTATAAATTTTGTGGAGTTGCACCCCATCCTGGAATGACACAATGGGCAGGCAATACATGGATTTTTACTTTTTTCCAGCTTGACACATTTCAAAGTTTTTAGATATCTGTATTCAGAGAGTTTATTCTCTGGACCTGGTTTATTCACGTATCTACTGTTGTGGTAAGGCAAAGCTTTAGAGACTGGAAGCCTTCACTATATTCCAGCAGTCTTGCCTTTCAAGGAAAGTCAAATGAGCAGTTGTATCTCAAGGGTTTTGTCAATTTGGGACCTGCTACAAATGGAGATGTGACTATTTGTGTGTTTAAGTGCTTTGCTCAACCAGAATCACAGAGGTTTAAAAATGCTTCTTTTATTTTGCACCATGTACAGTCTCAAGAGCCATTTTATAAGCAACTGAAACAAGTTAAAATTTGTCTATGTATCACATCAGTAATGCCAGCCTTCAGCACAATAAAATAATTACATTAATGCAAAATATTCAGCTGACAGAGCTTCTAATACAGCAAAATATAGTGAGATGCAGTGTTTGGGGGTGGCCTTCTTTTGAAGGCCATGACCATAATCCAGATGTGATCATCTGACTAAATGTTATGCTAGTGTACCTTATATACAGATGTGCATTTATGCCAATTTGTTTCTGTGTTTGCATATTTATTTATTCTGGGCTC
>VZTM01012090.1:3417-18959 GCA_013400555.1 Jacana jacana | reverse complement strand
CTTGCAAAGCACACCTGAGGCAAAGAAACAACCAAATTAATTCCAAGTTACTTTCTACTCCTTTATTAATAGAAATAATTCAGGATTCCTCTATAATTCAGAATTGATCGAGGGCTGTTCAAACTTACACTGTCTGGTTAGGATTCTTCAGAGGATATTTTGCCTGCTAATAACTTCCTGAGTAGTGTGGGACGTTTCTGACACCTTCTATAACTGGAGATAATGTATAACAATGCAGTACATTATCACAAAATATGTTAAGTTTTATATGTATGTTATCACAAAATACCTGTTAAGTCCTTCTTTATAAAGAAAAGAAGAAGCTGTTCACAAACCACAGCTTTTGGTCAAAATGTTTAGAGTTAACCTGCCCTATGAAGACCTTCCTTTCCAGAAGGATTACTTAGCTGCCTATTTAAGGCAATTTTAATGAATATTGTGTTGCTAGGTTGCTAGAGTAGTGCAAACAGGGCCTTAGCCTAGGGTATATAAATATAGTAACCACACATAACTGAAAAAGATAGCTCTTCCTTCCTCTGTGTAATGAAAAGTTGAAGGTCTGCCAAAAAAAAAAGTTGAATTGCCAGAAATTCCGTCAATGTGAAGACATCTTTCTTCCTGTAAATCAACTACACATTTGAATTGCTTCCTTTCATAATCTATTAAAATGGTTTTGGCACAGTTGTTCTCTGTGCTATGTTTATTGCATAATTTCATTTAATTTCTGGTCACCAGTTATGATTATTAAGTCTCAAATACCATTGGAGGAGAACATGTGTCTTATTCTGTGAATGACAAAAACGACCTAAATACAAATAAGTACTTAAAGGTAAACTGAGAGGATTATGCCAGTTATTTAACTCACATGATTTGCCAGCCATTCGGACATAACTGGAACAAGACTGTTTTCATGGAAAAATAATTACTTTCTTAATGATCTGTTGATAACACGTGCATGGCATTCACTCATCATTATTTCGAAGTATATGGACCTGTTGTTCATCAGGAAATGCTGGCTTTTAATTCAAAACCACCAAAACATCACTTTTGAATTCATAGAAGGTACTAGAAGCTATCAAAATCATTAAGACTTCTGTTTCTAGGCTAAAGACAAGCTATATGAGTAGAGTGGAAGTTATAAAACATTATAGTACTGTTAATTCTGCATTTGGAAGGAAGAAACTGTAAAACCCATAATATGTTTTTGGCAAAATATCTATTGCCCATTACATGAAGTTAATGAACCAGCCAAAACAGCACCTAAGCCTTATGAGTCCACTTTACTTTTCTGAGTATTTTAAAAGGCATTACAAACAAGACTTGCCCCTTCCTCCACACCTTTACCATTAAAGAAGTTAAACAATGATATTCAGAAGAAAAAAAGACTTGTTACCCTTTCAGTAACGCTTACAATACACTACACAGTGATCCCTGAAAAAAGGGGTATTCCCAAAATGGAAGGAAAAGGTTGTTGGGTGGTATCTCATGCCCTGCATGATTTTTGAGTGCATTTGAATTTGAACATACAAGGAGATGAAAATTTCAACTTACCCTTCTGAAAACGAAGAAATTAACATACTGGCTATCATTGCAATTCAGTATTTGCCCTGTTTTGGGGAGTTACCAATGGCTACTGTGCATGGCACAGGAAATCAGAGTTACAGAATTGTTGAGGATATAAGGGACCTCTGGAAAACATCCACATCAACATGCCTACTTATAGCAGGACCAATTAGAGCAGATTGCTCAAGGCTGTGTTCTGTTAGTTTTTTAAATATCTCCAAGGATGGTGACTCCACACACCTCCTGGGCAATCTATGCCAGGGATCAGCCCCATCAAAGTAAAATTTTTTATCTCATATTTACATGAACTCTCCTTTATTTCTGTTTGTGCCCATTGCATTGTCAGCTCAATGGATATCACTGAGATAACTGTGGCTCTGTCTTCTTTACTCACCTGCACCAGGTGTTTATACACATTAATGAGATTTTTCCCCTGGGCCTTCTCTTTTCCAGGCTAAACAGTCCCAGCTCTCTCATCCTCTCTCAGATGCCCCAGGTCCTTCACAATCTTTATGGCCCTTCTTTGGACTCTTTTCAGTAGGTCTATGTCTACTGTACTGGGGAGCCCAGAACTTGACACACTACACCAGGTATGGCTTTTCCAGTGCTGAGGAGAGGGGAAGGATTACCTCCCTTGACCTGCTGCCGACACTCCTCCTAACACTGCCCAGGAGGCAATTGGCTTTCAATGTCACAATGGCACAATGCAGGTTTGCATCAGCTTTGTGTCCACTAAGACCCCCATGACATTTTCTACAAAGCTGCTTTCCAACCTGTTCACCCCCAGACTGTACTAGTGCATGGGGTTGTACCTCCCCAGGTGCAGTACTTTGCACTTCCCCTTGTTAAAGTGTGCCATAATTAGCAGATATTTAAATTATTAAAATGTTTGTGTTCCATTCACTAATTTAATTACAACTATCTTGAATGTTGGTGGACAGATTGGAGTAAAATGATAGATTGTCACTGTTAAGGGGTGTTATAAGTGTTCACTGCCTCCAGTGCAACTCTGGCCTGGGAGTCCTTTCTCCATGGCTGCTGGAGTCCACTTTGGAGACATGGGGACTCTTCCCAGGCTGAGGGACACAACTACTGCTTTCTCATTTGCAGGTTCAATTGGTAGAGAAAATGAGCTGTGTCTCAGGGACATACATAGAGATGCAGCCCAAGCAGATGGCTACGTGCAGGACTTACACCAGCCACAAGCCTAGGCAGCCATGTCCCTTCTTGTAGAGGTAGAAGGCCACCAGTGCAGCACACAAGGAGGAGGTTCACAAGCACACACACATTCATGGATCCTCCCAGCACCAGCAAAGCCCCTCTGCCCACTGGGCACTAACTGTCTGGTCCAGCTTGGAGTTTGCCAGTGAATACTCAAGCACATCCCACACACAGCCAGTCTGGGGAAGATGCAAACACTTGGCTCCATCAGCTGGTGCCAGGCATACAGGCTGCAACCTGTGGTCCTGCTACAGCTGCCAGTGCTGAGCCCTTCACTGACCTCACTCACCCTGTTATCTCCATCATGCTAAATGGACGTAACTGCTGCCACTGTTCCTGCACAAGCTACCTACCCCTTTTCTGCATGTCATGGGTAATCTAATGGGAATTTTGCAAGCTACATTATACTTCCTACTATGGACCTGTAGAAACATAGAAGTTGGAGGAAGCCTAAAACTCTTCTAAACAGAGTTTAGTCAGACTTGTGTCTCTGCTTATCCTGATTATTCATCTACAATGTTTCTAACTCAAGCTTCCACTTCACACTATTGCTACCATGCTTCCTAAACTAAGCCACATTTTTCTTCTGAATATACAGCCTTTGAATCTTGAGTGCCCAAGTAAAAAAAGGACAGTAGTGGAACTGGGGGTAGGAAAGGAACAGAGAGATGTGTATCTCTCATTTCTAAATATATTTTTTAAAGTAAGTGTGTTTGGGGAGAGACCACTAAACAGCTTTCTGCAGCATAAGGTGTTCAGAAAGATATGAAATAATTCACTTTCTCACTCAGTACGTTCTCAGTCTTTGAAACATGGATATGTTTAAGAGACTTACAGTTTGTTACGATATTGCACAGAGAGAAATTAATTTTCAGAAGTTACAATGAACATTTATTAAGACTTGAAGCTTAGTATTCCTCAGAAGAAGTCTCTACCATGCCTATGGATCATCATTACACTAGAAAGCAGAAAAGCAAACACTTTATAATGTGAAATTGGTTTAATATTTGGAAGATGAAATGATCCTATGTTAGGATAAAAAAAAATATTGCTGGTGAGAAGGAAAGGGAAGAATCATTCTGGAAAACAGAAATTGAATTTCTTTACGTTGGATGCCAATGGACTGGGGTAGGCAAAGAACTTGGGAAGACCTTGTTCAGGAAGCCAAAGTCATAGTCCCTCAGACTTGGATTTAAAGTTTGAGCAAAGCTTATGATTGCCTTCAGTGTTATGGCTTTGAAAAAACTTTCATTTCCCTAATGAAATGTTTTATTGGGATATTTCCACTGCAGTCTATGCAGAGATTTGGGGGTTATCTATAATACAAAGAGATTCTAAACCACATTTATGATTAAGAGATCACAAAGTACCATGTTTTTTACAATCATTTAGAAGATCTTTAATTGGAAGTTGCTAAACAGTGAATATATTATTAACATGAAAAGAAAAAGTACAGGTCTCTTCAAGTGTTGGTTTATCAAGGTGTCAGCAATGACAATGATTCTTCATCTTAAAATCAGTTTTATATGTATTTATTAAAGCGACACAACATATAGACAGAGCACTGGCTCTGGCACTCAAGCTGTGCCAATATCCCGGTATCTCCTAATTTACGCTACCTCAGCGTGGCTTTCATTTACAGAAGACCAAGACCTGACTTCCTTTGTATGTATTTGAATAGTCGGGGCTGGGGAGAGAGGCTGGGCTGGGGGCGGGGGAATGGGGATGGTGAGGGAATCATGATTTGCAAGAGCACACAGCAGGAGACAAACAGACAAGCTTCTCTACAGGGTCTCCATGACAGAAGACACACAGGAGCATAATGGGGCATGACTACAAGGTCAAGGGGCAGAGCGAGCCTGTTTATACAGGTACTTCCATCTGGTTCCTCTGATCAAATCTGTGGCAATGGCTTCTGTATGTACACCTCTATTGAAGCCAGAGAGATGGAGCTGAGCAGGGAAGAAGCTGTTGATTAAGGCTGCTTTAGCAGAACACGAACCCACTCATGAGAAGAGATGGCGTTTTTCATATAGGAAAGACAATTAATTTCTTTTAAAACAAATATTTTCTGTTTGAGAGGAACACAGTACAACTTCATACAAGATCTTTTCTTCATGTGATTAAAGTAAATTTAAATCACACTTAAGAGCATAAAATCCTCAAGGGCAAAACATCCCTTGTTTTTATTTTAATCAGTCCTGACACACTGATGTCTGGTTTCCAAACTCTGACATTTGTAGACTAAGGTGATTTTAGCCAAAGAACTTGTTGCAGTGCAAAACCTGATGTTAATATACTTACAGTCAAACAGCAATTATATTTCAGGCTTATTATTTTTCAGATACGCAGTTTCCATTGCCTGCAAGCTCAGCTTGTTCCTGCTGTGAGTGACTTCAAAACCAAAAAATTCTGTGCCTATGGCTGAACCAACAATCCAAGTTGCCACTTTTGGCTCAAACAGGATCATTTAGCAACCTTGGAGTTTCATTCTAAATTATCTAACATTAATAAAGGAATAAAAATGAGTTATAAGGGGAAATAATAACTGTTTCCTTTTGTAACTGCAGTTAGACTTCTCCCTGGAGTCTGATTTGATTAACATGTGCCGACTGAAAATAGGTCTAAGCTGCAACAGTTTTAGAAAGTAGTTTTCAAATTCAACCTGCTGACTTCAGGAGTGATCAAATCCAAAGATTAGGTTTAGCCCACTAGAGATATACAAGTACCATAATTCTTCCCTAATTGATTGACAAAACTGATTTCCCACCATCTTCTTTGTTTGTTCTGGCCTATGGAACCATGCCTTGCATCATATCACTCCACTGTGGGTACCATCAGAAATTTCATGCTGAAAATTAGTAGGAGGGAAATTTTCCATACAGATATGAGAATTCATATATTTGCTAAAGTGTGGTATGTAGAAGAATATTTATTTATTTATTAAATTATTATCTATAGGTGGGAAAATTATGCAAAGATTAGCATTATGCAGGCACATAGCAGAACCAAGTAATGAAGCAGGAATGCCTAATCCAAGTAATTTCAAAGCCTGATGACTATTAGGAACTGTTCTCATAATTTATGGGCCCAAAATATTTTTGTAGAAGGCATATGCTGAATTATTTCAACCAACAAAGCCACTGAAGAAAATTATAAGATAATTGTGAAAATTCCAGGAAGAATAAAAATAGTAATATTTGTTAATAAAGTTATTTACCATGATTGATTTGCTGAAAGTATGTTTTTCTAGAGATGCCTGAATCCAACACAAATGATGCAGGTTACAATTTCTTTAATGATTTAAGTATGCAAAGTGAAGTTTTTAAACTCAAATCCTTGAAATCAATTATAATACACCTATCTACTATAATGTTTATTAGTTTACTGAAAACTAATCTACCCTTCTAAGGCTCTAAAAAAATATTTTCTGTTGAGAATATTTGATGCATTAATGCTTTAGAAAAGGTGAGGCATCTGTCCCACAAATGATTTCTGAGTGATGGCTGAAACTCTCAGTACATTCAGTAAGACATCAGTAACTTATGCAATAATCTAACTTACTTGCATCCTACCTTGATACAATTATGATAGAAAAAGCTTCCCTGCTGACATTAACAGATATTACTGCAGATAGTTGTCTTGAAGGGAGACCAGAGTCGATCAGTAAAGAGTAAAGTTCTATCTGTCACAGGCAAAGATTTACTCTGACAGTCAAAGATGGAAAAGGTTATTGCTCCAAACAAGTTTCATTCAAAAGTCTCCATTATTCTCAGTTTGCTGTTCATAGCCATCCTATATATTTAACTAAAAAGAAGTTCTTTCTATATTCTTCCTGTAAAGCACTGGCCCAGAAATTCAGCGACACGCTCTCCCACATTTCTTTGTGTATTCAGATGTGTATTATAATTTTCATCCTGAAGTCTCTCTAATGAGATAAATCAGTGTATCTCGTGTAAGTACCTTGGAAAATATTGGTTAAGACATTTAAAATCTGAATATATTTATACTATACATTTTAATTTACCTCTAATGTTGCTTTCAGGAACAAAACAAACAAACAAATGAACCCCACCAAAATAAGAAATCAGCCTCTATAGCAGTAGTACCGGGGATGGAGTGTGCACAAAATGGCACGGACTGGAAAATAAGAAATGAGGCTACAGTTACTCATTTGACAGATTCTTTGACCAATGACTGGAACTAATGGGTTCAGTGTCGGAGTTACTCAGCAAGGGTTCCCTCTTACAAGGTTTCAAGGTATAGCAAAGGAGCATTGACCTTGCCTTGAAATTAATTATAGACACTGTAAGAGAAATGTGAAGTAAACATATCCTTTACTCAGGGAACTGGAAAGTCACTGGTGTGAGGTCTGAGGGTATTGCAAGCAACATTCTTGTAGTTTGCAAAGAAGGCCTCCAAAATTTATTTTGATTGTATATGTAAATGTGGTACTTTTACAAATCGTCAAGCTGAAATTCTTGGATTTGTGTTCACAAAGATGAAATTTAGAGTTGTACAAGAACATACTGGTTCATCCTTGTGTCTAAAAGAGGCTATCTATTTTCTGGCAAAATTAGATGTTAGGGAAAATGTTTTCTATAACAGTTTAAACCAAGATGCCATTTAGTCAGACAATATGACTGAAAAATGGCTGTCTTGTAACAAGCACGCTAATATTAAAAAAAAAAAAAAAGAAGTCTTATTTGCTAATAAATAATAAGCTCTGCTTTCTTTGTTCATTGGATACTGCAAAAGGACTGAATTTCTATGAGGCGTTGACGTGGAGTAGGATTTTGTCAGCCATTGTTCTAGGGTATCAAGAAAGACTAACCAGAAGGTTAAGAATTTTGGGGGGGTGTTTTTGTTGTTGTTGTTGTGGGGTTGGGGTTTTAGATTTTGTACTGTGATTGTAGGGTGCTTATTTATTTATTTATATTCTTTTTTATTTTCAGTGTGTCAAATCAACATTTCCTTCTGCTTATTCTTAAATGTATCATAAGGACCCTTTTCCATTCCAGAGACTAAGTAATTGCAGAAGTCAGTAGTAGGGTTTTTTTATGATTAGTAAGCCCAGGAGGATTGATAAAGCCAAATGTAAACATCTACATATGATCTGTGGAAAGATGTAGAAGTTTTAGTCAATGGAGAAAAGTATTTTCAGAAGAGACTGATCTCATCCTAAAATACACAACTATCGGTCTGATGAATCATGCAATAAAGTTCATCTTTTTCTCCACTGTTTGTAAATGGAACACAGTGAAGAACTCAGATATGTTTTTTGGATTGAAGCTGTCTAAGATAGGTAAGAGTCATATCTCAGACCTGAGTTTATAAATTTACATTACAAGTACAATTAAACAAAAGCTGTAGAATATCTTACAATGCATTTAAACTATATTGTTCTGCTATTTATATTTGCATAAAAACTATATTATATTTTCTCAAAACATTAAAAATAAAATAAAAAATAATGAGGTCAAATTTAATTTAATTAAGGGCAGGATGTAGTTGCCTAAACATAAATGTCCTGTGCTGTTAAAGATGGCTTCGGATAAAAATTAGCAACAGCCTTTTATGTTTCCTGACAAATGAATTCAAGCAAATGGATTTCACTCTGGGTACTTACAGATTCTACTCTACAGATGGAATTTAGCTTGTATATTGAGACATCTATATTTCATTATGTTTAAATTCTCATTATAGTCAATTGAGATCTAGTCAACAAGGCATTAAATAAAGTAGCAATGGAGCCTAGACAACAGTACATCTTTGTAAAATGGAACTTTAAATTCAGCAAAATAAGTAGCTCTGTAAACCTCATTGAATTTACTCACTAGGTATACTGGATATAATTGTTGTGATTGAGAAAATTGACATTTCCCATCAAACTGTGTCATATCAGTCTGCCTCATTTGAATGCCTTGGATAACATGGATCATCTCAGCTGCCATTAAACACCCATATCACAATAACTGAATCAAGCTTCTAAATTTAGGTTGCCTAGTCTCTGAGCTCAATCCCATCCTAAGGTGTTATTGACACTCCAATAGTCAAAGATACGCAATTTTTAATTCCATCTGAACACAAAAAAAAAATAAAAATTAAAAAAACCCTCTGAAATTAATGAATCATCATGCTATACCAAAGTACTTTCTTTCCTCTTGTCCATGAAAGGGTGATCCATGAATCCAGAGATTTTTTTAAATTTTTTGTTGTTGTTGTTAAGGACCTGGAACAGTAAATTCTTCACATGGCGTTAAGGTCTCATTCTGAGTTTACTTTGGTAATCAGTAGACATATCCTTAATGAATATAATTAAAAAAAACATTTTAAAAAGAAGAAATCTGGATTTTTTTACCTGTATTTTTAATATGTTTCTAATTAATGTTACAAAGAAATCCTCATTAACTGTAGTAATTTTAAATCCACAAAGAAAAAAAAAGTTATTGGTATCAAGTGACAGTTTGATTTTTACCTGAGTATTAAGTGACGGTCATATATGTTTACAGAAGACTTTAATAACAGCAAAAAAAGAAAGAAAAAAAAGAAAAACAAAAAAAAATAGGTATTAGATACCTACAGTATCAGTACCTAAAATGATATATTGAATTATAAAGTAATATATTAAGCACATATCTATGAATTAAGTAGACCTTGTTTTTTGCAGTGCAGCAACCCATGGATACAGACAATAACCTAAGCAGCGAGTAATTTTAGGCATATGAATAATTACTGAGTTTAACAAAAAATGACTTATCATTTTTTCCCTATACTTTCCATATTCTTTTATGATTTTGTGTATATGTTGTAATTAAGTTGTAACCATGCCTTCAAGTGCATTGATTGCTACAGTTAAGCTGTCACTGTTCACACCAAATGAAACTAATGACACTGCTCATATGATTTATCTTTAAGTGTTAACATTTTTACTGTGTGTTGCAGGTTTGAAGGAAAAAGATTCAGTACAGAACTAACAAAGCTCTTACATTTGAAAGAAAATGACCATGTTCGGATATTTGGTCCTGAGAAAAATAATCATGTCCCTTTAGGACAACAGTGATTAAAAGTGACCAAGTCTTTTATTCATGATATTACTTCTTTAATTTCTTTTATTTTTCCTTTCCTCTCAGAAACTGGCTTTATGACAAAGGCTAGCTCCAAAAGTGTTGAGTTCTCATTTAAATTCCATTTTTGGACTGCTGAAGAAAAACAAGGTGCTGCATAATGAGGACAATCCTTTTATTTTCTTCAGCTTGACTGCATTGCCGTTCACCCTGAACATCTTGAGTTCACTGTAAGGCATGGAAAACGCGTCCAGTATTGGCCTGAGAGTCCGCATTTGTAAGGAAATGCAGAATATGCAGCCTTACTGATAGAGTCTTTCAAATGGCTTTGAAAGAACAGGGCTCCGCACTGACTGAAAAGTAGACAGGGGTCTGTAGTAATTTAATATGAGGCTAGTTCAAAGTAGCAAGGCACAATGCTTAGTGTTTGCACAGTTTCCTACAAATCTCTTATAACACAGGCAGTTATACTCCTTAAATCTTAAGGGACTTGAATCTGAAGGTTATTTCTTACCAGGTTTGGATCACTGTAATTGTGCTGCCTCCACAGAATTGTTTTTAAATGCATACTGATATTCCGAATGTAGCTTTTTCCTTTGTATTTTTCCATATCTGCACATTAGCTAATATTATATCAAGGATTTAAAGCATATAATCAGCTTTCTACACTCCAAATATTAATTAAATGTATAAATATGGAAATAATTTTCTTCACTATGAGACACTTATTGACTGCTTTAATCTGTGAACATTTATAAGGAGTGAAGCATTAGCAGTTATTTTTATTTCTTGACGTTTGCTGCTCCCCCAGTTTAACAGACTGAATCAGATCTTCTCTAAGTACTGCTTTTCATTTGTCTTAAATTGGAAAAAGTGAATAAACAATGATGTGGGGTGGGCAGGGCATAGCATGAAGAGTTGTGAAACATAAAACGTGGAAACCTTTCCAAAAAGACCGTAAAGTTGCCGACAAGCAGAATATGAAACGTGGATTAAATGGGCCAGCCCCCTTGCTCTCTAATGATCTGTGAGAGAAATAAATGTGCAGCAATGTCAGGAATTATAAAGATCTTTGCCCCTGTCTCCTGACCAAATGGACACTCTTATTGATTTTGCTTAGATCTTTTTTTTTAATGGTCCAATTATCTCCCTTTGCAGCTGCATAAGAAATAACATAAGCTATTTCTACAATGCTAAATGCATCCACCCGAGGGAATGATGCCTGGCTCCAAAGCAGCGCAGACTGCATATACCTATCCTGTTTAAGGCTACATCTCTATAGAGCAGATATGCCATGACCACATAACATAGCACTTGGTGCAGCAGCCCCTTTCAGCTGCTCCAGGGCACTATAACATAATCTTTGGGATGTGGAAGAGAGGAGGGGGTGTCACTTTTAGTTTAAGCCGTCTGATACAATTTGCAGGCTTTGCTGGAACTCCAGAGAGATATATTATAGGATGAACATGAGAGTAGGTGTTGCATGCTGAGGGATATTTCATCTGAATGTCTGGAGCAGTCTGAGAGTGGAACATGCAGAAGAGCCTTTGAGGACAGAGCAATGGTAATAAATGAACCTTGTTCATATTTCCTTTAAGATATAAACGCCTGAAGTGAGACATTGTAACAGTATATGAAAAGACCTTCACTTTTGCAGTCACACACATGGAATTTAATAGACATAGAAATAATCAATTAATTAATTGATTATCATTTATGATTTCAGGTGGCACAGGCCTTGTGTTAGGACAGAGAGGAGGGGGCTAGATTATTGTTTTATGTAATCTTGTTTTCTCATAAGCTTCTAACTTCCATTTGTTTCATGGTAACAAACTGGTCTTTAGCTGTTTCTTTTATTTATTTTGCCATCCCCTTTTGGTTTTGATATGAAATATCTTCCTTTAATTAGTTGTTTTATTTTGTTCAGATGAATTTCACCTGTTCCAATTTTAAGTCATTAAAAGTCAATGCATATGTTAATGCAAGTTAGACTAGACTCACGTTATGGACAGAAATGGATATGTTCAAAGATAATCTGACCTAGTTAGATACTTATGTGAAGAATTTTGTCTACAGGTGCAGTTTTACTTACACTGATGATAAAAAGTGCCATACTTGGGATGAAATATTTTAGATTCCTAAAGATGGCACTGCAAGACATGCAACACTTATTCATTTATATCTTAAAACCAAGTTGCATGTATTCCACAGAACAGATACATGAATAATATAACATTTTAAAATAAAACATAGAAATTTTTGTTTATGTAAGGATTACATTATATTTCTTTCTTGCTCTTCCTCCTTTTGGAAAGTTACTGTGACCTCCTGGTCCTTAGAGACATTCCTTTTTCCTTCCTTTGATGCCTAAACTATTTTATATAGGTTCAGATACAATCAAATTCGCTTTCTCCATCTTAATACTTTGGAGACAATTTCCTCTTCAGTTTAAATTTGTCACTGGGTGAAGTCTTTTTCTTCCTCTCAGCCAAACAGATGGTTTTTATTTTTAATTTTTTATTTTTTTCAGTGTTTCCACTAAAACAGTCAAGATCATCTTTGGAAAAATTAAGTTTTGTATTTTCTCCCATAATCTTAAAATAAAATGATACACATTTAAATGGAAAGTCCTACAGGTTGCTTCAGTTTTTGCTTTTTCTTCAGAAATGTAACTACAAATAGGCGACTTTGGCCTTTGTCACTGTAATGCCTAAAATCCTTCAAGCCACTAACGGCATTGTCCTCTGAACTTGTATGTGAAACTTCTTGGACAGCCTTTAAAGAAGAGAGTGGATTCTGGGCTGATGAATATTAAATTTCATCTTGGAGTTCAGCAAAGAAAGCACAAGGTAGATTAGATTAAATGTCTTAGCCCAAATTTCACTGAAGCTGTAGTCATGTGATCCTATAACTACAGTCTAAGATATTATAGCTGTGCATAGAAAAAGATATGTGCACAAATGTCCCACATAAATTGAAACACAACTTGATTTAAATACCTATTGTTCATGCAATATTACATTATTACGCATTTGAGATAGGCATGGAGAAATATGCACCTGTACTGATAGTTACAACTCTACAAATGTTTTGTAACTACAGATCAACAGTGTTTTTTAGTAACATCATCGGCCTTTTTCTCTGCCAATGAAAGAGCTATACTAGCATAAGAAAGCCACTATTAATCTACCACCATTAATCCATCACTGTTCAGCTCGTTCATCACATTGCATTTAATGAAGAAGATATGTCTTCTCACTGCATGTAATCCAGTGATTGTTCCAAGCACACTTAGAGATACACAGAAGTAATAGCCTTTGCTGAAGAGTTTCACACTTGTGTTGACTGGACAACTGTCACTCCCCTAGACTATTTCGTTGTGTGTGTTTATGTGTATCCTAGCAAGCCATCTCTAACTGGACTGTAGTCTTTGGACTGAAGGTTCCTGTATCAGAAGAGTTTGCTAGGGTTTTGACAGTTTCTCATAATATTTCTGGTCTTTTTTACAATCCTTCAGGTGAGATGCCATATGACATACTCTCTCTGACTTCCACTTTTCAGTATCTCGTGCTGAATATTTTTCAGTTTCTGAAGTTCTTACCTTATGTCTTTGCACTTCAGGCGTTGAGACGTCTATCTTGAAAATCTGCTAAATGTACTATTTTTTACATAGAGGTCTGACTTGGTAAATGCATAAAAGAGCCTTATTTCTGGATTTGTAATTATGTAAGCCAGAATTTGGTGCTGGAGATTATTTGCTCACTGACTTCAGTGCATTAAGCTCTTTTAATGTTGTATCCTCCTCAGTTATGGCAATTTCCATTTTCGTACTCTTATTCCCATTAGCCCCTTGACTTCACCTCCATGTACTACCTCATTGTAGTTATTGAAAACTGCGTCAAAGGGTTAGGTTCTTTGCCCTTATCCTTGCTGAATTACCACACCACTTCCTCTTCCTTGTTCTTATTGTTTGTTTGTTTGTTTGTTTTTGTGGCTAAAATTCTTTCACGATTTGTTTTAACTTCCTTTGCAAGGTCCAGCTCAGCTTGAGAGTTGGCAAGACTCACTTTTCTCTTACATATTCTGACCTTCAAGACACAGCTTTCTATTCATTCAGTCTTTTTTTTTTGCTGCTCTTTATAAACTCCCAATTTACCATTGAAAATCCTTTTTTACATTGATGTGATAGAGGTGAGAAATAGGTAGATGGATTTCTAATCTGAGCAATATTAACATTTACCCACATCTCAACAGCTGCAGTGTAGTAGATTAAGTACTACATGATTCTCAGCATGAGTGTCCTGGTTCCAGGAGGGAGAGGGTTAATTCTCCTAGCAGGGCACAGGTATTCC
This sequence comes from Jacana jacana, assembly GCA_013400555.1. Lineage (NCBI taxonomy): Eukaryota > Metazoa > Chordata > Aves > Charadriiformes > Jacanidae > Jacana > Jacana jacana. The sequence continues at coordinate 4,756 of VZTM01012090.1, read as the reverse complement.
ATCCCATGTGATCCATGCCCAGGGGGTAGTGGGGAGCTGGCCGGGAAGGGGGAGGGGAACAGGAGCTGGCCGGGAAGGGGAAGGGGACAGGAAGTTCGGGGAGGTGCGCGTTGTGTGGTCGGAGGTTGCTCCAGGTGCAGTGGGTGAGCGGTCGGCATTGTAATCGTGTTTTCATACTTCTTTAACCGCATTATTTGTTACTGTTTTGTTGTTGCTTTACTGCCTTTATCCCAACCCACGAGTTTTGCCTTTTTCTTCTGATTTTGCCCTCCTGACTGTGGATGGGCTCTAGAGCGAGTTGCTGCCATGTGGTTCTTTGTTGCCGTCTAAGGCTAAACCATGACAATGAGGCAATTAGTTATTTCGTTAGGTATTGGGACTTTTCCTCTCAATAATTTTTCTTTTACTTGTAGTACATGTATTGGTTTTGCATCTGAGATTTAAAGTAGTTCCAAGCTTCTTTTTTCAGACAGGCTTTTAAACTTTGCAAATCCACCCAACTTTCAGTGAATCCCTTCATTTTTCAAGAACTGTGTTATTTAAATAGAAATTCTTACTAAAAGATTTGCTTTAATTCTCTTTGTACCATAACTTTAACATATTCTGCTCATCATCACTTAATTAAAGATATTTTTTTCTGTTAGATTAGCTTTTCACTACATCCTGGTCATTCCTTCTAGGATATCTTTTTTATTCATGATTATGTTGTGTAAACAATGCTTGCATCATACCATTTTTGTTGGAATACAGTCTTCAGTTAACATATGGGGTAGTAAGAATATGTTAATCTTGAAACTATATGTTTCACTAGTAGTATTAGTAAAAACCATCTATATTCAAACCTGATCCCGGCTGTTTGGAAGAAATATTTAAGAAACTTCTTTCTAGAACTGCATAGTACATTTCTAAAGTGTTACTACTCTATTAAGACTTTCTTTACTCCCCACCCCTTTGTGTTATGAATAGAAAAATAAAAACTTCCAGGTCATTCACTTATCTAATAAATCCTTAATAAGATGTTTGGCTGGAGGACCTCTCTGAGAACTTCTTTGCACGTGTTCCTTTGCTTTGTCCCATCAGGATCATTGTTCTCATCTGCTTTTGAAAAAAGCTACTTTACAAACCTTATAAAACCAATAAAAAGTACACAAAATTCACTTGTCCTGCAGGTCCTGGTGTTGTTCCTACTCAATCCTTTCTTATGATGGATGTAACCCTTCAAAACCCTGTTCTTCCAGTAACCTACATGCACTTGTTTCTTCTTCGATAAGCATAAAATGTAAAACCAAATAACTAGAATTCAGATCATATACAATATGAGTTCTCACATATTAAGGAT
>VZTM01012089.1:365961-384142 GCA_013400555.1 Jacana jacana | reverse complement strand
CCACCAGTAGGCCATGCACCTCAGATGACAGCCTAGGATCAAAAAACCCAAAGCCCTTGTGCTTCAGAACTCTCACCAGCTTGGTGGCTCTCCTCTGGACATGCTCCAGCCCCTCAATGTCCTTCTTGCAGTGAGGCACCCAGATCTGAACACAGCACTCGAGATGAGGCCTCACCAGCGCCCAGCACAGAGGCACCATCACTTCCCTACTCCCGCTGGCCACGCTACTCCTGATCAGGCCAGGACGCTGTTCTTGTCCACCTGGGCACACTGCTGGTTCATGTTCAGCCAGCTGTCCACCAGCATCCCCAGGTCCTTTTCTGCTGGGTAGCTCTCCAGCCACTCTTCCGCAAGCCTGTGACGTTGCCTGGGGTTGTTGTGACTGAAATGTAGGACTCAACTTATGGCCTTATTGAACCTCATACAATTGGCCTTGACACAACGATCCAACCCGTTCAGGTCCCTCTGTAGAGCCTTCCTACCCTCAAGCAGACCAATACTCCCACCTAGTTTGGTGTCATCTGCTAACTCACTGAGAGTGCACTCAGTCCCCTCATCCAGACCATCAATAAAGATATTAAACAAGACTAGCCCCAAAACTGAGCCCTGAGGGACACCACTGGTGACTGACCACCAACAAGATTTCACCCCATTAATCACAACTCTCTGGGCATAGCCACCCACCTAGTTTTGTTACCCAGTGAAGAGTACACTTGTCTATACCATGATTTGCCAGCTTGTCCAGGAGAATGGGGGATTTTCAAACTTCTCTGGGACCTTCGTGCATCCACATTTGCTTCTAACAGGTTTTGACACAACTCATTACACAGTTAGTGTGTAGACTACGGTAACACCCCCAAATCACTCGGATATCAAGATACTTGGGAATCACCTGAAAGAAACTGATCCTGTATAAAAACAGTTTCCAAGAAGAAAACAAACTGCAAGACAGCTATCTCAAGCATGTTCAATAGGGTGCCTCTACTACAGACCTACATTAGCTAGGCACAGATGTTCTATTTGTCAAGCACACAAGACTAAACAACGATTGTGTGATGTGTGTGCTTTCCTACACCTCAGCTGCACGTCACTTAAGCATGTTTATAACCCTCCTTGTCTTCCTTTATTTTATCCACAGTACCCTGTATAACATCCCCACAAGCCTCATGCTTCACAGAAGCGTTGATGTAAACCTCTGAGGATAGGAGAATATTTTGGCCAAATACTCACCAGTGCAGGCCACTGTGCCAGGGAGACTCGAGTCCCTTGAAGCATGACGGGATCGCTTCGAGGTGCCCAAACCAACGAACCTTCCAGCAACAACACTATAACTTCTTCAGCATGGACTTTCACCCAAGCATGTTGGTTCCAGTTACAACCATCGAATTCCACAAAGATCTGATAAAAAAAAATAAATTAGAAGACATTTCAGCTCTTTTCAGACACTGATTGAAAAAAAATAATAATTAAAAAAAAAAGTAATTCCTACAATCCCTATGAATAAGGAGACAGTTTTAGTAGAAAAATCAGGGTAAGTATAATGATAACACTGGGAACATTGCATCTACTATAGCTATCAAATGGAATCAAATTCACAGCAATTACTAACCTATGAAATATTATTTCTTCCCAAACACAACCACTGGCTTCAAATGCTGTGTTTCGTCATACAAAATTGAAGATGTGAAAATTATTCATCCCAAAATACAACCGATGACCCAATGCAAGACTGTTTTACATCAGATTTTTTGTAGAGAATGTAGACACTCTCTGGCAATTCAACAGACAGCCTGTATCAGTATGGTTAACTGACATTCACAGAATTAAATCCTTCAGCCAGGAAAGCGTGTTTGTGAAACCCAGTCTAAATCAGCAGGTTTGTGTTGCCTTGTATGTTATTAAACTCCCTGAACCAAATGCAAGTATTTCGGATGCCATTAAATTATCTAGAAATACCCACTCACTAGATTTTTCATTGTCCTATTTACAAGCACGACAATATAAACCACATTACAATTCTAAATCACTATTCTGAGATATCATCCTCTTTTTTTATGTCACAAAGAACAAATGTTAAAGCCATATGAAATTACATGGCAAGAATGCTAAGAACAGGAATGTGGGTTACAAGTCTCATTCCACATCCTTCCTAACAACTAGGGATATTAAATGGTAAAATACAGTCACATTCCCATCATCCATCTACAGAACTTGCATTTACATAAATATAATCAAACGTGTCAGATGCACGCAGACCAGCAAGAAATTCCTCATCAGTTAAGAAACACCTTAGGCTGGACAGTCAAACCCCTCTTTTGTAATGATTACAAGGCCCCTTGGGGTAACAAGGTGCTAACCAGAGACAGACAGCCCTCTACTTCAGCAGTGATCCTCATTAACAGATATTAGAGACCACTCAGGCACTCCCTCCCCCAGACTCAAAAGCTCAGATGCCAGGGGAGAGGTAGAGAACATGAAACTACCCTCCTGGTGAGTTCTCAAACTCCGTTACTGCTTAAGCACAAGCAGCCCTGCAGAGAAAGACTGGACCTTTCAAGATATCCCTCCTTCAATTCAACATATTTCATCAAAAATAATGAAAATTGGACTGAACACCTTTTCAGAATGTGACATAAAGAGAGGTCTGTCATGTAAGATTAACATTATCTCACTAATACTGTACACATTAAAAATCTTGTTATGATGCTTTCATCATTAAGGTTATATGAAGAAAGGCTGTCAAAAAGAACTATCAGAACAAGGCTGACTTTGCAATATATGCTTTTTAGCAAGATATTTAAGAGTTTGGATGAAAAGATGGGGATATTTTATAAGTAACTACAAAGACAGGACCTCTCACTGGCATGTCCCCTTAAACTAGTTGGCTAGTAGTCTGCACTAAAGGCAGAAAAAATTCAAACAAGCCATAAAGCACAGATTATCACTCTGTCCCAAATTAATTCATTTCACACAAGACACAAACAGCTCAATTTACCTTGTGACACACATGAAGTAAGGAATTTTCTTCCAGTCTTAACCTGTAAGACACCTCACATTTCTATGAATCATCATGAATAGATGAGGTGGAATAGCTGTACTTTTTAGTTCCAAGTTTAATACAATACTCCTTGTTAAAAAAAGCAACAACGCCAACCAAACACAACCAAAAAATGCAAGACAATACTACTAGAAGAAATACCCTGTGATGAACTCCAAGATGACTATTCCACATATCAGAAGCTCACTCAATATTCTGACAAATACTGTGTACTCATCACATAGAAAACAGCAGCAATGCTGTCTGTAACATCCCAGCAGAGGTTACAACAGGAGCCCTCTCAATCACCTACCAAAGGTCCTGGAATGTCCCTGCTGGCTGGCAGCTGGCCAGCATAATTCCAATTTACTAGAACATGAGGGAAGACTCAGGGAACTACAGGTCTGTTAGTCTAACCTCAGTGCCTAGAAAAATTACAAAAATCACACAGGGTGCTATTAAAAGGCATTTAAAGGACAACACAATCATTAGGCACAGACAACATGGGTTCACAATAGTCCTGTTTAATTTAACCTCGTTCTATGACAAGACCTCACACCCAGTGGATGAAAGGAAGGCAGTGGTTGTAGGTTTCCTGGACTTTAGTAAGGCTTTATATACTGTCCCTCACAGCATCCTTGTGGACAAGTTGTCCAGCTGCAAGATAGGCAGGTTCACAGGGCGCTGGGCGAGGAACTGACGGGGCTGCAGTGAACGTGGCTACAGCTGGCCGGTGACCAGCAGCATTCCTCAGGGCTCAGTCCCAGGGGCCAGAGCTGTTTGATACCCATAACCTGGGTGCAGGAATGGAACGTACCATTAGCAAGTTTGCTAATAATACCAAAAGGGCGGGTTCTGCTGACTCTCTCAAGGGACAAGAGGCCTTGCAGAGGGACGTAGATAGATCAGAGCATTGGACAATCATCAATGCCATGAAATGTAACCAGAATAAACGCCAAATTCCACCCCTGGGAAGGAGTAACATTGGACCCAAGTATAGGCTGGGAAAGGAGCGGCTGGAGAGCAGCCCTGCACAGAATGACCTGGGGGTGGTGGCAGGCAGAGCTCAGCAGGAGTCAGCAGCGTTTCCTGCCACCCTATCCTGCCTATAGGGCAAACCCTATCCTGGGGGGCATCAAAACAGCACAACCAGATGGTCCAAAGAGGGGATGGTCCCACTGTACTCAGCACTAGTGTGTCCTGACCAGGAGCTCGGTGTGCAGCTCTGGGACCATTGGAGAAGGACGAGAAGGTCCTCAGATGGGAACAGATGAGAGTAATCGGGTTGGTGAAGGGCTGGAAGGCATGTCCTCTGGGGAGCAGATAAGGACTCTGTGTTGGTCTCATTTTGAGAGAACAAGGCTGAGGGGCCACCTCATTGCTCTGCAGCTTCCTGAGGAAGGATGTGGAGAAGGAGGTGCTGAGCTCTTCTTCTCAGATCCAGGGACAGGATGCCTGGGAATGGTTCAAAGCTGCATCAGGGGAGGTTCAGACTGGACCTGAGGAAGAATTTCTATACTGAGAGGGTGGTCAAACGGAACAGGCTTCCTGGAGAGGTTGTTGATGCCCCGAGTCTGTCAGTGCTTATGAGGCATTTGGAAAATGCCCTTAATAACATGCTTTAACTCTTGGTCAGCCCTGAAGTGGTCAGGCAGTGGTCTAGATGGCCGTTGCAGGTCCTCCCAACTAACTACTCTATTCCACCACCTCACTCAGAAAACGGATCTTGTAGTTTTCCTTTCTAAAACCCCAGACCCATGAACTGGGACAAAAGGAGACACAAGCCTTACAACATTATCGCATCTCCCCTGCAAAGCAGAAAAGTCATGGCAAGTTTGTTTTACACGCTCTATGTTCAATATTCAGTTTTCTTCCAGCTTTGAATAATCAACACAAGCAATGGAATCCTGCCAAATCTTGACTTACAAGCATTAAAAAAAGGTGCTACTAATTCTAAGTCAATATTCAACAGAGTATTTCCTTACACACAGATACGCAGGGCAGCTGTTCCAGATCCACACAATGCCACACATTATATTCTCAGCAGTTTCCAACATATCACACAGCAACAAAAAGGATCAAAATCTCAACATACACGGCAACATTCTCAGTTTCTCTTTCCAGAGTCTGCAATAGAAACCGCTTTGTGCACCCTGAGCACAAGAAGCATAAGCTAAGTTGCACAGCACATCCAGTGTTTGTGTAGAAACCACTTTGTATCGCTACAAAAAATAATTACAGTATATTCATAAACTGATGCCCAGCATGCTTAGACTCCATGAGAAAAATGCTCCAGGAATCCAGAAACAGATGCCTAAGGAAAGTATGGATAGTTGAGACAGACTTGAGAGTGAACTTCCCTTTGGTATTTAAGATGGTAAACAGCAATACTTCACTTCTGTTGAAAAACCCAGAAGCCTTAAGCAAGGCAGCTGCATTATAACTGAATACTCTGTTGTTTTTTTCTTAACTTGAAAACTGCATAGTCCTGAGTCAAGAGGGAAACTTCTGTATGCTAAAACTCTGCCTACATCAGTATAAATTACCACTCAAATGTATCAGCGGCCCTACAAACCATAGGGTCACATCTACCAACAGTACATTCTGCTGACCCTTCAAACTATGCTCATAGTTTAGACAAGCAATTGATAAGAATAGCAATGGTGCTTTGTTAATACCAATACTTTTGAACAGCAATACTGATGACAGTGACTAGATATTCAATTAGTGCAGATAGGTCTGTATCACATTAAAAAAAAAAAAAAAAAAAGCTGCTGCTTAGACAAAAATGCACCTGTAGGATTTCCCAGGTTCTCCTACAGGGAAAAATACCTTCCGTAAGCAATATCTAATTGCAAACAACAGATTTGTATGCTTTGATGGTTTGAGGTTTTTTAATCTACAAAATCAGGTTGTCTGTTTTTCCCCAACGCAGCCGCCAGAGGGTGCAATACGCACCTTTAACCCTTCCCCCCTCTTATTTTTCCGCCTGACACAATATAAAGCCACACCAGAAAGCAGAGCTGTTGTCTATCAAATAAAGCAGAGCAAAGACAGCCTGAGGCTTTTTTTTTTTTTTTGCAGAAGACACATTCTTCTCTAGCTAATACCCCAACATTCAGGCCTAAAACACTATATAGTCTGATTCAAATGGAACTTCCCCTAAAGTTTTCCAACATCAGTTCCACTACATTGTGTGGGTAGACAGATATATTGGACTTTTTCACCACATGACACACAGGCTCTAAACATGATTTGTAATAGAAGAAATACTGCAGCTTATTGCATTAGGACTTGCACAAAGGTCTAATGTAGATGCCATCTATGAAAAGCAAAATCTTTACATTTTCAGGTTTCATATATTAGAAAAAACAGAAGATGGCAAAAAAAAAAAATCCAAGTTCAAAAATATCCCTTAAAATAAATTTTACCTAGTTTTGAAAGGAAGGATGGTCCATCAGTTGCTAGAGAGTAGCCAGAGACCCAGGTTCAATTCCCTGCTTCATCAGAGGCTTCCTGCATGACCTTGCCAAGCCATTTAGTCTCACTGGCTGAGTTTCCCCATCTGTAAATTGGAATAATAGTACTTATGCCCAAGAAAGGAGGCACTGGTAGGAATCTGTTGCAGACTACCAAGTAAAACTGGGTAACAAGTTGGTTTGTGACCTCTTACTCACAATGCAGAAAGAACTACGATGTCAACGCGTGGGAGAGAGAAGGTAGATACTGAAATTTCAACTTAGGAGACATAGCCAAGATCTCATGCAGCTAGTATCACCATTAAATGGGTTTAAAAAAAAAAAAACAAAAAAAAAAACACCAACAACAAAAAAAAAAACCCCAAACAGGACTACAGTAGCTTTCTAATAGCTCTCTAATGCAATCAAAGTATTATTTTAAAATACATTATGTGAGACAAAGATGATGTATACACTGATGCTTAGACAACTTTTAGCTTCCAATCTAGCAATCATACTTCAAACTGTCCTACTAGCAAAGGCAAAAAAATGCAATCTGAAATACACATATACATACACGAGGTGTTTTACAGCAGCTGATTTCCAAGGCCTGGAAAATTATGGGGGAAAAAACCTAAGAAAAAACTTCGTCTGAAATAATTTGTGTAAATTTCATCACATAACCAAAAAAACACAGTTATTAGACAAAACAATTACGCTTAAAGTCTGATACTGATTAAGACCCTACATATTTAGTGGAGACACTAAACATATTACTAACATCAGAAAATATACATAGTTTTTATATTTCCTCTGCACTTTCCTGTGCTTATAATGCATAATGATAATTAAGCAAAACAATCAAAACCACTTTTGACAGGATCTAGGACAGAAACAGCATTAAAGCAGCAGGAGCCAGTGAAATCGTAACTCTACTAAAGCCATTCACTCATGGGGTAGCCCATAAATGGCCACAGATATTTATCATAAGGGTGCCTGAGGATGAGATTTGGTGAGTCAAAATTCAATGTGCACAGTAATCTACAGCAGCACTTAATTTCAAATAAAGATGAACATATTTATGAATCAATGGTTTCCAGAGAACAGTATTTTTTTTTTTTTTTGCAATAGCTTAATAAAATACCTGCCTTCATGTACTTTAGAACTTTTAAAAAACCTTTCAACAATTTCAACAGTCAAGGAACCAGTTATAAATAAGGACAAGGAATTAATCTGATTACTAGCCTCAGTGCAGTTCTGGCCAAAATAGAGAGGACAGCATGAAAATGAAAACAAAACTATAAAAATGAAAGGTCTAGCTCAAATCTGATTTGATAAAATTATTTTGTTCAATAATCAAGCTTATTTTTTTCTTTAATTCTGTAAAATGTAACTGGTCGTACTGTACTAAATACACACATAAGTAGGAGTTAAACACAAAACCAATGAGTCCCCCTGCAGCCGGTGGAGGACCCCATGCCTGAAGGAGGCCATGTCCCTGTGGAAAGCCCATGCTGGAGAGCAGGGAAGCGTGTGAAGAGTCCTCCCTGTGGAGGAATGAGTGGCAGGGACAGCATGTGAGGAACTGACCACAACCCCCATTCCCATCCCCTCACACTGCTAGCAGGGCAAGAGGGAGAGAATGGGGAGTGAAGTTGAGCCTGGGTAGAAGGAAGGGGTAGGGGACGTGTTTTAAGATTTAGTTTTTATTTCTCATCACCCTACTCTGATTAGATTTGCAATCAATTGATTCTCCCCAAGTCAAGTCTGCATTGCCCATGACAGCAATTAGTGAGTGATCCTGTCCTTATCTTGACCCATGGGACTTTTGCTGTGTTTTCTGTCCCAATCCAGCCAAAGAGGGGAGTGACAGAGTGGCTTTGGCAGGCACCCAGGCAAGGTCAGCCCACCATAGTGGCTCACAAATGTGTGTAGTCAGGTAAGTTGGGGTAAGTAGACAGGAAAGGAAGAATGACAAAGTGCTATAACAGTCTACCACAGTGCTATGTCCACAACTTTCATTACCACAGCTATGAACATGCAAACCATTGGGCCATTGGCCTCGGTCTCAGTCCATGCCACCTGACCCTTGTAAGAGGCCACTACTCAAAACCAATGTCCAATTTTGTTCACACCACCAGGAGAAGCACAACAGATTGCCTGGAACTCCAGAGACTCCACTTAATACAATCCAAATGTAAAAGGCAGACTGATGGTGGTATCCACACTTCTGCCCCCTCTGCAAGATTCAGTCACCATGCAAACCGGAGCATTCCTTGAAGCAAAGCCATTCTCCAAAACTGAAAATTTAGAAAGTCTTTGAGTAGCATAGTGCTTTATTTTCCTTATACACAGCAAGTAACAAATACATGCATTTATAATTCTGTGTGCAAAGTACCTTTAAGATGTTACTTTCAAAACAGCACTTCGAGAAAATGTTGGAGATTCTTTCTAGTCAGTTTATGTAGTTAATGTGTTTGAAATTTAGATAGGTAAAAGTCCTTAGATGAGCTTAGCTGAAGATAAGACCCCACCCAGCAACTGGCTGTTACTGAGAGTGGCAGGACATGGCCTCACCACTGTCACCACAGTCCCCCTGCCCACACCATGGCCTGTACCTTTAGCAAACACCAGGAGCGATTCATTTCCTGCCATCATCCTCCATGCTGCTTGCTTAAGGGTCCAATGAAGCAACATGCACAAGAGATAGGAAAGGCAATTAATTACCTTTTTTTTTTTTTCTTGCATAGTAGCTGGCTACTATATTGATGCAATAAAAACATCAGAGCAAACTCTTCCAATCAAATCTTCATCAATGAGTTTTTTTCTTAGACATTAGGGCAGGAGGACAAACTACTGAACTATTCTCTCTCCCACATGCTGCACTGCTTTCTTCCACTTTATCCAGCAAGACTCAGGACAACTGTCGAGCTGCTGAACACTTCTAGGTAGGAGCCGATTTGGATAGTTATGATTTACCCCAAACAACAAAGTCACAATGCCAGGAATCTCCCTCAGACAGCAAGTGCTATCCAAGTCAAATTGAAGATCTAGCAGGAACCTCACAGACCTGTGGGTCATGGTCAACATGAGTCTATCAAGGCAGCCAAATCAGAAACCTCAGCCTGTGTGTGTCAGACATGGCCACCCTTTCATGCACCCTGTGTCTTAAGCTATGTATGTAACATCCCTCCCACTCTGAAATTAATTCAATAACTGTGGTGTATTTTACATTAGGCACAGCCAAATATGCTAATCACTCTGCTTTGCTTTTTAAGAGGAATTTATTTCAGAAAATGTTTGCATTCCTAAAGAAACTTCCTGCTATTGGAGACCTCCTCGCTATGCAGAGACGGACTGTCTTCTGAAGCAGCACCAGCCCATTTTGTACACTAAGAACTCTTTCACCACCGCCCACACCAAAAGTGACACCTTTTTCCCTTAATTTATACTAAAATTAACAGTTATGAATTTTCTCTTCTATTAGGAACTCAATATACTTGAGCTACTGGAAAGTGAGTTTCATGGAATAAATTTGTTCCAGAAACATGCACATGTTTTTGTCAAATAGAGTGCTTTCTGATGCTATTTCTTCTAAAACGGATCCTTACCTGATGTCTGCCTGCATCCCCACCTCAGTGTCATAAAAATCAACTTCAGTGAAACAATAGCAAGACAATCTTTTTTGACTGGGTCTTCCTGCAGCTATTTGGACTATCAAAATGATGATTATCTTGTTTCACAAAACAAGTCATCTAGAATCACAGTAGGCTGTTCCCAATCCCAATTATTCTACAGCCCGGCAAGAAAAGGATGAGGACCAACAGGTCAGAACTCTGAAGGAAAAGCTACACCTCAAACTGCAGGTTTGACACCCTGACTTTTAACAATTTAAAATCGGTAGCTGTGTAATCAGCAAGTGGCAAACACAACACCTGTATAAGACAAAAAGAACAGAGGAACCTGGTAACTATTAGTCTATTGAGACAATACTAGTGGTTTGCCAAATACTAGAGTAAGTTTCAGGTGAGGGCTGGAGGAGGGGCCTGTAAAAAGAAATGAATGGCAATAAATGGAAGGAGTTAAAAGTGAAAAAAAGTTTTAACTACATATCTCATATATGATATGAAGGACTTTCTCTTGTGGCAACGAACCTGAACTTGAGTATCTAAAGCATTAAATGGCACTGCACTAAAAATGAAAAAGGGTGGGATTAACAAAAGTCTAAAGGGAATGGTAAAATCAGGATGATAATTGTTTTTTCGAAAATGGCACATATTGGAGCAGTACAATTATTACTGCAACATAATTAATAATGTCACTGATAAAACTGGCATAAAATCTCTTTGAACACATTTCTAGCCTCGAGTCTAATGGTATCTCATGCAGACCTGAATCCGTGGAGATTTTGGAAGTTCTTACAATCGCAGCCTCTGAAAAACTGCTATTCCAATTGCTAGTTTTGGTTTGCCTCACTTTTTTTCCTTTGCTTTCCAAAATTTGGCATCTTCCTTGAAAAAGCATTAGTGATAAAGTAGTAGTACATCTCATTTTTACTAAGTTTTATAGATTAAATTGGATAAAGTAAAAAAATTATTTTAAGTTGTTAGATAACAGACCACATGACTGCAGTAAAACTCAAAGGGCAGCTTTAACCTGGAAGTTATTGACACATTCTCAACAATCTGAAAATAAGAAAGCAAAGCTGTTCTTGTCAAGTAGAAAATTACGCTATTCTTTAGAAGGATGTAAAAAACCTGTCAGTTTCTCTCCAAAATTACCCACTTCAGTGTCATTTAGAAAACTAAGCAACTCTAACAAATGAAACTCATCTCTGAATACAGTTACTAATGTCAAAATTAACTAGGTGGACATTAAAAAAGCCATTACTTTTTGGAGGAAAGTCAGAAAGACGGCAAAAGGTCTGCTAAGCATGCAAAAACTGCAAACAAATATTGACTATGCAAGAAAACCTCTCCATCTTTGTGTTTTGCAAGTGGTACGTCACCATCTAGAGAAGGTGGGACACTGAAAAGGGACTCCCAGCAGCAAGACAGCCACTGCCAGCAGCACTGCCTCAGAAAAGCACAACCAATCAATGAGAACAAGGCAATACTAGTAAGATTTTTTTCCAACTACAGATAATCTTGCAGTAAGAACAGTTTCAAGATAATACATATGGAGAAAGTAAAGAAGAAAATAAATCTGTCGCAGATTAAGAAGTTGGATTCCTTGATTAGACAGTGCATTTAATCAAAAGCACTGACAGTAGCACTGGCAGCAGCAGCACAGGAACCTCAGGACCATAACTATGTACGGGTAAAACTGAGTTTTGTTTTGGCTGTGTAATCAGCAATTGAACCAGGAAGCATTAAGACTACTTATAGAAAACTCCAGCACTACTGGGAGAAGTAACTGTATGAGCAAATGTATTTTACAACCACATTAAAGATCTATTCAACAATGAAACACAAACATGATACACAAACTTTCATTACACTGGCTATATCTTCTTGGAAAGAGATTTCTCTAAACATATCTGTAAGAACAGGATGCGGCTATATAGGAATATTTTTGTAGCCACCATCAGCTTGGAAGATGGTTTTAAAAGTGGGCTCTGTAAAGACCTCAAGTACATGGTGGCAGCACAAAGAATTCAAAATACATGCAAGGAAAAGCCCTAGAAACGCGATCAATTAAAACACAGACCGTGAAGGAGAAAAGAATTGTCAGTCTAATTAATAATCAAGGAATTCACTGAAGCACAGAACAAGATCAGCCAAAAGAAATAGCTACTCAGCACACAGAACTTGCCAAGGACTGCATATATACAAACTACAAGTGGACTGTTTTCCTACAGGGGAAAAAAAAAAAATAAAAATAAAAATAATGCCTTGTACCTTAAGAAGTTAAAACTTCTTTCTACAAAACAGGTTTCTTGAAGCAGTTGCTTGGTTAAAACAGAGGCCTACCTTTTTTATCCAAAATGTTTAGGGAATGGACTGCCACCGAAGCAGAGGAATGTAACACAGTAGTAATAAGACAAAAACCCCAAGCAATTTTATCATAATCACTTGCATTTCAAATAAAAGTTGCTTCATATCCACAAGTACCCTCTACAAAATGTTCATTCTTCCACATGAAACCTGACAGAAAAATGTATGCAACTGCTAGTATTCCGCAGGAAATCCTGCATCAGGTAGTGCCCTACAGTCACACAGAGAAGCATGAACAAACAAAAGAAACCTTTCAAATTCTAGCATATGCACTGATGCCTCCATTGAAAACTGAGAAACCATCCTAGGGTGAATATTAGACACCTGAATTTCTAGAACCATTTGACTGACACCCAGCTGCCAACCTGTAGCTCAGAACCCTTACAAGTTACAGCACTGGATTACTGTCATTACAAACTCTCAAAACAAAAATTCAGTCTTTTGGATTTATTTGAAGCTTGACACATACAACCACCTTAGAGAAAAACATGTCAACAAACACATCAAGACAGGGACCTACATTATAATTATAGATACTAGTATATTTACTAAATTTTACTCTATTTGCAAAGCTCTTACTGAGTCTACTGCTTTCTGTAGCCATAACTAAAAATTCAGCTAAACAAAGTGATGGTGTATTCACCAAACAAACTATAAAACATAAGGTTCCTAATTTACAAGCTTATAGCATAATTTTTTTTTCTAAATGTACATACCATGTCAAAACTGTCCACCCCAGAAAACAAACTGCCAAAGGAAAAATATGCTATGTATTAACAACTATGAGAGAAAAAAAAAAAATCTAAGGTCTTGCCAAAGTACATGTTATTTTTCTTGCTTTTTTTCCTTGTTTCTGTTGTCAGACTTCAACATTAGAAAACAATATTCAAAAAGGTCAAAACATAATTTTGATGAATCTCTAAATCTCTTGTGCCTGTAACTGGAGCATTTCATTTCTTCAAAGGCAAAGAGTTTGATCTGCAAATGCAGGCACTCTGAAGGAGCTTCCTGCAGACAGACTTTGCCAGCACACAGTAACCTTCCAGTTTTCACTTGCAAGAGCTGGATCCTATCCTATCCTGAGTACTCCTATGAATTTAACATCCAAGAACGTTACAATTTTTCATATCTCTTATATTGGTATAAAGAAAACTTGGAGATGGAAGTACCACTAAATATAAAGAAGATGAGTTAACTCTAGTCGGAGACTCCTTGAACATACTTTTTAAGCAGTAAGCCTATTTGAGCAGCAATTTTCCAAGTCAAATAACCATGCTTCACTAAGTCTGAACTAGGCAATATGAAATCCTTGATTCTGCTGCAACAAACATCATGCAGGAGGAGGAAGAGACCAACCCTCCAAAGTCAGTCCAATATTTACAACTCAGTGATGCCTAGAGAGCACCCGCCATCGGATGAGCAAAACCTCATAGCCCTTCACTGATGCAAACATACAGCAGTCATGCCGTGTGTGGCTTCACTATTAAGTATCATTTCAGAAAACTCCCATCTTGCAGCCTGTTGCTGGAAGATTAACAATTCCACAGCTGCATCAGGACATCCACATCTGACCAGCACAAGAGAGGACAGGGCACAGAGGAGACTAACTAGGCCTTCCACCTTGTTCAGTACAGCTCTTCTTTCACTGACATAAACACAAAATACCAGACTGCTGTATTAAAGACAGCATTTCTTTGTCTTAGAAGATTATTTTCTCAATCTAGAGCTTCCATATTTCTACCTAGATTCCCTCAAACGTATTTATGTTGTGCAAGTCTGATAGGTTTAAAATGTACTGAAATTACTGCCCACATGCAGATCAGCACAGCATATTTTTGAAAGCATAACACTTTCTAAAATAGCAGAAACACTGCATGAATGCCATGTAGGCCCAGTGAGCGTTCAAAGAGGGCATTTCCATAATCCCCGGAAATAAAGCAGTTCAAGTGAAACTCCTGCACACGTACAGCAATTACTACCAGGTCAAAAAATTGTAACAAGTGTTCTCAAGGAAAAGGAGAGGGGAAAAAAAAAAAAGGAACTTGGAGTGCCTTGGCTAACAGAAACATGGATGACAGGAGGGTGAGAGAGTTCCCAGTGGACACGGAATCAGTGAGTGCTGTGTAAGGGCAACTCTGCAAAGGGCTTCACCAAGCACATGCAGGCGAATAAGCCTCTCCTGCCCGCTGACACACAAATTTCTGTTACACAGATTACTGTTATTTCTCTATAACTTGTCTTTGGAGGAATAGTTCTTCATCTCCCTACCCCATCGCCAGCCCCAGTAACACCACTGCCAAGATCAGTCCTACCAGTTCCTTCCACAGCCACTATCTGCCCTGCCGCTCACTGCTGAGCTGGGAAGGCTCCTGAGCTGAGGTCTCCACCTCACTTCCTCACCTATAACGTGATAACCACCTCAGATCTGCCAGGAGCCTTTTGAGAATCCTCTACTGCAGTTACACTGCCGAAGAAGCCAAACCCTTTTAAAAATATTTTTTTTAAAGTAAAACATGTAAACTTACACTTATTAAAGATTCGAATGCAGACGTATTCCATCCCCCTCGTATCATCCCTGGTCCTTGCATTTCAGTAGTACAAATGGTTATAGAATCCCTCATGATCCCATTAAGCCCCGAGAAATGTAATCAACGAAACCACAGAGACATTGCTCACTGTATGAACACAAATTTTCAGTGTGGATGTCTGTCTGTCACATATGGGAAAACAAAAACGCTATCAGGAAAAACAACTGTGGCATAACGAGCATACGTAATACTTTGTACCTAGGCCACCAATAAAGTATCACAGAATAAGTGGAGAAAACTTATTCTGCAATGCAAGTACAAATTTAATTAAAAAAAAAATGTTCAACGTCCTGTTTGTTCTTAAAACATCTCTTTTACAACAAGATGCATCAAAGAGAGGCCTCCTGGTCTTACCAACGTCCATTCAGCCCAGTGCTCTGCTGTCCACAGCATCACCAGGAGATGTGGCTTAGGGAGCCAGTCAAAGCCTAGATCCCTTTCCGTCGTCTGCTCCCCTCATATTCTCTTTCACTATGCAAATGCACACAAGCACACCTCTTGCCGATAGGAATACGGTCACCTCTGCAGGACAGAAGGAAACGAAGACTAGCACAGTGGCACAGACATCCTGGATTCATACAGCCCCAGCTTGTTGTGAACCTTCCCACCACTTCCACACAGTTCCAGTCTCAGCCCCCTGTCTGAAAACACCTCTTTCCATATCTGTTCCAGTTTGAAAGCCTCTACGAACTCCCCACTCAGCTCCAGTCAGAGAGAACTGAAATTCTGCAGCAAACACAATGCACAGCTGGCAGGAACCTTTCCACACCCTACCCCAAACAGACAGTGTACACATAATTTCCCACATTCATCTCAACTATCAAGATGATTTTGAAGTAGCATCTGAAAACTGCATGAGAGCACATAAATCTAAACCCAGCCTTGCAAGGCGCCAGCATCCTCCACCTGCCACACACAGTCTCCAGACAGGAAGATATTCTTTTCCAGCGTGATCTAGTTCAAGAACTAGTTGAAACACCCTGATAGTTACAGCTAACTCAAACAGTTCTGATACTTAAAAAGTAAAGTAAACTCATTCCACAACTCAGATAATTTCTAAACATCAACTCTATTAAATTAAATCACTTATGAATAAGATACTTTAGATCACTACATATCACCTACAAGTGAAAACCATCTTCAGAATACCTTCAATTATATAGGGAAAAAAGCGGGAAAAAAGGGAAAAAAAACCACAACCAACAACAGAAATTCACCAACAAAAAGCCACTAAGAAATTTCAGCTGATTTCTGAAGTGCTTCAAGTTCCACACTTCTTGTCCATTCCTGAGTTTTCTGCCTTGGAAAGGCAGACTGCAGTCTTCTATTTCTAAAAGACCAAGATGAAACTACAGTCTTATAAGTGAAACCATCCTTGCAAGAAACCATGAAAAAGCACAAACTTCAGTAACCCAAAGAACAGAGGCGGGTTTTTTTCCTAGTCTTTTTCAGACCTAGTCCACATTATTACTTTACCTCAGACAAGTATTTCCTAAACTGTGGCTAACTGCTTGGTGCCAACTCGTCACTTGTTCTGGCAGAATGAGTTTAAAAAGATGACTTATTTTTCTGATAGTACACTGTTATCATTGTCAAAGCAGCGTTCATTATGCATGGAAGGTTCCATGGCAACACTAAATATTCCATTTTACAGAACTCTGAAAAATCTTGATTATTTTGCACAGCTCACATTTAAGAGTTCTTGTGCAGATTTGGAGAATATACTGTTTAGAGAGAGTTGCATCACTGGTATTGTGCTAAGGGGAAGGTTACTGAAAGGAACAGGGGTGCAAACGGCAGTGCTGAAAGAAGGCAATGAATTCACACACACAAAAAAAAACTTTATTCTTCCCATGCTACCAAGCACAGAAGTTGATTTTTATTTTATTATGGTACTCTAACGGGTGTCACGAGTTTGGACAGCAATGACTAACCAGGAAACAAGTGACTAGATTTACTGGACACAGATACACACACACAAAAAAAGTGCATAACACTCCACCAGCTTTTCCACCAAAACAGTAAAAAGTTCAGGCACACCAAAAGGTTGTTACATCATATGCATATCTGCGATAGATAATTCCGTAATGCAAGAGCACTGAGAGTATATATGTTAAATGCAATCTGCTACAAGAGCAGTTCCACAGACCAGGTCTTAGCGAGCCACAATATATTTTCACAGTCTAGAGTCTCAAACACTTGACCTGTTTTGCTTTCAAGTTCCCCTTTCTGCACACTCTTTTGTTTGGTTGGTTGTTTTTTTTTCCCCTCCATCTGAAACAAACAAGGGAGCAGCTAGAGTTCATCATCACAGCTCTCAACCGTAGGCATAGGGTTTGGAAAATTAACACAAGCGTACTACTTCCTACTGACAGTTGTGGTTCTAAAGCAAGGCCATAGAAAGTAGCTTGACTGTAGAAAGTCAAGGAAACTTCCCAAAGTTGGAACTCTACAAAGAGGCCCAAAGAACTTATAGTAACAACATCTCTTTACGATTAACTTTTTAAAAGAAAACTAACAAAATTATTCACAAACACAGAACCTCACTCCCCACAGGTAACACGGGTCATATTAACAGCTGCAGTTCTCGGGGTATGCCATCAGCTCTCCAAAGCACACAAATACATAACTGACCCACGCAAGGAGAAGCAGCAGAGCTTAAAGAAGAGATCTTAATAAGAGCTTTCAAGAGCTCTTTTTAAGATCTCCCCCCAATACCCTCACTGAGCTATACTAAAAATAAACCAAACAAATACTAAAGAGTCTTTTAAAACATTACAGGAAGCACCAATTCCTACAGCAGAAAACAAAATCTGGGACAGCTGGAATGAAAGCGATAACCCCGCTCCAAATTGCGTCTTCAAACGAGGGGTACAATTTTGGCTGACCGAGGACACTCAGCGCCATCCCGCAACCCCTCCACCAGCACCCGCAAATTCCACACAGACCCATCGGCACCAGAAAGCCTCCCAGGCGCGTTCATTCCGCAACCGGGTCGCTCCCAACACCCGCAGGGCGGCTGCGTGCGCTCCCTGCCCCTAGGGCTGCTCGGCCGCCGCAGGCCAGGCCCGCCGCTCCTGGCCCCGTAGCCCACCCCGGCCG
>VZTM01012089.1:353001-365860 GCA_013400555.1 Jacana jacana | reverse complement strand
CGGGGCCCTAAGGGGCGGCGGTCGGTGGCGCGCGGCTAAGGGGGAGAGTCCCGCGGCGGAGCCGGTCAGCCGAGAAGGAGCCGGAGCGGGCAGCCTTCCCGCGGCAGGGCCTCTCGGTAACGCCAAGTTCAAAATCTGAAATTATCACAGAAATTAAGGAGCTTTTAACCTAGATTTCGAGGTAGAAACCAGCACAGTGACAGCCAGAGAGCGGGATCCGAGTTGCGGTTTTGAATATTTCAGCTTGTCAGGAGTAAATGACGTTGGCCCCGGCGTAACTGCAGCACGTCACAGGTCTCGGCGCTTTGCTTTTCAGGGAGGCAGATCTTGAAAAGGTGTTTATTTAAAGGGTGACAAAGATGGGAAATCATTACGTTGATTGTATGCAGGTGTCACAATTGGCTGATCCCACAGGGAATAGTACAACACCCTCACCTGCTCCTTTTCAACATACTTGAACACCACAAAACCCCTCAGAATCCTACACCCTTGGAGAAATTACCAGCTACTTTCTCTCTCAGCTGGTGCAGTAACGACAGTAGTGCTGACAGAAATTGGAGTGGGGAGCAGGTACCGTACTCTACACCAGAAAAAGGGTGCTCTCGCGGAAGGTACTTGTCTTGTGTGTGCACCTACCTCACTGGAAGGAAATGACATTGGATGCCAAATTCCCGGCAGCAGGGGGAAATTGCTTGCATTCACTTTCATTCATTCCAAATGATTGCACCAGGTTGTTTTAAGTAGCTGATAGTATTTCATCTTTGTTACTCTCGGGTCAAAGAAACACAATTTACTGTACTGGGAAATTGGTTAGGCAATGCCCAGTACCACTTTGTACAATGTACCTGTCCTCACAGGTGTGCTTCATCCCATTATCTGTACTCATTATGTTGTGACTTTAGTTCTGATGTGGCACACAGATAAAATACTGATCAGTTTCTAAGCCGGATTGTCACATCAAGAGAAGGTTCAAAAGGGTCCGACTTTGGTATTTTGAGGAGCAACACACAACTTCAGAACCAACATCAGAACCCTGCTGTCTTCTCTGCTGCACACCATCTGCCAGTTTTTATTTGCTGCCCAACACTAGCTTTACTAACACCCCCCCCCTCTTTAAAAAAAAAACCAAACAAAACAGTACAGGAGGTGGTTCTTACATGACATTACTGAAGAGCAGCAGAGCCTTTATGTCTGTCTCACATCTAAAGGTTTGCCACGGTAAATCCACAAGCAGTACATTCTTTGAAGACCAGGCTTTGCCCTCACGCCTTAAGTTTCTTTACAGAAACAGTAAGATCATCAGCTCTGTATTAGAAATGGAACCACACTGTGGAAGTTTCCAGGTGGTCCAACATCCCCCTCCCATTCTACCAGGTCCAAGACTGAAATTGCAGTGGTAAAGCAGGCCAGCATTTCCCATATCCTATCTCCTGAGCATGGTGGTGGATACTCCGAAGGGGCGCAGCACTAGCTAAACAAATAACCCACCAAGAATAGATTCCATTAATGATGAATACAGGGAACATAGGCCATAAACCATGAATTAACTTGAATTTGTAAAGTATCTAACCACTTTTCTATGCTAATTCTGTTACACCAACTTTTACTAGCTGTTAGAAAAATTAGTTTCATTGGCTAACTTTGTGTATTAATTTCAAATGGTCTCTTACTGTAAAAGGGTGAGGACTGCTACTGCTGTTTACACATATATTTTAATTACATACTTAAAAGGCTGCAAAACCAGTTACTGCAATTTCAGCTTGTGAGAACTCAAGTAACCACCAGGCTACAACTTTTAACCACCGAGGATGGCTTCTTCTCCAGTCTGCCACTGTCCCAGCCTCAATCCACGGTCTATACTCCAGAATCCAAAGAAAGGCATCTGCCAGAGAAGCTGATGTGTGGAAGATCCTATTTACCTAATTTGCAAAAAGAGATTGACGCAGACTTGCCTGTACAGGTTTTCAACCCACCCCTTCAATATTGTATATAAGGCCTCCCCTTCCACAGACAGCAGCCATGCTCTTTGGAGAACTTTATTAAAATATATCCAAGAAGTAATCAAACATTTTCTAATGAGTCAGGAGAGAACTGAAGTGAGAAAAACATCTGTACAGAGGACAGTTCTGTAGTTTTTTGTTTACATGCTTTATTTCAATGTTTCACAGTTTAGTCATTGTCTACAAAAATATATTTCTGAAACTCTGAGTCCTCTATAAAAAAAGCTGGTCAGCAGCAGTGACCCTGACAAACAGAATGTACCTTGGGACAGTGTGAGCCCCTCCTGTAAGCAGATTAGTGCAGCCAGGGCACTCTGCCTCACCCTGGGAGACTTCTGTTCTTTGGGATTAAAGCTCTGCGCTAGTTCTCAGTGAAGGCATTTAAAAACAAAATAAAAAATCCTTCCACTCCTGTACACTGTGCTAAGCCTGGGAAGGGAGCTGAGTCAGAGTATCAGGCAGGAAAGTGCTAACAAAGGATGTGGCACTCAGGCAGATGGAGCAGACCACATTTTTTATTTCTTTATTTCAGGTCAACTACTTCTTTGAGCAATCTGTTCAGAACAGCCTTGGTCTGGTGAGAACAGGTTCAGACTGTAAGCAGAGGTACCAGTGGCATACAGGCAGATAAATTCTATAAGCACAAAGAGAGTCCTTCTTTCAGGTCTTAATAAGGGTTCTGTTCATTTTTACCTCAACCTTTTCTGCTATAGCTTTAATCAAGGGGAAAATTGCCTTCTTACCCAATCACAAGCCAACATAGCATTGTACAGAACAGAGCCACTACCAATGCTGTCAGCTTCAACTCCTTAGTACCTATAGCTGGAAATATTTCTTATGACATAAATTATTTCATTCCTATGCTTACTAGTTACCAAGATATCTAGGCACCAAAAATAAGAATTGAGAAACTTGCGTCCCCCAAATGAGATCTTTCCACTCTGCCTCTGTAGAGATACTTGCAATTAAGGAGGAAAAAAAAAATTGCTGCCTCTTTTAAAAAAAATAAATTTATCATGCATTGTGTTCTAGAAGAGACAAAGTCAATTTTGTACTCTGATCCTCTGTATTCACAAAGATCATAACTAGAAGCCCCTTACCACAAAATAATCAGAGACCTGAACCTTTAAGCAGGGTGGGAATTTTCAGCAGCAAACAAGGACAGAGTAGTTACTGACAGGCTGCTTCCCTAAAGTGGTGACAGACAGAGAAGACGAGCTTTCAGTCCCTGAAAACTGCCTGCCAGAACAGCCTTCTGAGCTAGTAGATTGTAAAATTTAAGTTTCCTAGAGAACTCAGGAAAGTGCTGCTGGTTATTTTAGGTAGAGCTGCAAAGTGCTTCTGAGCTCCAGACTTTTGTTCAGAAAAAGTTCTCCCATAACTTGTGCCTACCACCAGTCCCAGTCCAATCTGCTAAACCTGAGCAGCCAAGGAGGTATATGAATTTTAAGTAGAATCAGCATCATCCATGAAAACACAAAAGCCAAGAACCTTCACCAAGACAAATACCTTATGAAAAAAGACACTCGGCACTAGAGAACTAGTATCCTCTCAATAATGCTAAAGAGTTAAAGTGTAAAATCTGTAAGAAAACACCTGAAGTTTACTTCTTGCCTATTTTTCTTTCTTAAATTGCTGGGGGAGAGCAGGAGGGTGGAGGAAAAAGGAATTAATCACTTCACTTTATCAGTAGTAAGCCATTATACAAAGGCAGTATTGGAGAAAAATTTAAAACCAGCAAAAAATCTGAAAACTTGGTGACGAGCAAAGGCTTTCCTCAGCTTCCCAAACTCTTAACAGCCTAAAAAGAGGATTTTGTCCCCACCTCGTGGTGTATTTTCAATCTGTTCCCAGCTGTTCAGGTTCCAGCGACAGACACACACTGAGGGAAGAACGGAGGGAGGCAGACAGACCCACATGTACCTCCCAGACAGACCTTACTGTAATGTGTCCACACAACATAAACAAATCCATCAGGTATTGTTACATCTTGCACATAAAAAGGCTATAACTGAAGTGTAACAGAATTAAATTAAAGGACATTCAGAATTAAGGAAATTCTCCTGTGGAACCGATTTTGCTGAGAACTCCATACCCCTCAGAGAAGTGATTCATATTCAATCATTTGGGAAATGGAAAAAGACTTGAGAACAGCAATCCTGCCTTGGCTCCAACGGATAAGCTAAGAGTGTTCTTTCTTCTTTAGCATCACAAAGCATCATTTGAAAACACACTATCTTGCCCTGCCTACTACTGGAGATGCAGCATATGCTGGCAGAGCAGAAGTACAGCAATTTGGTCTCTACTTCTGCCTTCTCCATCAGCACAGAGAAAGTGTCACTAGCACTGTTAGGTTACTTCTAGTTGATGCAGTTACGCAAAAAGAACCCCAACCAAACAACACACCCCCCCTCCCCCCCCCAAGAACGAACCCCAACCAAACAACACCCCCCCCCCCCCCCCCCCCAAGAACCCCAAACCAACAACAACAAAACAACCCCACGTATCACAAAGCTTAGAATTCTAACATGATAAATACCTTGTGAATAAACATGGCCATACTGTGCATGAGGAACTAGCAACTGAAGCTGCAAATTACTGCCACTTGCTGTCTCCCAGTCCAAGTTTTTCTCATTTCCACATTCTCTTGCCTTCTCCAAGTTACACAGACTCCAGGGCAAACTATTCTGAGGCCTCACAAACACAGTGGCCACCAGAACACATCTGATATTTTAATCCCATCCAAATTATTTACAAGGCTGGCCTTAAGACTGTTACTTTTAACTTCAGGCCTAGTACTGCATAGACAAAACTTTGTATGGTTAAGAACTAGCAATGCCTGCGCTACATCTGTTCTCACAAGAAACCTTAATTAAAACAAGCAAAGTAATACACAGAGCTGAGCCTAGGCTGCGTCCTACCAAGGGCATAATAAAGACAATAGTCACAACTTCTCCAATTCACTAATATTTTTCTAATATTCCCCATGGCTACATTTAGAGAGGTTCAGCCAAATTAAATTTAAGCTGCATGTCACAAATGAAAAGCGTGCACTGAAGTATGGTGTCATGAACACTGAGGGCCATCCCTGATCAGGCAGCTCCACTTCTGTTTCCAAGTGCACAAGGACAGCTCCCAGCCACAGACAACCGAGGCAGACACACAGGAAAATATATTGGTTAAACCAAGGATTTCTGAGGGGAGGCAAGGTCACTGCTGCCCTGCCCCAGAGAAGGAGAAAGATTCATTCAGAGATTAAAACTAAAGGGTTACAAAATAAAGGCAAGAGCTAAAGTTTGCCAGTAATGAAATGCATTCTCCCGTCCTGTATGAACAGGAAACAGTCTCTGTAGGGTGTTAAAGAAGGTCCTAGGAGGAGAAACCCTCCTACTTTCTGCTGCCAGAGGAGAGGAGAGAAAGATGCTACTATTGGTCAGCAGGAATCTCTCTGTCAGCATCCAGTTTGCTCGTCTCTCCTGGGGAAGGGGTACGTGGTGCAGAGTGAGAAACAGACGGGATCCCGTGAGCTACGATCCCTTCCACCACTGGTGGCTCTGGTAGCCCAGGGGTGGCTACTCCCACTACTCCTGGAGGAAACCTAAAACCAACAGAAACATAGAAATTACCAACTTGTCCAACAGAGTTACACAAGGGGAAAAGAGCTGTGCCCTCAGGCACCTGCTGAATACAAATCCCTTTTTCTAACAGAAACGCTCAGAGATTGAACACAGGAAAAGTCTCCAGAGTTGAAGAATAGCAGTGATATCCTATTACCAAACAACTGTTCTCAGACAGGCGGAGCTTGTCTCAGCTCACCTGTTAAGCATTTGGAAAACAGTTACAAGTTTTATCTCCAGTGCAAAACAGCATGAGGCACTGTATGAAGGTACCCTGAAGGTACTCCCCATCAGCAGGAGTGCAAGCTGACAGTTATCCTTCACTGGGCTCTAAGACAGAAAAAGTAAGGAGCTGAACTAATAAACCAGCTACATCTAAAATGAAAAACAGCAGAGTGATACTCATTAAT
Organism: Jacana jacana; assembly: GCA_013400555.1. Taxonomy (NCBI): domain Eukaryota; kingdom Metazoa; phylum Chordata; class Aves; order Charadriiformes; family Jacanidae; genus Jacana; species Jacana jacana. The sequence goes on along the minus strand of VZTM01012089.1, from coordinate 359,833 downwards.
TGCTAATGAATGGTTCTTCCATTCTACCTCCTCGTACCTTCTCCATACATGTGTCTGAACCTCTGCAGTCTCGGAGAGTATCACAGAAGGAAATATATTTCCTACTTTGCAGACAGGAGAAAAACAGAAGGGAAGCAACCTGTCCACAACTACTTGACAGGTCTGTAATAGACAAATAAACTGAAATGCATCCTATTTAGGCCACTGCCCAAATTCACTGGACTGTCTCTTTAAATAGTCCATATTTGGGCTACAGATAAGAACTGTGCTTTGTTTATACATCCCTAATGATATGCCCAACTTCTAAATGTTAAGATCCAGACTTTCTTTCAAGCACCCAGCAGGCTTTCTTATATTTTGGGCAGATCATGCAAGGATTTGGAAAAACTTACCAGTATGCAGCTGGAACTAAATATGACCAAGTAAATGTTAAATCCTAGTACAGCTTCAGGAGTGCTGCTGTTAAGATTCTGGGAAGAGCTCATATACACAGTATATAGGAACAGAAACATGCTACATGCAAGTACAGGAGCTCTCAAAGCCAGAGCGATGTTTGCCTACTTCAGTAGGAAGATAGCCTTGGAAGCAGTAACTTTGGATAACCTGTGTGTCTCACCTGTAAGCTGCAGCTCCATTGAGTTCTGGATGAACAGCTGCAGGATCAATACTGGACCACTGAGCAGCTAACAGCAAGTACTCCTTATTAACACAGTTCCTCAAAGCATCAGGTATGTGACCTGCAAGAGCACCAAGAACCACAAAAAAACCCAAAAACAAACAACCAGGACAAAAGTAGGAGGGGCTCGTTCCCTGAAACATTTACAATGGAAAACAGAACGAAAGTGCGCAACATTTTTCCCATCTACCTCCACAGGATAACTCTGGGCTGGGGAGACTCTCCTCTGACAACTGGTCTCTGGAGAAGAAAATAAACTGATCCTTCCTTCCCACTTCTGTGTTCTTGGGGAAATTACTGGCCAGAAACCACAACTGGAAGCCTTTCCCCAAGAGACAATAAGTACTACTCCAGAAAAGAGTTGTACCGTATAACAGTCAAAGAAAACATTGGAAAGGATTTGGAAGAGATACTGCATCCTAGGCTTTCCCAGGGAGGGATAGTGCCGCTCCAGCATTAGTTAGAAGGTTCTCAGAAAGCAAAAAGACAACTATCAACTTATACTACAGTTTTCAGAAAAATTAGCATAATCCTTGCAGTGAACTAGCAAAAGAATACTAATTCAGCAGCAGCTGCAGAGCACAGCCTGCCTTGTTACCTGTGATGGCTCTGCGGATCTCTTTAGCTGCATCTTCTCTGGACTCAATGGAAGCCTGCTCGCTGTACCAGGCAGTGTGTGGGGTGCAGATCACATTGGGTGCATCTTTTAAGGGCCCCTGAGCAAAGCTGTGGGGAGGCGAGTTAAAAAAAGGAAAAAGAAAGAAAAAAAAAAAAAAGGTTTCTCTCCAGAAGCAATAGCCTCATCTGTCCTCTTGGGTATCACTGTTCCTCAAATAACAAAAAAAAAGGACAAAATCATCCAGCTTAGTGAGTCACAGGACAGCAGAGGCATGGAGGTACAGCATTACCTGAAAGGCTCTGACTCATGCACATCCAATGCCGTTCCTCTGATTCTCCCCTCTTTCAAGGCTTGTGCTAATGCCTTCTCATCTACCAGCCCTCCCCGGGCTGTGTTCACTAAAAAGCAGCCCTGACGCATCTGGAAGAAGAAAAATAACAAGTGGGTTGAGAATGAGACTTTTCATGGAAGCTAAGTGAGTCTTGGGAAGTCTACTGGAAATGAGCAGGAGCCTGCAGTGATTAGATGAGGCCTGGACGAACTACAAGTGATCTCACTGCAAAGCTAACCACAGGGGAAATGCCTGCAAGCAATGCTTGAGAAATTGCTTTAAAAATGAACAAACAAAACCAAAAGACAACAAGGGCAAAAAGTGGACCTCTCAAGTTCTACACTCCATATTCATCCTACTGTATTAAAAAAGAAAGAGGACAGGAATCAAGTATCCAGCTATACAAAACTGGACTACTACATCCAGATGTCTCTCATGAAAGCACTGAATTCATAGACTAGTGGAGTAGAGCCCGAGACTGACTTTGCAGTGGGCTTGGGCAGAGAGGCTTTGGGAGAGCTGTGCAAAGAAACTTACAGTCCCAGCCACACCACATCTGGCTCTAACCAGCTCAGTCAATTATGCATTTTAAAGGTAACTTGAAATTATTGAATCACCTAAACTGATCTTTATAAATTAAATTACTTGGCAAAAAGAGCCAATTCTATTCTTTTCTTAACATCAAATTCTATACAGCACAAAGCACAAGCACCCAGATCCACACGCTCCCAGCCTCCAAAGGCAGCTGGAGGCACATGACAGAGGCAGCAGGATTCACACGCTCTCAGCCTCTGTGAAAGCAGCAGTTTCTGTTTGCATTCATTTCCACAGCGCTCTGTGGGGGAAACCAAGCTCCTGCTGCACCTGTTTAATAGTGAAGTCATTGATGAGGTGATGGTTATGTTCATTCAGGCTGCAGTGCAATGTGATGCAATCGCTGTGCATTAGTAGATCCTGCAGGGTTCCTACTCGTTGTAAACCCAAGGATCGCTCCACTCCATCCGGCAGATAGGGATCATAGAAAATCACGTTGAAGCCAAAGGACTTGGCTCGCAGAGCCACTGCCTGTCCAACTCGGCCTTCACAAAAGAAAACCCACAATCATCAAGGAGAGGTAAAACAAATTTTAAAGACAAGATACTGGGGCAGACTGGGAGCCTACACTGGAGTATACTGCCAGGGTCCAAGGTACTGCAGCCCTGGAAACCCCTCAGACTGCCACAGAGATCCAGAGGAGGTTATTCTGTGCTGATCCCATGTGTCTAATTCTAGTCCTTCCCCATGCAATAGCCAGAGCTTAGCCTAGAAGGAGCCGTTTTTCAAACCAAATCTGGACCCTGAATCAGAAGCAATAATAATCTGATTACAAGAACCCTGAGAAAGAATTGGTAGCTTTCAGGCTGCTTTCCTACTGATACTGAGCCTAGCACACCAGGAAACAGTGACTGAGATCTGCCTGAATGTGCCAATTCTTTCTAGCCATTGGAATGAGAAAAAAAAAAATCCCAAATCCCATAACATACACCCAACTCTTAAAGAAATCCAGCAACACAGAATAGGGCACTAACATTCCCTACATGTCAGTGTTTCACAATGAAAAGCTGTAAAATTATCACTTTTTTTCATTCTATGACTCTTAGGATCCCAAAAACTTTCACAGTTCATTTTTCAGTCTAACAATTCCCATCACTTACCTAGTCCAATGATGCCCAAAGTCTCCCCACGGATACGCACAGCACCTCCAGCCACCTCTCGAATCTGTTCTACACTGGAGGCTCGATTCCCTTCCCGCATCGCCTGATGTAGCCAAGTAACACGGCGATAGAGGTTCAAGATGTGGCAGAGGGTGGAGTCAGCGGTCTCCTCTACTGAGGAGGAAGGGATGTTGCAAACTGCAATGCCTACAAAGCCATAGAGGTCATATGAGATTTTTAGCATCACAATGCTACACCAACAGAGTTCTTGAGGCGTAAGTGCTGAAAGACAATTCAGTGCTCCAGAAACACTGCCAAGAAAAACAGGGTTAATTTCAGAAGCTCATTCTACAGCAACACAGATCCACCCAGCCAACTTTTTAACCCCAAGGAAATATCATTCTTTCTTTATAAATATCCATTTGATTGATACACTCACAAGAAAAAAAATAAGTAGGCTGAAATGAGAAAACTGGCTCATACATGTGAGGTAAGAAACTGACTGTTTTAAAAGACCTGCATCCAAAAAGATGCACTTGTTCCAGAGATACTCAAAACAGATCAACTGGCAGACTGTAGAAGAATTAAGACAGATGGTTGAGCTCTTTCATGCCTCACAGTCCAGATGCTCACTGCAAGCACCAGCTTCCCCAGAAGCAACAATAAGTAACTAACTAACTCATTAAATGCAGAGAGAAGCCACAGGAGCCTCTCTAAATCCATTTGAAGTTACACTTAAAAATAGCAACACATAACACTCCCACTCTAGAATAACCACAAGGTACCATAAACCCCATGATTAGAACTATGAGGTAGATTACTAATGCAAACAGAGTTGAGGCCTTGGAAGCATAAATTACTGTCAGGAAAGGGAACGATTTAAAAACGTAGCAAAATCTGGTAATTCCGGAACAGTCTACGAAAAGAAAAAGGTGGGGGTAGGGTGAGGGGTGCTGGCAACATCACCACTACTATCCTTCATTCAACAAACCAACAAAGAAATAAAAATAACTAGATGAAAAATTTCTCTCTTCCCAAACATAACCCTAGTCACCTGCCAAACTGAAGAAACTCTTCCTCCTCAAAAGTCCACCACCTATCTAAAAACTAGGAATTAAAATCTAGGCAACAGCTGAAGGCAAAGAATCAGAAATGCATCACTCTTTTGTGAGCCTATTACAGTGGAGAGATTCAACTCAACTTAGACCATAGTCTCCCAAGAGAACTAGGAGAGCAATGGCCACACAGTCCCAGATATCTGACTCCTTTCCTCTACCAAATCCTTTGCAACTATACCATAATGCCACACAGACAATTTGGATGACATGAGGAGGGGAGAAAGTGAAACCTAACTTCTTTTAATCTCCCTGGTTACCATCTCATTCAACTTCAGACAAGCCACGTGCATTCACCTCTTACACAGCTAGACACAAATTTATATTTACACACAATATTATGCCTAAATATAAGGAAACAGAAATGCACACAACCGCCTTTGGTCTGATTTGACAATTCAGAACACACAAGGAACAGTATCTTACTTCAGAATGAATGAAAGGGCCTGGCTAAGCACAAAAATTATCATTAATTGTCCACGACAAAGCAAATCTGGCCCACATAAGGATCATCATCATTTTGCTCCAAAGCAAAAGCAGTAGTCTGATGGTGAAAGAACTTTGACCCATTTTTCCTTGGGATAATGAGTGTGGAGTGGGGGGAAAAGAGAAAAGTGAATCTGAATGAACCTATCAAAGATATGGATGGTGACTTTAAGTAGAGAACCCTAAGAGTAGATCAGTTTCCAAACTGGGCCCAAGCATGTAATGGCTGGATGAGAGCCAAAGACCTCGCCAGGAACGCCCGAGACTATTCAGTTGAATCACTCAGATGAAAAAACTCTTTAGATGCAATTCAAGCACTAGACAAATAAACACTCTTCATTTATTTGCAATTCATCTGTTCTTACCAATCTGGAAATTATAATGCATATTTCAATTTTATATATAAAATACTTGCATTTGATTTAAGGTTAATCTGACCTGCATTGCATTAAGAAAGGTTTCAAACCACTGACAAACCTAAAAAAAAAGAATAGATGATCCACCTCACCTAAAAGACTAAAAGGTCCAAAAGTCTCAATGCCATAAGTTTAATAAATAGCAGCTTTTTGTCACCTGATCCAAAGACTCTTCACATGCCAAGGGCTCTAAAGGGATCAATAATAAAATATGAATTAGAACCTACCTCCATATAAAAAACTCACTTATTGAGCATTTACAGTGAGTTTATCCTGCATCAGCATTTGCAGGCTGCTTTCAGACACCACAGTTTGCTCAGTTCTTTCTCCACCAACACCACAAAGCTGCCTCACCAAAAGTTATCTAGACACTGTATTCAGGTTTCTGAATCCCAAACAATAGCAAAGACCCTGACACCTGCAGCAGAACACTCTGAGAACTGAGAATCTTTCTTTCAAGCCACCTACCAGCTTCAATATTGGTCAGCTTCCTAAAGATGCCTGAGACTAAGCAGTGCCAGAACTTTTTACACAAAAAGTTTAAATGCACACAGCTATAAAACAGAAAAACACGTGCAGAGTTCCACTTCACATTCAGTTCTGATCACAACAGAGCCCTAATGGTGTCATCATACCTAATTCTGCAGCAGATTTGATGTCAACATTGTCATAGCCACTGCCAATACGCACAATGACCCTGAGGGCTTTGAATTTCTCCAGATCCTGACGAGAAAGTGTAATGGTGTGATACATCAGAGCTCCTACTGCCTCATTCAGCACCTACAACGACAATGAGTCTAAATCAGTCTCTGGTTACTCTCAGAGGCAGAGCTCTGTGGCCGAATGCTCACAAATTTGCTCATGCACCTTTTCATGGATTTCCTGAGTTGACTGAGCATCACAAAACGCCACTGTAGCAACATCCTTCAAGATGGGCATCTCCACGGTGCAGTCTCGTCCATCCAGGAGTGCAACCAGTGGCCGTGCTGGCATCGGGCCATTCACAATAGGAGGCCGTATGCCTGTTAGGAAATTCAGCAGGAGCGATTACATGAAAGACAAGAGTTCTGGAATCCTCATTTGCTAGTCCAACAAGTCACTAGTTCTATTAAGAGTTCTATAGTATTTAGGAAGGGTTAGTAAAAGCAAAAGAAATAAATACAAAACAAACACAGGGAAACGAAGCTGGTTGGGGGTGGGGTGGAACGCATACCCTGCCACAACTATATAAGAAAAAATAAAGCATGTTTTATTAATAAGGAGAGAATAGAGGTGGTGTACTCAGAAGCACAGCAGTTAAATCTCGGCTCCTGAAACTTTATAGACCCGCTCCAGGCCAACTCCCCGCCGACCTGCCCTCCTTGGCGCGGCAGCACGCCCGGACACCGGCTCTATTTCCTCCCTGAAGTGAGCTCCTACGTTCGAGAGGCTCCGGCAGCCGTTGGCACTGACGCCCCCCCGCGGGGGCCCGCCCGCGGCCAGAAGACCCGGGCCG
>VZTM01012089.1:342435-352966 GCA_013400555.1 Jacana jacana | reverse complement strand
GCCGCCCCACAGACCTTTGCGGCGGGCGAGGCCCAGCGGGAAGTGGGCGAGAGCGGAGGAGGGCCCTCCGCGGTGTCCGCACCGCCCTGGGCCGGGCACGCTCGGCCAGAGAGCTCTCGCCAGCTTTCCTGGGAGCCGCGAGTGCCGGGCGGGGGAAGAGTTGCCGCCGCCGCAGCAGCGGAGAGACGCCTCTCCGAGCCCCGGGGTCTTCAGCCCCAAAGGCCCTGACAAATGCTCACGAAAGCGGTAAAAACCACACGGGCCCTTGTACCTTCCTTCAGAGCGCGACTCTAGCAACGACCGGCCCGGCAAACGCAGGGCAAGGGGCACCGAGCCCGCTCCGTGTGGGGGCGTCTGTTCCCTGTCGGTGGAGACTGGATCCCGCATCCCGCACTGGAGAAGCGCCACCTGCTGCTTCTGGCCCTTCAGCCCTCTGGCACCACCGCAGTGGATCATCTTGTGAGTGGGGGCCTGTGCGTGTTCCTCTGTATCCCCTGAGGCCCCTGGAATGTCAGCACCCTTGGCGTGGAGGCACATGAACTCTTTTGGAAGAGCAAGAATGAAAAGCAGCAATGAGAGGCAGCAGCACTGTGTGTAAAGATGCAAGATGTCTCCCGTTCTCAGAAACTCAATGACAGGGAATTTTCAGCAGAGGCCCAAGCTAAATACTGTTCATTTCTGCCTCATGCGTGCAGAAGAGAGACGCTGGAGACCTGGCCAAAGCTGAGAATGTGGGCTTTATGTGCCTGGCTGTGCTCTCCTCCTGCGGTAGTTCTTGGAAACAAAAGTCTAGTCCAAAGTAAGAGAGTCCTCAGCAGGTGCTCAATATGCAAGTGTGCCATCCATAGAGCAGTGTCTTGTCTCCCCAGTGACCTGTCTTTGCATGTCATGACTGTAACTTCCACAAATCCCAGATTATCTACCTTTCTTCAGAAAAGCACAACAAGCACAAGCAAGAGTAAATTCAGAAAATCGGAAAATTTAAATCCACAGAATCAGCATGGTCAGCTCTGAGTAAATTGTCTCCCCCACCTCCCTTGCAGATCTTGCTGTTTACTGGTCCCCAGAAACTCCACGGAGTCCCCAGGAGAGCCTGATCAAAAGAGGCAACACATCCCTTGCTGTGCCTCACCACGATGTAAGACAACATACACTTTTGCTGACTACAGCCAGGTTCAATGCAAGATCAAGCTTTCCCTCTCTAAATGCCTCAAAATCATGTGGGTTTTTTGTCCTTCTTCCCAGCCAATGTAGACAAAAATCTTGATAAGTAAACAGATCCTGTAGCACATGATAGATTCTGTTAACTTTAGGATCAGCCTAGGTAAGGGAGAAAAAGTTGTTCACCGTGATAATCCGCTACATTAACCAGGACAAGCAAGGGAAAAGTAACAAGACTAAGTAAGAGCTGTACAGTTTATTGAAAAACAAACTCAAGCCATTTATTATATGAGCAGGAATTTATCTGATCTGAAGTCCATACAGTTGATATACTTTAACATGGCCCTTTTCTTCGATAGCTCCCAAATTCAATCCAGATACACCACTGTTTTTTTTTTAACAAGCCCATGGGCCTTTCTCCTGCTGTGTGCTGGGGTTTGGTTGAGCACAAGGCAATGTGGTGATAATGGAAACTGTGAGCTGGTGACTAGGGCAGTTAAACAGTAACAAGGTAAGAATGTTTGGCAAAGATACATGCCTATCACCTGGATCAGGTTGTTCCAGAGAGTGTCAAACTTCAGCCCCCACAGCACTGATGGGACAGAGACAGCACACTGCAAGCACAGCAGACTGCACTTTATTCTCCAGTCCTCAGAAAGCAGCTGCCAGGATGGGAGAACTGGTATTGAACGCTGCAAAGAGGGAAGTAGTGCTCAGAAGATCCAGCAGGCATCAAGGTAGTGTCTTAATTTCTTGTCTAAAGAGACTTCAGGCACCAAGCCTCACAAGATGCCTGCTGTGCACACCAAGTCTAGTCAATGTGTTTGGGCCACCTGAGAAGAGAAGTGTGATAGCCCGTGTCAACTGAGAGCTCAGAGGAGGGTCCTTGGGTCTGGAGAGGTCTAAGATCAGCATGGCTACTCTGTTAATTCTCCCCTCAAAGGGTATCTTCCTTGTGTATGACTGAACAAGCACCTAGGACAAGGGACAGAATTGTTTTCCAGAAGTCCTGGTCCATCTTGAGGAGGATACTTGCTATAAGGTTTCCAGGCACACAGAGCTTGTCTCCACAGCTTGATCTGCATGTCCTAAAAGCAGCATCTTAATTTCTTCTACTTGTTTGGAGTATGGGGATGCCTGGCTGCCAGGCAGCCCTCAGAGTAAAGCACAGCACTCACAAGTGACTAGAAACCTTCTTAAACCCCTGCCATCCACCAATGTCTTCCCCCTCTCTCAACCTTTGGGAAGGTGGGAGGAAGAGGGGCAAATGAAGACCAGTGAGGCTGCTTTTAGCTCATTCAAAGGGAAAAGGGATGCTTCAAGTGGTATTTTAGGTACTTCTTCCCAGTAATACCAGCAACTGAAGCAGAAAGGTTGTAGGAGAGTGAATAGACCCAGAACTACCTCACCTGGGGACTTGCTGAAGGGAGAGCTGGTAGCCTATGGCGCCAATATGCCGCGGTCTCCGCTGCGGGAGGAGCTCATCCCCACGGTCCGGTCCGGGGAGACAGCAGCAAGCCGCAGGGCACAGCGGGGGCACGCTGCAGGCCCCGGACGCCGTGTGACTGCTCCTCCGGGACGCCTCTCCCCGCTCCGCCCCGGCGCTCCTGGGAGAAGGCGGTGGAGCCCTGAGTGACGGGGCGGGGCGAGGCCTCACGATGGTGGCTGCGGCCCAGTCGAAGCGCTTTTCTCCCACGGCCCCGAGCGCCCTCTGGCCGCCGCCGTGGGCTCTCCGCAATGTAAAGATTTTTTCGAATAGCCATATTAAATCTCCACGGGGGCAACTTGAAGACATTCCCTCGTCCTATTACCTCTTCCTTGGGAGAGGAGACAGACCTCTCCCTGGCTACACCCTTCTTTCAGGGCGTTCACAGAATGCTATGGGGTTGGAAGGGACCTCTGGAGATCACTGATTTCAACCTCCTGCCAGAGCAGGTCCATGCAGAGCAGGTCCCACAGGAACATGTCCAGACGGGTTTTGAATGTCTCCAGGGACAGAGACTCCACCACTTCTCTGGGCAGCCTCTGCCAGGGCTCTGCCACCCTCACAGATGCGCCACCCTCCTCGTGTTTAGATGGAACTTCTTATGTTCAAATTTGTGCCTCTTACCTCTTGTCCTGTCACTGGGCACCACTGAAAAAAGACTAGCCCCATCCTCCTTACACCTCCCCTCCACACTTTATAGGTAATATAAGTATTTATAGGCATTGATCAAATCTCCCTTCAGTCTCCTCTAGACTAAAAAGACCCAAGTCCCTCAGCCTTTTCTTGTAAGAGAGCTGTTCTATGCCTCTAATCATCTTGGTAGCTGTCTGCTGTACCCTCTCCAGCAGTCCCCTGTCCTTCTCAAACTGGGTAGTCCAGAACTGGACACAGTACTCCAGATGAGGCCTCACCAGACTCACCACTCTTCACCCAACCTCTAGTTATCTAGAGCGGGAAGGGATCCCCTCAGCCTCCTTTTTCCCAGGCTGAACAACCCCAGCTCCCTCAGCTGCTCTTCACAAGACTCAATGTTTCATCACAAATTACCTAGATCATTGGGGTAAAAAAAGCGCATGAGCATACCTGCTACGGTGCCTCAGCTATTGGCACAGATTCCCTTGAGAATGGGTTAGTTAAAATAATAATAAAACACCCCAAAACAAACACCACCACAACGGTGTCTATATACTGCTACTGAAAACAAACAAACAAACAAACAAAAAAAAAAAGGCAGCTTTACCCATTTGGCTTGCATGCAAGATCTCAGAGGCAAACCTTGCCTCTCAGTTACTGGCCAAACTAAGCTGTCCAGTGCCCTGGAGTACACTCTGTGTGTGGCACAGGGAGCTCCCCCTCATATTCACACTGACTGACCTTCACCTCTCTACAAACACCTCAGTTAAAGCCTCTCTGAGCACAGTGAGGTGTCCTCTTGGTCCCCCAGCAGTATCTTGCTGATAGCTCTTTAGGCAAATACTTTGTTGAATGCTTAAAAAGAACAGGAGGGATAGGAGGGAAGAGAGGGATTTGCTCAGGAAAGACAAAGACACTGGAAATCCTGGAAACCTTTTTGCCAGGAGCAGAACTAGTAGAGACAGCCTTGTCCATCTGGATATAGCAGCTCTATGCTGTGGTCCAAAGTCCTACCATCTGGGAGCAGCTTGTACCTGGGCCCTTCCTGGCAAGTCTTTAAAGCACCTAATACTGCTGATAAGATGTAAAGTAAACAGCCCCCGTGCTGCTACCCCACCATGTGCCATCTCTTTTACAAGCAAAGAGGAGAAAATACACAGGAGTGATTAAAATACAAACCTACCACAAGCAGCCATGAGGACTCAACAGGAAAACAGGATGCCCACTGTGTCCTGTGCTGCCTTCCACAAGCACTGAAAGGTCGTGGGACCACTGATCTTTGCTGCCTAATGCAGCATGGAGGCCCATGTCTCGTGGCTTGAATGAATGGAAACCCAGTCCATTTAACTGTGGAAAGCAGCTGTGGGACTGCTGCCGAGTCAAGTGGAAATTATCTAATACATGGTTTGTACCTTAATTGCTCTCGTACTAAGTACCTTGCCAAACAACAGAAACAGTAAAATCTTGTTTTCAGTTCCACTGTTTTTCTGTCTATTACCATGTTCAATACAGTACATGACTGAACATTTGCTGCCCCAGGTCTGTCTCACTGCTGCCAGATTCACTGTCCTGCATCCTAACTGAGCTTCACTTGAGACAAGGAGAGAGTGAGTAGCTGCCCTGACAATGTACATCATGGATATACCAGGATCAGAACAATGGGCTTGCAGTGCAACACTTAAATGTCTTTGAACCAAAATCTAGCACAATGCATTATTAAAACTATACACTTTTTCTATGTTCTTGTCTCTGAAAAAATTAGACTTAAGTAGTAGAGCAGTGCTGTTTTAAGGAGCTTCACTTTTCTTCTCTTAGAGAAATGGCTTTCCTTCTACTAATAATTTTTCTTCTGAATTCTTCTTTCCTTTTGGCTTTCCTTTTACTAATAATTTTTCTTCTGAGCTGCTCATCACTTGGATTGCTTCTGAATCAGTCATCCAAGCATGAGCACACTAACCACTATTAGTGCCCTGACTAGTTGGTAGGAAGGGACTTACTTCTAATCCACAGCCTGTGTGTTACCCAGTTCTACCACAAACACAAGAGCAAGTCAGCTGTGGCTTTTTCTACAAGTTTGGAAACAGACTCTAATATATCTCTGGATAACCTGTTCTAACACTGCAGCACCAATTTTCTAGAGAAAAAGTTTTTCAGAGTATCCAGCCTGAACAACCCAAGCTAGAAACTGTGACCATCATGACTTCTTATGTCACCTGCCACTGCCATCATGAGTTTGCGTTTGTTGCCTTTGCAACTCACTTTCAAGTATCTGTAGACTAATAATATATCTCCCCTGAAACTTCTCTTTGCCAAGCAAACAAGCCCAGCTCCATTTACCTTTTTGCAGGTCACATGCTACTATCTTGGTAGCCCTTCACATGACCCTCTGTAGTTCCTCCACATCCCTGTTGAACTTGAAGAGTGGGGAACTGTGCACAGCGGCAGCCACACCACTGCTAATTAGACAGGAATTACTTACTTCAGCCTCTGGCCAAGTTCTTCCTCATAGTGTGGTGTGGGGTTGTCTTGTTCAGGATCAGAGCTCGCTGGTTTCCACAGCAGCTTCCAGAACCTCTCAGCAGGGCTACTACTCAGCCAGACCAGGGGCTCAGGGATTCTGCCTTGCTACAGAACCCCACTCTCCTTCTGAAACTTCACACAGCACCTCTTGGCTCAGTCCTCTCATTTCTCAACATCCCTCTGGATTGACCCTCCATTGCTCAGCATGTCAATTGCTCCCTCTAAATTATTATTATTGTAAATTTACTAGTTCCTTTTTTTCCTGTAGGATAACTTACAGTTATTCTCACCAAAGATACAGTCTATCCATTAACTATATGACTTTGTACTTACCCAGAGGGACACCTAAATGTCTCCCATCTTCCTGCTGTGAACCACACTGAGGCTAAAATACAAAAGCAGCTTTGAACACTTTATTCATAGGAACAAATGAATAAAAGTGTCTGAGCCAGAAGTGGCTAAACAGCACGGGTACTGAAGCAGAAAGCCACATAGTTACTACAGATGGCAAACCCCTGAACCTTCTTTGGTAATGAGCTGCTGGAGCTGTTTGGGCACTAGCAATCATGCTAGGAAACGAGAAAGGTTTTTATTTAGTTTTCTATAAATATATACATTAAATTCTGCTGGGCTGTTTGCATTAGGGTAATATTTCTGTAGTGTACAGGTGTTAATACAAGCTGTGAGTGTCTGCTGTCTGTCTCTAGCCCTGCAGAGAGCAGAGTATGGCGCTGTAAATATTAGCCCAGGCAGAGGGGTGTTTGCACAGCCCTCCTCCCTGCTGCCTCCTGCAGTGTTGCTTCCACTGTATCCCTACAAATGGCCCAGGACCAGCTTTCAGAGCCTCAGCATCTTCTGCATCGCACAATCACCTGCTCTGGCTTTGACTCAAGAAGGGTTGCAGTGATCAAAGCCTGAAAAAAGCAGCAGAAGCACCAGTGTGCTATAATCTGTGTGCTATAATCTTCATAAGACTATTGCTACTCAAAATAAGATACAACTAAGTAACTCAGCACATACAGCAAACAAAATGCTTGCTCAAACCCACTCCTCACTGGCAGTCACAGATGGATAGAAGAAATGCCAACACATCACTGGAACTGCCACATGCTTTAATAGTGATATACAGCCATTTCAGAGGGAAATTAGTGAGTTCTGCTCTCAGTTTGTTCAAAAGGGCTCCCCAGTAATGGAAAAGACTGTTCATTGACTGTTGATTTGAACAGAAGAGGAAACTGTCCTCCTGCAGGTACCAAAGGGATCTTCCTGCCACGAAGGAAAGGAACGACTAATGAGGAAACAACACCAGCATGGTGAAGGGCTTCTTGTTTCACAGACGATCCTGTGTGCACCTCACACACAGTCTATGATGAGACATAACATAGATGTGTCCTGACATGTGTCCAGACCTGCTGAATGTGTTCTTCATGTGGTAGAGGAAAACTTTCATGCACTGTATCAAGTCCTTTGTGGCCCAAAAGTGATACGAAGAAGACAAACTGTGATGGCTCCAATGAATACCATGAACACGAGCTTTGGTGCTAGTATTTTCCATTCGAGGCAGCTAAATTGTAAAATCTGCACTGCAAGGACCAGAGGATCCAGACTCATGAATGATAATACAAAAATTAAAAGCAAAGTAAGGCAGTATTCCGAGGGGAAGTGGAGTGGTGAAAGAAGGACAAAGCTACACTGGTCATGCTGCCCGTAGTGTACTGGGATGGAGAGAGTTCCTATGGCTGCTATAAAACAGTTGCACTCTTTGGCTGATGTTTCTCTGTATAGCTGTCAAAACCACAAAATGTTCATGAGGACAAAATAATAATGGCAGAACAGGCAGTGCGAGCCTGGTGCCTGATCACCTTGCATACAACTGTCCTCTCCAATCTCAATGTACATCAGGCAGAGCAGCATTTACCCCCCAGAATAAAAGCAGAGGAAGATGGTTCACTTGGGAGTCAGAGCGCAAGTCCTGTCTTCATGGGATTCATTGGACAGGAACACCAGCTCTGTAATAACATTGGCTCTGGTTCTGTAAGGTAACGGATCGCCTACTTCACCATGGCAGACTACTTCACCACATTTCCCTCAGCTCATTTGAAGTGACAGCCGTCACTCATATACATGCAGGGATGCCACCCTTCAAGCAGTTGCTGAAGAACAAACTCTTTTTAGACACTAGGAAAAGAGCATGTTCACATCAGTGCGACTGCATAGGTCTGGACTCAAAGAATGCAAATTGACTCCCCTGATGAATGTGGTCAACTCTGCCTCGCAGCTCCATGTGTAAATGGTAACAGTTCTCAGGAGCTTGTGTTTAAGTGATGATACACCACCTCAGTACTGCTAAGCCTTATAAATGGAATGGTGCTTACTACAGGAGGTATTGACAACATGCTGTGGACAAACCTGTCAGAACAAGAAGGAAAGGAACAAGGTGTCCGATTTTTGCATGTGGTTAATCCCCATGCAACTTTGATGCACAAGGTTAACACTTCAGTTTTGAGTAAAACAAAATATTGGCAAAGATCTGACAAAAATTTACTTACTATGAGCCTTAGTCACACATCTGTTCCATCAGAGGACCTGCTGACATCCCTAACCCCGCATCAGCCAGGACATAGATGAACCTCCAAAGAGCAACAGAGGTAACATAAACCATGGAACTGGTGCTAAAAGCTGAGGAAATCAGATCAGAGTTGATCACCGTTTTTGCAGCTGTTTGAGAAGGTCAAAGGCCTGGACCTTGCATGGAATCAGAGAAACTAATTCCTGAGATATTATACGTTACATTGGTAGATGACCCCCATAGGTCAGAGCTAGCCTATACAATTTCAAATGGAAAGAGTGATGAAAGCTCTGGTTGTGAGAGACTGGTAATTATCCAACTCCCTGAGACCTGTAATGAGGTTACAGTGCTGCTCTGCCTCTGTGTGGGGAGGGGGAATAACCAAATAACCTTGTATGTCATGGGTCCAGGCAAAGGTACATATAAGCATGCAAAAACGAAGAAACAGACCGTTCCACTACAGTCCTACGCTGTGATACCGTGTGAAGCGTAATGAATTGGCAAACCCTCACCAGACGTTAAGTTGCGGTTCCTCTACTTGTCCACTTGCCAAGGCAACCTGAAAACTGTTTCAGTTCACAGCTCCAGCATTCATCTATAACAAGGAACATCTGGGCAAGTGCCATCTCCCACTGCTCTGCACTGGTTTTACTGCCAGGCAACCTGGAACATAAATGTAGTGTCCTCTTTTTTTCCCTTTAACAATCACTCATGTTGCTTAGGAAAGATCTTCCTACAGTATCAAAGCAAGTATACAAATTCATGACATAGAAGGCAGTATCTCTTCTTCTCCTGCCTGTATTCCTCATAAGTTGCACACTACTACATTAATATCCCAGCCATAGTCATCATCCAAGCATGTCTCTACTGTGCCACAGTTATAATCTGGATCATGATTAAAAACTTTCAGATCCACTTTATTCTTACAATTTCTCACAAAACCATTGAGAAGTTCACAGGAGCAAGCCACTGTTTTTTTCTTGTGTTATCATTACTTCTTTGCTCCTAGCTTTTCTTCAGTTTAACTGCTCTGTTTCCTCCTCCTGAACAGTAACTGCAAACAAAGTTTAAAAGGCTCTGTCTCATCTACCACTTTCCTTAAGCTTCTCCACCTAAGATTCTTTGGTCAGACTTTGAGCCATGGTGAGAAGGAATTTCCTCCTCACCTTAGGCACGAAGTTAAGAGCCTCCAGTGTTTGTGGACAACTTGTTCACATTCAGAAGAATTCTCTCACAGCAGCTCCCTGCAGTAAGCATAACGACTTACCATTATCAAGAGAGGGGCACTACTGAACTGGACTGTGAAAATTCAGTGTGTTTGCACAATTATTAGCCTTTCTGTTAGGCTTTTTGGGAGAACTGGGTCGGCCTCTACTTGTGCAAACAATTCAACAACAAAAGGTTTGTTTGCCTCATTTTTCATATAATAATTTTGACGTGCACATGTTGGACTGTTACTTTTTGGCATTGACTAATTTGACCTTCAGGTGCAGACTAAAAAAGAAGGATTTGTTCAAAAAGCATCATGTTTGCCTAAATGCCGGGCAAGCACTCAGAAATGCCCAGTGTGGACACAAACGGCTCCATCAAGGCAGAGCCAGCAACGCCCGAGACACTGGAGTAAGACCCTTCCCAAGGAGGCTGACGAGGAGAGCCAGAAGGTTTCGCATCCCTCCCGCAGACCGGAGAAGCATCAAGGCAATTTATTCGGGAGCCCGACGGTGTCTGTCCCCTCCAGCAACGCTCCCGCTCTTTGGAGCCGCACGTTCTTTTACCGACGCGCTCCCGCGGCAGCTCTTCGGCGGGGGACCGGAGCTCGCTCTCCGCGCCGGGCGTCCCGGGAATCGCCACACCGACCACCTGTAATCAGCGACCACTGTAAACCACCGACCTCTGTAAATCAGCGACAAAAGAACCATCAAACTCTGTAAATCAACAAAGCAACAACCAAAGCTCTCCACGGGCCCGTTCACACTCGCCCCTAACGAAACGCCCCCGTAAAACCTTCACGGGAGGCGTCCCTGACACCACCCCCCTCCCACACACACCCCCCCCCCCGCAGCATTCGGGCGCTCCCCGACCTGTGCAGCCCCCCACTCCACCTGCCCCGCAAGCACCCCTCCCTGCTCCGCCACCGGCCCCGGAGCCGGGCCCGGGGGCCG
>VZTM01012089.1:312621-342116 GCA_013400555.1 Jacana jacana | reverse complement strand
TACTTCGCGTTGCTGCCGGGTCACAGGAACCGAGGAGAGAAGTAACTCCTCTTCCCAATTAACCTCCTGTGCCATTTTCATAGCTGATGAAACTAGAAACGCAGAAATTGCGGAACTGGTCTGGAGCGCTCCTAGACCCGGCTGCGGGATGTCAGTGCTTCACATTGATAAAAAGCTGCAGCTGCTGAATATCACAATGACTGCTATAAAACCGGGCTGTTGCACCGAGACCTCAGTACTTGCAGACACATAATTACAATAGATTTTCCATGTCCAAATGCTAATGCTTCTTCGCTAACTGTGCTTAGAAAAGGAAAGCTTTCCCTTCTGTTAGTGTCTTCTCTATCATGATGCACCGGGGCAGGCAAAATAATACATATATACATGACATGACATCGAGTGAAAGGAAGAATAAAGGAGTATTGTATTACCTATCCCTTTTTTCCCCTAAGGTATAAGCAATCATAATCTGTGAATTGATTATTATCTTTTAACTTTTTTTTTAAAACTACAGAGGGGACTCCCATACACACTCATACTTAACATGCTCTGCAACCTACCCCATAGGTCTAGGAAAGAATTACTTTTCTCATTCTTTCACATTATTATCCAAAATACTAAGACAAGCTTTTAGAAAATGAAATAACACATCAAATATTAGGGCTGAAGACAATGCATAGCTATTAAGCAATGTCTGTAGAGGAGGACTTTTAAATTTGAGGTTTACAGCAGCTTCACCTGAAGCATCTGGTATAGATCTGTGGTTGAAACAGTCCCTTCATTTACATCCAGCTCTAACCTGGCAATTACCATATCACTTTAAAGTTTTTTAAATGCCACTTGAAGCTCAGGTGCTTGATGACCAGAATTCTTAAGGCTGGGAAAAGAACCCCATTCTGTTACAAACTTTCTTCAGGTGCTACAAGCCACTGTTGGGGATGGGATGCTGGGGGAGATGGTACTGTGGGTACCTGGTGGGACAGATAAGTTTGCTGATGTTCATTAAGGTTGTGTGTAGGTTTAATGCCTAACCAAAACCTACTGCGCTACGTACAAAGCACTTCTGATGAGAGACTAGATTTTTGGGGAGCTCACAAAGCCATACAGTCTCTAGTTAACAGCCAGATGAACAACAAAGTACAGTAAGTTGCTAGAAAAACAAATAAATTTGTACAGGTGTGACAGAGACACCCAAATAAGTATTACTGGGCTGTAGGAACAGTAGAAAGATTGACGAGAAGCTGAGCACAGAATTACGAAGCCCACTGCTTGCAGTAAATCAGCTGATGAAATCAGCAAAAGTGAAGTGAGAGAACAAATTAGATGGTGAAGACAGTGTAACAGGAAACATGAGCTGTACCAAGATGCTTTCTCTAATCTGTAGTGAGGGCAGATACTGCTATAGTAATACTAAATGGTACTACTGCACTGGCTGAACAAGAGACCACTAGGTAAGACTGTGTACCCAAAGAACATTAAAGGCAGATCTAAGGCTCAGCAGAGTCATTTCCTAAAACCAGCCGAGCAATACTGTCCTGAGGGTAAGAACCATACTAGCTTATATATAAATTGTATTAGCAAACAGTAGTGTTTCAGGTCTTCATTGTCCTTGTACTATAAACACACTACAGAAATGAAGATTACAGACTAAATTCACCTGCCTGTGACAAAATTGTGCTATGTATTACCCCAGGATTATCACTAGTAGACAAGTCCATATAAAACTTTTTAAAAGCTGAAAAAAGTCTAGTTTTAAAGATTACATTGTTAAATTGAGATTATTTATTACTTCTATATGAGTGGGGTGTGTGTGTATAACCAATGCAGGTGTGGGGCAGATACACACAGAGATATAGTCAGAGTTCACAATCAACCAATAAATGGAAGCTGGCAGATCAAGCCTGCATCCCAGCATTTTTGGTGGGAATTTCAGGGACTGGGTTCTATATTCTTAAATTGATTGCATATCAGTACTTCTATATGAAATTATTTGCATCTGATGTTAAGGATTTCTTGTTATGCAAAAATCCCTCCCATTCTAATTTTTAAGTTTCCAAGCTCAGGAAAGTAGTTGCTTTTATACCCTACAAATGGCTTTCCCAGTACATCTCTTAATGACCAGTGGATACTTTAGCAGTGGCAGCAGCACTGATTCACCACACAGCACCGTGTTGTTATGTGCTTATTGCACTGCGGTTTTCATTACCCAGATAGTGGAGCTTCTTCAGAGCAAGCCTCAGCAATGCCACGGTTTCCACAGGGATTTGCTACTCCATAACATACAGAGACATCCCTGATCCTGGCCAAGTTGAAAAAGTTAACGGTGATTAAAAAAGGGTTTATTGAACAAAATTATTTTTGAGACTTCAACTTTTTCTTCCCTCTTTCATACATTAATACTCATCCTTTTGTTTCTAAATGGAGGCAGCTATTTTTTCCTTACTAATCCATATGAAAGACCCCAACTGGTTCTGCCCCTTGAGAGGGGTCCTTGCTGCATACAGGATGCTCACAGAATGATGACAAAGTGTGGCATTTATCACGACTGTAACCCTAATGGTCTTTTCCTTCCTTGAAGGAGACCTTCTGGCTCTGCCCAGGAGCGACTGCATTGTGGCAGAACAGCAGTGTCTCTCCGACTCTACCTGCAATGCGACCTACAGGATCCTGGAGAGCTGCACCCTGGCCAAGAGTCACCTCCTCCCACTGGACCAGGAGGGCAGGGTGAGGTGCCTGGGTGCAGAGCTGGACCTGGGGAACAGCTCTTTGCTACACTGCAGGTGCCACCGCCGCATGAAGAGACAGGAGCACTGCTTGCGTGTTTTCTGGACCGTTCACTCCAGCATGACAGATGGTGAGATGAAATAATATGAATTTACAAGGTACTGGTAAGGCTGGGCCCTGCCCCCATCTTAAAACACTTGCAAAACACCACTTCAGGTATCGCTCTGGAGCCACATCTCCCAGGGTGGAAGAGTCACTTCTGCTGTGTTTGATAAGCAGAGAAAACTGATCCCATCTGGGACCAGCCCTTCAAATATACCAAGAACCCTAAAAACCAAAGATAGCTACTTTGAGACAGAGTTAGTGCTGCAAGGGGAGACTGCTGTGAAAATCACCTCAGAATGGTCAAGTTCCATCACTGAAAACAGATGTGCTGTTATATCATGACACATGCTGTAATGGCATCCTTGGGCATGCTGCTGCCTTCCAGCCTTGGTGGGATGCTGCTACCTAGCCTCCCACCAAAGGCTGCCCATGCTGAGCCTGAAAGACCCAAATGACAACATAGGCCAAATTCCAGCCAGAGAAAATCACACGACAAAATGTAGTGTTGTTTTCACACAGTAACACTCTTGCATCTCCAGCAGAACCACTCTTGGCATTTGGCTTTCAGCAAGACAGCGCGTTTCTGAACTCCTGCCTAAGGAAACAACCAGGCAAAAATAAGAAAAAAAATCAATTTTAAAAACCCAAACAAATGCTGGTCACAAAGCATTTCTCCCACTGCATAAAATATCTTTTATCTCACCCAGGTTATTTCAATTTGGAGACCTCTCCTTATGAGAATCCAGCAAATGAAGAACACTGGAAGACAGATTATAATAAACTGGCAGCTCTGGTATCAGGTAAGGATTGTAATGGTTACATGACATAATGCTGCCCTTTCTTATCTTTTCATGGGCTGAAAATTATTAATGTGGTAGTGGTCCCTTTAATCAGTGAGACGCCTGCTCTGGATACTTGTCTAAGTTTGTTCCCTCTGCCCCCCCAAGTGTAAATAACACCACAGATCCAGGCCCATGAAGCAGGGAATAACCCACAATGACACATTCTCTGAAACAAACACCCTACCAGTAGGAAATACAATTTTGTAACTGGGGTAACTGCACTGTCATGCTACAGGCACACAGCAGGACTAACTTGCTTTACTCTTTTTCATGTTCCCAATCTGACTGTCAAGTAAGGGCTACTCCTCTTTCCACAGAGAATGTCTTCTGGAGAATTGCTCCACTATTGCTGGGTTTCTTTTGGCTTTACAGGCTCACAGTTAGCAGCAGATGCAACAAATCCATGCCTGAAAGCAACTCATGTCTGCAACCTGAGCAAGAAGTGTGTTCGCCTGCGCACAGAGTATGCCTCCATCTGCACCAAGGGGGTGGGAAGCGAGGAAACGTGTGACCGCCGCAAATGCCACAGAGGGCTAAGGAATTTCTTTGAGAAAGTCCCTGAGGATTTCACCAAAAGGATCCTTTTCTGTCCATGTCAAGATGAAATTTGTGGAGAACGACGCCGGAAAACTATTGTTCCCGATTGTTCCTTCCAGTATAACACCAAACCCAACTGCCTCTGGCTTCTGGACTCCTGCTTAGAAGACCATATTTGCAAGTAGGTCCAGCAGCAGCAGACATGAGCCAAGAGAAGAACAGAGCATAGGTGCTGATAGTCTCCTTTTCCTTCCTACAGATCCCGGCTGGCCGACTTCCAACAGAACTGTCAGCCCGCGGACACGTCTCCGGACGGCTGCGCTCTGCAGGACCACGCAGCCTGCCTGCAGGCTTACATGGGGATGATCGGTAAGTCATACCCACAGCAGCGCGTGGGGAAGATGCTTCCAGGCCACAAACTCGTAGGCATGCTCTGGTGCTGTGAGGGACCCTCTTGCTCTTCCAAAGCAGACAGTGCTCAATCTGCCAATTAATATGCCTCAGCCTGATTGATGCTGGTGTTCCCTCTTGCTTCAGAGGTAAATGCAGCCAAAACAGAGCTCTGTCATGGCATTTATTGCTCTTTTTTGTCCCATCCTCTGCCGTCAAATCAGCAACACTTGCCCGTGATTTCTGAGCACCTGCACCATCAGCTGGCACAAACTGCTCTGAAGGCCTGGCCACCATGACCTGCAGTGACCAAGTCATTCCTGAGGCAGGAGTCACATCCCAGCACAGGGATTAGACAGAACATTCCCTGATGGTTTGACTCCGATGGTTTGTTAGTGTTGCACACACTGTTCTCTCAGAGTCAGCCGGAACATGGCACTACCAGCTGTGAGAAGGGAGGTCGTCTTTGGTTTTAGGCATTTGCTGCCAACCTGCTCATAGTTTTTCAGAGTGGCTGCAAAGGAGAGCAGTGTCTCAGAACCTCTAAATCTAGACTGTACCTTCTGCTTTTCCAGATGTCTTTGCTGGTTTTATGCTAAATGAACTCTGGCTGAACGGTGCACTATGGCTGTGCAGCATTCTTTGGCAAAAGGCATTTGGCTATGCAGTGTGTCCAGCTTTTGTTGCCATGTCCCAGGTGGTACTTCTCACCCTTCGATCCAATGCCTGCAGCAGCTTCAGTTATCAGTGCAGCCACCAACAGATTGCCCAAGTTGGGGAAGCAACTCCGCACAGCCCAGCAGACTCCATATAGAGTCACCAGGCCTGGGTCACCCCACAGGAGCTCCAAATAGAAAGCATCTGCCCCTGGGGCAGCATTCCCTTTAGCAGAATAGGACATGTGAGGCTGCTGTTGTTTGGTGACATGAATCCTGATCACAGTTTCTGGGACTCTGAGACAGGTACACCCATGACTCCCAACTACATCAGTAATTCCAGCGTGGAGATCTCCCTGTGGTGCACGTGTGAGAGCAGCGGCAACCAGAAGGAGAAGTGTGACCAGATACTTGGCATGTTTGAGAGCAACAAATGCCTTGGTGAGCATCAAACATCACAGAACCAGAGAAACAGCTCAGCACAGGAAAATTCAAATCCTGTTGATTTCAAGATCCTACAATGCATTGTGTCCCCACGATCTCCCCTCCAACCTATGGGGCCAGCCTGGATCTGCTCTCAGAACTGTTTCTGTATATTTTGGCAACACTTTTGTTCATCTCAAACCCCATGAAGCTATTTCCAAACAGCGTTCAAATTAAGGGGTTGCAAAGCCCCCACCACGTGGGGAGGTCAGACATGCTGGGTCCATAGGTTGCTGTAACCACATCAGTACACCAGGATTATGGGGCTTGGGTTCCCCTCAGCCCCCTCCTCTCCTGTGCTTTCCTTTGGCTCTCAGTCAAGAGAAGCAGATCCTGACACAGGTCACTCGATTCAACAAAATTGCAATTACAAAAACCCTGTTAAATGCAACTGTGTAATCCTAAGTCTGTATTTCTTTTCTGTTCCTAGCATTTTAGCAACAGACCTTAATAAGATGTAAATATTTTATGTTTGTAAAAGCTTCCAAAGGATATAAAAGAAACCAGCAGCATTAGATAAATGATTAATATTTAAACTTGACTCCTGCTGTATGGAAAAGTGTTGCATCCAGCACTATAGATACACCTTCAACCTAAACATCCCACCTGAGATATTACATACCTTCCCCTTACATAACAGACAGCTGGGAAAGTCCCAGAGGGACCCAAAGGTCCCCAAGTACAGTGCAAATTGGCTTTGCAGTCTGCTTGACCTTGCAAGTAAACCCACAAGCACTCACTGCACAGAAAATACATGTTTTCTAAATCAAAGCCACACAGCCTGTGAGTGCATTTCCTAAAATAGCTTCCCTAGGCTTCTCTTCACAACTCCACTGTGCACAAGAAAAGCACAGTAAGAATCTTACTTTACTTCTGTTTGCAGAAAATACCATTTGGTCTCAAATGCACCTGAAGCAGACCGCTCTAGAAAGACAGGAAGACTTATTTTATTCATCTTCCCTAAGCTTCCAAGGAGACAGTGCCAGCACAGCTCTTGCTTCAGAAGTGTCCCAGGTATGCAATGCTTTGTTGTCTTCACAAAGCAGCAAGTCAAAGGGCCTAATGACAGTAGCTGGAAAACCTTACATCTGGAAATGTGTGATTTCAGACACCAAAGCGAGGGATACCATGTGCATGCACAGCTCTGGACCACTTTACCTTGAGATATTCCTTAACAGACAAGCAGAGAGAGGAGGCCACAGGAGTTTCCTGTAGTCCGACATTAACACTCAGAACCAGGGGCTCTGCAGCCAAGCATTTGAGCATAAATGTATCTTACCTGGGTTTCATTCCTCCTTGTCCTTTCCTAGGTGGCTGAAGGGAAGGCACAGCGAGATGTCTCGGAACACAGCAGCATGCCCATGGCCTCCTCTGTCTATTCTGGAGCTGCTGTTTCTTGGCCGTCTCTGGCTCTGCTCCTGCCCCCGTTGCTGAGCTCATGCTAACTTGGCATAAATGGCATCTTTCCTTCCCATATTATTAGCCGTATTCCATATCCAGGCACCTCCCACTACTGATTTACCTTTGAGAAAGAGAAGGCTTCCAGGAAAGAGAAATAGAACAGACTTAACCCAGAGCAGCAGACACTGAAATCCTTCCCCCAACCTTCCCCTGGTCAGTTTGCACCAAGCTCTGCAGATACCGTGCCCACTGTTGTACTGCTGCTGCCACCTCTGTATTTTGAACAACCGTCAGGCTAATATTCTAGCACAATATTTTAAAACTAAGGTCCAAGTTCTGTCAGAATTTGGGTAGGATTCCATTTCCAACTGCAGGCAGGGACCTGACACAGTGTGTCCTACCACCCCACCTTCTGGAGCTCCTCCTCATATATACAATCGTAGGATGGCTTGGGTTGGAAGGGACCTTAAAGTCCACCCAGTCCCACCCCTGCCCTGGGCAGGGACACCTCCGACCAGACCAGGTTCCTCTAAGTGCCCTCCAACCTGGCCTTGAACCCCTTGGGGATGGGGCAGCCACAGCTTCTCTGGGCAACCTGGGCCAGGCTCTCACCACCCTCAGAGTGAAAGATCTCTTCCCTGTGCCCAACCTACACCTACCCTCTTTCACTTTAAAACCGCTTCCCCTTGTTTTGTCACTACAAGCCCTAGTAAAACGTCTCTCTCCGTCTTCCTTATAATCCCTTTTTATGCATTGAAAGGTCACAATAAGGTCTCCCTGGAGCCTTCTCCAGGCCGAACCACACCAACTGCCTCAGCCTTTCTTCATCAGAGAGGCGTTCCAACCTTCTTGCCGGTTTTGTGGCCCTCCTCTGGACCTGCTTCAACAGGGCCATGTCTGCCTCATACTGGGCACCCCAGAGCTGGACACAGGACTCCCAAGTAGTGTAAAGGGGCAGAATCCCCTCCCTCACCCTGCTGGCCGTGCTGCTTTTGATGTAGCCCAGGATACAGTATGCCTTTCTGGGCTGCAGGCACACATTGTCAGCTCACATCCAATTTTTCATCCACCCCTATCCCCAAGTTCTTTTTTGACGGGCTGCTCTCCATTCCTTCATCCCCCAGTCTGTATTGATTTTGGGGGGTGTCCCAACCCAGATGCAGGACCTTGCAGGACTTGGCATTGTTGAACTTCATGAGGTTCATGTGGGTCCACTACTCAAGTTTGTTAAGGCACAGACCGTAGCACTCCATTCTAAAGACTGTAAGTCCAAACTCCAGGGTAGTTTGCAAGCTAAATTCAATAAACATAAAGTCCCTGGTAAACAGCAATTCTGCATTACTCTCGATTCCATTTTCAAATCTGTTCTTTTAAGTATATGAAAAATACCATCCCAGATCAAGGACTCTATACTGCAGTATACTCTTGCTCCTTTCTGGTTTTCCCCCTTCCAACATATATAACATATATATAAATATATAATTCATTATCACAGCTAGCAACAGACGTAGGTTTTGCAGGTTAAGATGGACTTCTGTGCTCAACTCCAGTAAATTCTTATCAAGCAAAGGATGGCCTTTCCCAGCCTTAGGATGTACCTTCTTAGTAATACTTAGAGAATACATATAGCTCATTGAAGTTGTATTGACCACAAAACCCCCCAGACATTCAGTTGTAAAAACCTCTGGAAGTTGTAACTGCCTTGTACCTCTCCACGTGCTCTGGTTGTCATTGTCCCTTTCCCGCTGCCTGCTCAAGCTCCTCCTCCTCTGCCAGGCTCTGTTCCACAAACCTGTTTACTCTGAGTGTAAATGTGTGCACTGTGTAACTGCTGTTTTGTACTGCATTTGCCTGTTAAAATGTGGTGTTAAGTGACTATTGATTTCTGGGCCTAGGTTAATAGTCCACAATCAATTGTGTGCATGAGTTGCCTCATCCGCCAGCCCAGGCGTTCAGGGTGGCAGCTGAAATACTCCTCTGCCCCATGTAGTGCCCTTCTCTCATCCTGGATACAGCACACCCGAGTAACACTCTAAACAGCCAAACAATATTGTAATACTGAACAGATGCAGAATGGGTAGGTATTTCTTTTCACCCTGGACTTTCCCTGTTGCTAGAGAAGCACCAGCTGAATGATGGTCCTTCTGCAGCAGCAGTATTTCCATTTCAAATTCCAGCCTGTTTTTTACGTCCTGGGCAGGTAGGGCTAGGAAATCACTTTGTGGAGCAGAACCATCTCCTCTGTTGCACACAAAGGCAACATCTTATTTCCACACAGTAGGAACAAATATTATGTCTTATTAATAAAAGAGGAGTGTGAATGCCGGCATTTCGGATTACCTACTGAAATACAGCTATTTGGATCAAAAGACAGGACTGTTCCCATGTTTGCTATTGTTCTTTAATGAAAACAGAGTCCACGTTACCATATTCTAATATCTACATTAGACCATCCTCCTTATGGTGGGATTAGAAACTGGTCAAGACTTCTGGCTGTGGTGTAACAGTGTCTGCCATCTCCAGAAGTTAGTGGAGAGTGACAGTGAAGGAGATATTTTTATTTCCACTATTCCACAAATCAGCAATGGTATTTGTGAGAATAACGGAGCAGATTTCCTTGAGCCATCTGTACCACAAACACAGAGTGAACTGCATCCAGCTTCTATCCTTTGCGGGGTGGCCTTTGCTCTTTCCCCACTCTAGTGCTCTAAGGTGGATAGGGAGAACGGTACTAGCATTTTGTCGTTCATATTCACGGCGCTGTGGACCTTTAACCCCTTGCCCTTAAGAAAGTTACTGATTGCACTTGCAGCCTCCTGTCGGGTCCTGGGTTATGTAGGAAAATGCTTGACAGACAAACCCTATTCTAGACTAAAACTACAGCAAAACCTGTCAGTTTGTTTTTTTCTCCAAGTGTCTTATGTCTCTTTCGCATGTACATATGCACCTTTGTTCATCGGTAGCTGCAAATAAAATTCACCTCTAAAGACACCTGGGCTCACGGGTGCTCACCTGTGACGAGTACAAACCCAGGTTCACTTAGGCTTTTTTAACACCCGATCTCCAATGGTCACAGTCATGCAATTACACAGCACACACAAGTACAACTGCTGCTAAGAAGCACCATGCCAATATCAGAATCAGTTCAGTTCGTTAGCATCACTAACGATCAGAGACTGGCACAGTTACCTAAACCTGCTCAGAACTGTTCTTACTAACCCTACCACTGAGCAATTCACAGAAAACCCTCAGCTTCTACTCCCCAGAAGCTGGAATAATAATCCCACAAGTACCTTTGGTCTAAATACAAAAATTATAAATTCTCTGCCCTGACAGTCTTAACGTTGAGCTCTCAGCAAGTGTATAAAGGGAGGGAACCTTCTAGTTGTAATGTAGATTACTTTTTAAAATAATCCCCATTCACACTAATAAAATTTATCTCGCAATTCTGGAAGTCTCCTGCCTTCTTTCGTATTTAACGGAAGCAACATGCCTTGTCTCCTTCTTCTGGAGATGTTATCAGAAATTTAAAGAGTTCAACAAAATCTCTTACAAAGGAATCTTAACAGCTTTTGCATACATCAGTCATGGTCAGGTACCTCAGACATGGCTTTAGATCCCTTAATGCAGTCTAAGGTGGCCTTTACCAAGGGCGCTTGCACCCTCCTCCAGCAGCAGCTCAGGCTCTGTGTTGGGGAAGCTGTTCCTCGTGTGACAAGCAGAAATTCTTGCCCGAGGTCATAAGCAAGGCACTGCCAGAGATAAGCCTTGAATTTGGAAGTCCAAAATTGTTATGTCCTTTCCTCATTAAAATAATTCCCACTGCCTCCAAAGGCACATGTCTCAATAGGAATCAACTGATTGCAGTTTTCTTTTTAAAGGGGGCACAATATCTATTGCAGATGAGAAAGAACTAAGCTTTCCTTCAAACAGTAACACCTGGCTACAGCTTCCTGGCATGTCTCTCAAAACCTGTGGGCAGCAAAAGGCCACATCGAGTTGATGAGAGACCAGGATGGGTTCCCGCCTACAACAAGTGGGAACAGAAGTATCTTTTTCAATACATCCTAAAAATCACAAGTCACTCCATTTGCCAAAACAGTAGGCAACTTCACACAACGACAAGAATAAAACTTTCAAGTAATCTTTGGAGTCCATGAAGCAGGAGCGCACTGCTGAGCACTCTCATGGAGTCCCACTCACCACATTTCCAGCTGCTGTCCCCGTGGAAAGAGCCACTGGTAAATTCGACCAGCAGCTCATCACCACTGCCTTAATCGGCAGCTACTCATCGCTGCTACCTCGGGGATTTTGTGGCCAAACCTCTCTGCAGCCGCAGGCGCGGCATGTGCTGGGCTCTAATGGAAGCTCTTCTTCCAGCGACCATCACTTCTCCAGGAAGCAGCCTGGGCCTGGGTTTCTGCAAACCCCAGGGTTGGCAGAGGTCGGGGACACAGCACTTTCTCCAAGTGCCTTCATGGAAACAGCCCCACATGCTTTCCATTTACAGCTGATCACCTCCATTATCCCCAGGCTGGGAGGAGATGATCAGCAATTGTTAAGTGCTTGAATCAGACTAATAGCTCACTGCTAATTCCCCCAGTAATGCGAATCCAAATTCCTGGTAAACAAACTGACTGCTTTTCACACACAGGGATGAATGCCAAAAGCCTAATATTAGAGCTCTGGAGCTAAAGCTTTTAGAGCAATCCTGTCCTCTCAAAGATGCTTAATGACATTATATGATGTACTAAATAATTAGAAAATGAAGGCCCACTTGGAATCAATGGGTTACTGTCTAATTATGATAAAAAAAAGGGTTCTACCCTGTTTTAAACAAGTTTATACTAAAATGGTGCACCTGATAAATGGCACTGATAACTATGCCTTTACCTTTGGGCAGAACAAGGCAGCATTAAGCCAGCACAAAATAATTACATGATTTTTGGCTCATCTTTCTTCGTATCGGTCCCACCTGTTTTCCTGTAAGGCATGAGCTGTTCTTCTCTTCCCCTCATCAGATGGCAAAGTTTATTAAGCAACACTCCAATAGCTCATCCTGATGGAAAGAAAAGTCATCTTTGTGTTGCCAGACTCACCGAGTTAACACCAGTGATGCTCAAAGTGCTGAAAGGCTTAGCCTGGAGCCTCCAGAAGCCCGAGAGGCTTCTGCAAGAATATTTGCTAGTTTGAGAGCAGGGGAGAAGATTACGGTTATCTGTGTCTAGATAAAAAGGCTCAGAAGACTGATTATAATTGAATTAAAATTATTTAGTTAATTAGTCTCTGATCAAAATAAAATTATAGAAAAGCACTAAACAGAGCAATTGGAATGATGTGGCTAACAACTTTTATTCCACTTCATTTCACAACGCACCCACACATACAGCCCACTCCGCTGCATCCCCCGGAAGACAGCGCAGGAGTTAAACAGTTGCACGAGACTTCAGTTTTCTTTCTCCTGCCGTAGCCATCTGGGATTTCACATTTGCATCCAAAACTAAATTAAAATAGTTTGACCTTTATATTCCCATCTTTCTCGAGTAAGGAAAGGCCCGAGTAAGGAAAACAGAGGTGTCTTCCAGTAACAATGCTTCTCATTCTAAACTGTGTCCATTCCTGCTGCCACCCGTTCCACGTTTGGTCACAGAGGAAGGTCACAGGGAGGCATCTGTGTTGCAAAACATACAGAGACACAAAATTAAAATTTTGGTTTACAGTGGCATATTCAGTAAGAAAAAGCTGCAAGCTGGTTTATGATGCTGGAATTGCTGTTGCAGATAAATTTCCCTGGCATTCTTAAGTGACTATTTTAAACTTCACTGAAATAAAAACGTTTATCTAATTACTGTGAAATATATAAAACATAACATTTATTCTCAGGAAAAACAAGTATTATGTGACAGATTATATGTATGAACTTTTGACTGATAATAGTAGGTTTCTTGCAGTCGTAAGCAAATTAGTAATAGTAATTTGTAATTAGTAATTGTCCTATTTTTGTTATTCCATCATTGTTCATATATATTAGTCATTTCAGTAGCCTACAGAAAGGGCAATTCCCCTGCAAATTTCTCTTAAAACCTCAGTACTTAACAGTTAAAAGCAGAAAATATGTTTTCTCCTAAGAAAGGGACATTATCAAAACCCAAACCAACATGACAGTTTAGAATCTCACAGAGATTTCACCACAGGCTCCTGAAAAATAAAGCCAAGGACTTTCAAGAACTGTGGGGTATTGGTTATAGTTCAGTGCTTCCTTTTACCTGGGACTACAGGAAAATGGCATGAGTCAGAATAATGGCAAATGTTTCTTCATAACGGGGCATGTTAAGAGTGGTCAGTCAGTGGAACGGGCTGCCCAGGGAGGGGGTGGAGTCCCCACCCCTGACTGTGTTTCAGAGTAGATTGGATGTGGTGTTGAGGGATCTGGTGTAGGGGAGAACTTGTAGAGTAGGGCTGATGGTTGGACTCGATGATCCCAAGGGTCTCTTCCAACCTGAATGATTCTATGTTAATATTCCAGATCACGCACACTGCACAATTCTCTTTGCACTTACTATTGCTGTAGCCTCCCGTGTGCTTCCAGATTCATATACCACTCGCTCATGAAATGTTTTAATAAAGGCTGAGCAGAGCGCCACTGCACTCTCCTCCCTTTCACATTTCTCCCCACAAGTTTAGCGCTTAAATTAGTTTTTATTCTATTTAAGTTTGCCCATTAGATACCATCATTACAGGTCACCGAGTCCCACTGCAAGGAACTGAAATTTCTTTAACTGTCAACACAGTTCCTTGTTATGCAGCTTTCCAAACCGGCAGGAGTTTGTTGGGTTTTTTTTCTTCCCTAAAGAATCTTTTGATCAACTGAAGCCAATTTTGCTAAGTGCTGGCAGCTCTCAGAAGCTTGTTGTGTCAGTGATCCCCAGGGCTCCATTATGTTTTCAGGGCTATAAAACAGGAATGGCTCAGGTTTTTTTGTAGAAATGTGAGATAGCAGCTAATTCTTCCAGCCTCGAGCTCTTTGGATTTCAATCCCATCATTCCAAATCAGAGCACGGGTGTCTTTTATGGCAGTTGTAGCAGAGATAATAGATTTCCTATCTTTTTTCTCAACTTCAATCCAACCCTGTGCAAAATTTTTAATGTACAAGTATCCAAGTTCCTGGAATATACCACACAACCAATCCTACACCCAACCTGCACTTGCAGTGGGTCCACATCAGAAGCACATTTTTAGAGCACCAAACATTCCATTCTTAATATACAAATATAAATCACAGTACAAATACAACTACTATGGAAGTGCAAATCACAGTGCAAATGCAAGTTTTAAATATATTTGCAACACAGAAAGGTCCCTAGAGAGCAACTATGACTTCTCATGAAGGCGTTTACTAAAAAGTTGGGAGTAAAATCTCAGCTGTTTTATCCATACTCCGTAGGACACATTCCCCCCCACATTCCCCCCACTGCAAGGCTGAAATGCTGACACTAGAAGTTTAAGGTTGGCCTCTGTTCTCAAGAATCACCAAGTTAAATCTTACATCTGGAAAATTAGGCACAATAAAACGTTAAGGAAAGAGGAAAATTGATCAATGTACTATATTAATTTCTTTTTGGTCAATCTCATCTCAGAAGATCTCACCAGAAATCCTACTATTTATGATAGCACACTATTACTGCATTTTAATTCAGATTTGCAAGCACAGACTTCCCAGTTTAGAATGCAGTTGCCTATGTTAAAGCACACCATTTCCAAGATTTAGTCTAACACCTTCTTTTAAGACCCAAGTAATTTTTCTTTTTCAGATGTCTTTTGTATTTCAGTTCTGATTACATCCTCAATCAACAATGCCACACAGACACAAGTAAAAATTTTCTGCACACTTGCCAATCTAATAATTCACTTCTGCTTCTGACATGCAGTTCCATACAATCTCATACGTTGCAAAAAAAAAAATACAAACACAACTCTTCCAACTAAGCTCAACCACATCACACCCTGCTCTGGCAGAACTCAGGAACATGTTCTGTCAAAGGTGACACGACCCTTTCACCACAGGGCATGGCTGATCTCCAGAATTCCTCTAGCACAACCTCCACTTCAGCAGAAGCAACACCAAAGTGCCTTTCACATGTCAAGAATTTCTGCACGTCAGACTGCTTCCCTGGAAAAAGCAGCAAAGCCTCCTGAAGGGACAGATCAAAACTCCCTCCCATTCCATTCCCAGCTCCTGAATAAAACCAGATCCTTGAGGAAGGAGAGAGGAATGGAAAGATCCCTCCCTCTACATGTGAATTACAGAGTACTGCTTTTTGTAGAAAAGGCACTGAACTGTGGATTGTGGTATTTCCTCATTCCTCTGATACTTGTAGCTTCTGGCTAGAAAGAGAACAGATTATGCAAAAGCAATGCCATGGCCCAGCAGAATATAATAACACCATGGCTCCTATGACAGGTACAGACTTACTATTGACAGGAAGCAACAGCAGGGATTACATATGCAAGTCTCTGACAAAACAAAGGTAATGGATCAAGTATTAAATCGCAACTGGTGGCATTACTTTGTAAAATTAACTACTCGATATATACCTAAGAGCATAAGTAAGAACTAATAATAGGTAAAAAATAAAGAGATGTGCAGACCAGGTATTAAGCATGGTTTCCTGACCTCTACTTGCCACTGAAATAGAACCAGCAGTCTAGGAAATTCATTTTTGCCCTCTTTCACCAATAACTTGGGCACATATTTCATTACTGGTATACTTTAAAGCTGTCCTAGTTGATCTCTCCACTCTGGATAGCAAACAGAAATTTAATTGTGTATTTGTTTGTCAGTGCTGAAGCACTGTTCCATTAATGCCTTAAGGGAAAAAACCAAAGCCTTCTCCTGGAAAGGAAAACGTCTGCTTTCTAGCCAAAGAATTCCAGTTCTCAGACAAGATGGTGACCTTCAGGTCCTCAGATACTAATGAAGTGTGAGCCACCCAACTTCTGATGAGATTTTTCTGGAAGACAAAAATAATTCCAGCACTGAAGTTGGAATGCAATGTTGTTATGTACGGCAATTCTCAGTCTGTGTAAAGCAAAAATAAAATAGCCAGACTGACGCATTACATCCCACTTAATATAAAACCAAAACAATTCAGGTTATCAGTATACTGAGCTTCAGGTACTGATTGTATTTTTGTTCTAGTAACATTTTTGAAAGGCTCTGTGTACTGTGCAGTAAGGTAGTTAATTAGTAAAGTAATTAGTAAAGAGAAAGGAGGGGAAAGGCTTAGAATCTGAAGAGTACCAAGAATTTTGTTTTTATCATTAATGACTGGAATTAACATGGGAAGCAATTCACTCCTTAAATAAAGGATCTAATGAGGTCTGGTTTCCCAGATCCATTTTAATCTGAAATAACAGTGCATGTCTATAGTGTGTCTGTGTAACACACACACACTGAGCTTGTACTCCTAACAATGTCCCCATCGGGCAGGAAACAGAAAATGCTGTAAACCCTCACAGGATTCTGTAGGTGCTGACCACTGAGCGACAGAAGCAGGAGCTGACTGATGCCAAGTTCTGTCAGAGTTTTCCCTCCTGGCTTCGATTTTCTTCTCCCCTTGTGGCCACCAGTTCCAGAAGCACAGACATCGTGAAACAGTCACTCACTGCCACCTTTGGCTGAAGAGCCACCAACAGAGCACTGGAAACACAGTCATACACACCTCTACTTCTATTTCTTCTACTGAGTCATGCACACCTTTATTTTTGAGGAGATGGTTCTATCTGACAAACCACACAGAAAAACAAGTGGCTTAAACAGTATTAAAAGAAAGAACAAGAACATTTTACAGAGTAAGAGAAACCAGGTTCCTGCAGTGCCTGTCATGGAGCGTGAAGCTTATACAGAGGGGTAAAAACATGACAGAATCCTGAATTTACAGAATCTTTACTAATGAGACTCACAACCTTCTCCCGAAACGACTGTGTGAACACACACACACACACACACACACACACACCAAAACCAAAAAATTTTCTAATCTGAGAACTGGCAGTTTGCATATTTAGCAATATGCTTTCATAAACCGGATTACCCCTTCCAATCCGGCAATGTTTCCAGCTGGATTTAGGTCAGGGTTGCTTCATGACCTAAAACATACAAAATGCTTCATTTATCTTCAGGTCTTCCCCAACTTTACCTAAATGTACACCTTTCTCAGCATCCCCCAATGAGTCAAAGGAGGAAATAATCCATTAAGAAGGATTAGAAAAGCACCCGGTCAGTGGACCAGCTCTGGCCAGCTCACCAGGGACACCTGGACACGCAGCCAGGAATGTGGACACCAAAAAGACAAACTCGTTTTACAAGGTATTTAAAAGAAAAGCCAATCCTTGAGATGATCTATTTTGCACAGACTGAGCTAATCTGGACAAAATCTATCATAAAAGGAGGACACATTTCATAACACAGACAAGTGGACAGCTTCAAGAAGGGGGCTTTTGTACAGCCTAATGCAGATGTCAGTTAATTAGAGTAGAAGGTTATATCATTAGCAGCCAAATCGATATAAAAGAAATTAAGAGCTCGGACAGCAAGCTCCCCTGCTTTCCAGCACAGCACCCGGGGCTGTATTTAGCTAAAATTCAATACACATTAGCAGATAATCAATGTAGTCTTGTATGGGGATGTCTCCTTGAAATATTTTAATTGGACTCTAGTGTTATCAGTGCTAAACAAGATGTCAGATTAACGTAGAAGCCTTCCCAAATGGGACTGGCAGCCCACAGTCTGGAAAAGCCACTTCTATTAAAACCTCACTGGCTTTCCAACATGCATTAATAGTACTATTTTCACAGTTATCTTAAGAAAGAGTGTCTGAAAAGCATCTTCACATACAGGCGCTCCATCCTGTTTCCAAACCGGGAACAACAGATCCCCCTCCCCGATTTGCAGTTTCGGTCCCAGGCATCATTAATCGAGAACCTGCCAGTCACACTAGCCTGACGGTTTTTACCCTGAATTAATAATCAACATTGAAATGAGTAAGTGTAAAATACTCAATCCACAACTTCTGTAACTGGTATGAAATTTGGCACAGCAGTACTTTCTTTATATATATAGTATTAGATATTTAAAAATATATATTCTATATAAAGCATATATATAGCAGCGTACACTTTTTGTGACAAAAAAATTAAAACACTTTCCATTTGGTATATTCCCTGAGTAAAACTGCAATACCATCCTATGACCTAGACAGGAAGTTTTTTTTACTGTAATTTATTTTGTTTTAAAAGGTACCACACAGCAGCAACATTACAAATCTCCTGCTGAACAGAGTGGATGCTACAAAACAAAGCCAAGCCGTTCCTCTGAAATGTTTTATCTAAGAAGACAAGAACCAAGTAGAGCTATGACAGGAGAGTACTAAAAGCAGCAAAGGTCACGTTCACATTACACAGATGTGGACAGCCCAGAGCTTTGAGATTTCCATCAGAATAGGAGCAAACAATAACTCTCTCTAAAATGCCAGGGAAGATGTCATTTAGATATTTTCAGATAGGCATTTACATTCCGTAAGCAGCCAGAACAGGCAGTACTGCAGGTCGTCCTGGCTGCACTATAACTGATGAGAGTGGTTACAGCATCCACAACCTGCTGCAGCAAGCCAGTGTGTAAGGCATAAAAGAGCAGTGACACGAGTTGTCACTATTCCTGTTTAGATGGGTTAGTGTGAACAGCACAGCAAACTGAGAAACGCACTACCAGAGATATATCACAGTACAAAAATCAAAGTGAACTCGGGAATTTTAACTACACATGAGAAACACTAAGTACGTTCAAAGCAGAAGTGCTCATGTCCTCGCCAACTTCTGGTCATCTCTCAGCAGCAGAGATTCCTTCAGAAAGAAGGGAGTCTTGGCAGGTAAAATGGCTTTGACAGCATGGCTTCTGGCACCCAGCTCTAAAAGCTCTGAGGGAGACAGAGACACAAACCCAGCTCTGGTGTCCTGTCCCCGCTCTGCCCGTGACACTGCAGGGGACAGCTCAGGGTACAGCTCATCTCCCCAGGGTTTGGGAACTGCAGCTCTGGCTGTAGGAGGTTCCACTGGGCAGCTCCCAGCCGCTCTGTCAGAAGAAGTGATCCCTCTAAGAACTCTCTAAACCGTAACACTTTAGCTAAACTTTTATTGTTTAAAGATTGTTTCAAGACCTATAGTCTTAAAACATGTGCCTCTTTACTCATACGAATGAGTTCATCATAGGACTTTATTATGTAGTTTATTTTCTCACATTTCACTTAAACATAAGAAGGAGGACGATAATTGACATCAATGGATGCATCTGCATGAAGTTAACTCTTCCATTCCCTTTTCTCATACCGAGTCTCCGTTCTTTCATGCTTAAAATGGGATACAAAGCTTGCCTCTGTTTTTCAGTGTCTTCAACCAAAAGGATTCTTGAAAGTACAGCACAGGTAACAATCTGCACATGGTAACAGTTGTAACTTTGGATGTAACTACTACTACTACACATTTTCAGCTGGGTTAAGATACTGCACTCAAGATTTTTGATACTGCTGTCTATCCAAACTTTACCAAAATCTGTCCTATTTCCTCACGCCTATGCAACTACTAATAACTTTATTTCTCAGAGTCATCTCAAAGTACATGCTCTTTCACAACATATTACCTTCAACCAGGCTAAATTCTGGGGGGGGGGCTTAATGTAGTAAATTAAGAATGATTTCATAGTAAAAAAAAAAAAAAGTAGTAAGGTGTCATAAAGAAAGCCCATGCACTAGGAAATGAAAAATATGAAGGGTCATGCAAGGTTCTGAAAAGAATATATGAATTACTACGTGATGTAAATCAGAAAGGGCCATTTTCTATTGCATTTTTGAAGTCAGTGAACAGAACATCATCTCTTTAAATAATCAAAATGTTATTAAAAGATCAGCAGTGCTCACTGCACCATGGACTGTCAGAAGATTCCAGTGGGAAAAAAAAATTACAGCCCAGTCTAAGAAAAAACCTAACATTCACTCCCTGCACAGCTCAAATAACACCCAGCTACTACTGTTTTTAAAAGTTACGTCCCTGAAAAATGCATTGCAAAGATCATCTTCCCCTTTTTCAACTTCTGTAGAATACAGAATACTGGCCCAACAGCACAGACCCGCAGCACTGACAAGGCAGCACATTCACCCAAGTCACCTCTATCAAAAAAAACCCCAAATCACAGGGGGAGAGGGAAGAAAACAAAGCATGACAAGTCTTTCTAGGGAACCATAAGGGTATTTTAACAGACAACAAACTATGACACGACAGAATACATTAAGGAAGTGTCACGCCTATCAACTCACAAAGATTATAACCTGCAGCTCCACTACTGACTGTTGTAGCATTTGCCAAATGTGCTTTCTAAACAACAGTTCCCCAAACTCTTCATGTGGGCCACCAGAATTTATTGCTTTGGGATGTACAGTCCAAACCCCAACTCAGCACAATAAAAATTCTGAAGCTTATATTGATGTAACCCATGTAGCTGTCAGACTTTATACAGGACTTTCACACCGTGTCCTGGAAAAACACGAAGCCATTATTTCTCCTTAGTAATAAATCATCTAAGCAATGTAGTACTTTCTATAATGGAAGAGCTACACGCTATCATCCATTACCTTCCAGTTTAATTAAATGTTCCTTGAATAAATCTTGTGCTTACACACAATCTTGTGCTTACTCTTGCAACATGCTACCACTGCTGACTTCTCCATTTACAGACTGTCTGGATCCACTCCAATCACCCCTGCTCATCCTACCTGTCACTCACAGACAACTCCAGGCTCTCAGAGTACTCCTCTCTGGATCCTTCTCTGCTAGTTATTAATTTGATAGGTCTGTGGAACTGAATTAATTATATGAGCTAGGTACCAACAGACCTCTTTTAGCTCGCTTTATTTAGAGTGGCCAAGAGGTTGAATGAGGACAGGGCACCAACATTCCTTCAAGTGAAACTATTAGAAAAATTAAATTTACTAAGCAGGATACATGCACTTGGTTTAGTTTCAGTTTTCAATTAGGCAGAAAACATTGGTTCAGGGAGCATGAAAATCCTCCTCTTTGCCTTTGAACACAGAACCTTCTCACTGATCTACCCTGAGAGCACACCAGCAGTGTAGACAGATGACGTCAGACAAGTCAGAGCAATTTTAAAACAAGACTATCCTTAAAACAGCTACATGTTTTTAGTCGGCTGAAAGCCCACAGTGATTTAAGCCAACCTGTTTTACTTTATTAGAACAGACATGAGGAGAATGTATGTTCAGCTTCAGCAGATGTTGAACATACGTAGAATCATAGAATGGTTAGAGTTGGAAGGGACTGTGAAGATCATCAAGTTCCAACCCCCCTGCCATGGGGCAGGGACACCTCCCACCACACGAGGCTGCTCACAGCCCCATCCAGCCTGGCCTTAAACACTTCCAGGGATGGAGAATCCACCACTTCTCTGGACAACCTGGGCCAGTGCCTCACCATCCTATCAGCAAGGAATTTCTTTCTAGTATCTAATCTAAATCTCCCCTATTCTAATTTAAAGCCATTACCCCTTGTCCTGTCACTACACTTCCTGACAAAGAGTCCCCTTCCCAGCTCTCCTGTAGCTCCTTCAGGTACTGGAAGGCTGCTCTAAGGTCTCCCCGGAGCCTTCTCTTCTCCAGGCAGAACAACCCCAGCTCCCTCAGATGGTCTTCACAGCAGAGGTGCTCCATCCCTCTGATCATCTTCATGGCCCTCCACTAGACCTGTTTCACAGGTTCACGTCCTTTCTATGTTGAGGACTCTAGAGCTGGACCCAGTACTCCAAGTGGTGTCTCAAAACGCAGAGCAGAGAGGTAGAATCACCTCCCGTGACCTGCTGGCGACGCTTTGTTTGATACAGCCGAGGATGGGGTTGGCTTTCTGGACTGCCAGCGTGCACTGCCGGCTCACGTCGAGCTTCTCATCTACCATCACTCCTAAGGCCTTCTCCTCCAGGCTGCTCTCCAGCCATTCTCCACCCAACCTATATTTGTGCTTGGGATTGCAAGTGCAGGACCCTGCACTTGGCTTGGTTGAACTTCATGCAATTTGCACTAGCTCACCTCTCAAGCCTGTCCAGGTCCCTCTGGATGGCATCCCTTCCCTCCAGCATGTCCACCACAGCACCAAGCTTGGTGTCATCGGCAAACTTGCTGAGGGTGCGTTCTATCCCACTGCCCATGTCTCCGACAAAGATGTTAAATAGCTCTGGTCCCAGTACTAACCCCTGAGGAACACCACTTGTTACCAGCTGCCACTTGGACATTGAGTGTTGACCACAACTCTTTGAGTGCAGCCATCCAGCCAGTTCCTGATCCACCCAGTGGTCCGTCTACCAAATCTATGACTTTCCAGTTTTGAGACCAGGATGTCGTGCGGGACAGTGTCAAATGCTTTGCATAATTCCAAGTAGATGACATACGTTGCTCTGTCCTTGTCCACCAAGTCCGTGGCAGTATCGTAAAAGGCCACCACGTTTGTCAGCCACAATTTGCCCTTGGTGAGACCATGTCGACTGTCTCAAATCACCTCCTTGTTTTCCATGTGCCTTAGCAGAAATTCCAGAAGGATCTGCTCCATGATCTTGCCAGGCACAGAGGCGAGACTGACCAACCTATAGTTCCCTGGGTCTTCTTTTTTTTTCCTTTTTTGAATACTGGGGTCATGTTTCCCTTTTTCCAGTCAGTGGGAACTTCACCAGATTGCCACAATTTCTAAAATATGATGTAAAGCAGCTTAGCAACTTCATCCACCAACTCCCTTAGGCCCCATGCATGGATTTCGTCAGGTCCCATGGACTTATGCACCTTCAGGTTCCTTAGGTGATCAAGTATGTACGCGTACGTCATCCTTCAGCAGATGAAGGGATGTATTCCAGAGGAGATGCAGTAATAGTTTAAATCACTATTAATTGAATCATTAGCAGTCATCTCACCAAACGCCACTCACAAACTGGGATAAGAAGGCACCAAGCGCCATGAAAAGTTCTTCCAGACCCTGTCAGTGCCTAATAAAACAGAATGAGAATAAGCAGTAAATCACATACTGCTGGCAGTAAAACAGTGATATTGTGGTAGGAAATTTGTGAAAGGAAAATGTGATGTTTTCCTTTCCTGAGCCAAGATTGTTACCAGGATTTTTTTATAATGTTGTATTTTAATATGCACTCCGTGGTCATTGGAAGTCAACCTAACTTCTCATGATGATAAGAAAAACAAAAGTAATCTACTTACATTAAAAACATCGCTACAAATTCCCTTATATTGCATCTCCATTATATTAATCTAGTGGGGTTTGTGGAGTTTTTATATTTCTTGCTCTTAAAAGAGATATACTCTGTATATACGTTTAAAAAGCTTCAAAAACCTGGACATCTAGACAAAATTCACAAAACTCTCAGAAACAGTTTAACAGCACGGATCACAGAAATTATTCAGTTAAGTACTTTAATGACTCGAGCTTACCCTAATCGCTTCAGTGCTGGAGTTAAACCACCAGTTAAACTGAAGGTCCTTAAAACCCAAATTTCTGTTGACCTGTGGAAAATTAACTGGAAACAATCTATATCCTAGAATTCACTACCGAGGTTCTTGGACTTTCTAATCCATCATAATGTGGCCAGCACCAGACAATTTAGATGTACTAAATTTTGTTTGAGAATGGCATCACTCTCAATTAAAGAAAATAAAGTCAATTATGTGCAGAACATGCTTTAGTAATATTTAACTTCATTTTCCTCAGGATGCCTAATATGATACACTGCTACATCAAGGAAATAAATTTTGCATTTGTATCAGATCCACTGACAGCAAAAACCACTTTTGCAGTAATTCATCAACGGGGTAAAAGACATGTGCACTGCTTCATCTTCTGCCCGAATCAGCACAGCTCAGTTAGCGAGCTGGGAAGCTTAATCCAATTAGCACAGGTAATAAAAGCCCTGTAATCTAGTGCTGTTGTTCACTTGGATATTCACAGTGTCCTAGGAAATTCTTCACTTGAGAAAGGATTAAAAGTCACCAAGTTCCAAAAAACTGGTGAAATTGGAGAAATTCACAATAGCTGTGAAATTCACAACTATACTGGAGAATTATTTAAAATTCATTTTAGCACTGCCACAATAGAACCTAGCCTGCTAGAAAACATTTTAAATTTCATTCTAACACCAAGCCTATGAAGAAGAAATAAAATTACTCTCTTAATACACACACTGCTACCCGCTGGGGGGACCTGTCTGGAAAGATACTTCGCAGAACAGGCCCCGGGGGACCCCGAGCTCAGCAGGAGCCAACAGCCAGCCCCTGCTGGTGGCATCCTGGGCTGCCTGAGTATTTTCAGCCATGACAACTCAGCAGTGGATTTTCAGCCCAACTAGTTCTTCCCTTACCACTTAGGTGCACCATCATCAGCACAAAGACAAGGATGGGAGGTGCTAGAGTGGCCCTTCGGTGCGGACTGTGCACTGCCCTCGGGCTGTCCCCTGGACACAGGGCCCTGGCTGGAGGCTTGCCATTGCCCAACACCACCCAACAGGTAGTTTCCACAGGGTGGAGGTGCACAGCAGCACAACAAATGCAGGCCAATCAAACTAACCTAGTTCCTACAACACGGCCTAACCCCAGTTTGTGAGGACTGGTTAAAACAATTGTCTGGGTCTCTTGAAAAGGGAGCATGTCTGTTCTCCAGTGAGTCAGAACTGCGGTTTGCAGCACCTTGAAGGGTCTTGAATAACAGAATCCTTAAGAACCGGCATGATTCTCTACAGCTTCTCTGTGGTACCCAGGGGTCTCAGCGGATGATACGCCAAGCCAACACTGCACGCTGGTTTCCTCAGAGCATCTGGGCAGTTATGTACGCACAGCCAATGCTGCATTCCAGCTCATCAGAAGCTGCAGTTAAAATATCTTTAAACCAGAAAATATATGGCACGAGTCAATGGATTTCTCAGATATAGCTAAGTGATTCAGGCACAGTAAACACTTGCTGCATGACTCCAGGGTTCTCCCAAGAAAGCAATTCAGATATTAGCAAAAGAGAGGAAAAAAAGACATTACTGACAACACACAAAAACCTACTCTGATGTCATAATGCTGTATTACTGAGTCACAGGCAGTTTTCCTGAAATTCAGTTTTGAAGCTGGAAAGCAGGCAATAAACAGCACAGAAAGAAGAGCTACACTCTGTGAACCAGAGGAGAATTTATTTCAGATGCCGATGAAGTTATTACTGCTGAAAGTTAAAGCTTTCCACACTGCACCTTAACGCATCATTCAGCTTAAAATGATGCCCACCTCCATTTACACATACTGCAAGTGAAGAATACAGTAGTTCTAACTCTCTCACAGTAACTCCTGGGCCACATTAAATCCATTGGCTATCACAGGCCCGAGGACTCCTCTTGGACACACAGTTAATTAATGCCCGTTACACAAAACACAGATGTACTGCTGAGGTTAAAGCTTGCTGCCTTGCTACGCACCCTGCAGCTGTGTGGGCAAGAACTACCTGCGCTGTGCCCGTCGCCTAAATACTGATGAAAAAGGGGGAACAGCTGTCACAGTGAATGATATTACTCTATCACATCTGTAACGAAGACAGGTCTGTTTTCAATCAGGGCAGCTATAAACCTCCCCTGCAGTGTATTCTATCACCGTTTGTCACCCACGGGCACAGGGTAGACACCACTGCACCAAACAGCTGGGGAAAAAAAAAGATTGCATTCTGTGCTCCATCACTCCTGTTAACATGCTCTCTGGACATCAGACGTTTTAGATTGCACTGGGCAGCACTGCAACCTTGCCACATGAGATAACCTGCAGTCAATTCCCCATTACTAATAAATGGCTCTCTGGTTGGTTTTTTTTATGCAGCATATACGAATTACAAGATTAACAACTTGAAGAAATAATGGGGTGAGGGAGCATCAGGCACAAAATATCACAAATTTGGAAGAATCGTATCAAAACCCACCCCTTCCATTCTGGCCAAAGATTACAGACCCTAAAATCCCATTTTTTCAGTGTGTTTCAAGTGTAATTTTGCAGCACAGAGCATGTATTTTTTTCCCCCAGCATGATCGCTGGCCACACTAACACACCTCACCAGGAAGCTTTGCCTGCTTTTTTCCCCTAACGTTCTTAATTTCATATCATATGTCAGCTTTCCAGTTTATACTACACAATTCTTTCTCCCCCTGTGGGTTTGCATTCTTTTCAAGTTTATTCACAGTGTTTTCACTTTGTCCACTCACAGATCTGTCTTGGACTTAACAGATTTACACTGCCTGAAATAACTGTTAATGACTCTGTCAGTAATTGCCTCCAGAACTACTGGGCCCAGTGTCAGATTGCCACTTTGGCTGCTGCCATTACCAGGGCAGAACCGGTATAAAGAGTTCCTGGCAGAAAAGCCAAATGGGTAAATGTCACCAAGGAAGCGTATTAACCAGGACGGGAAGTGTCTCACCCCAGGACAAGGGGGCCCAGACACACACACCCCCCACTGCTAAAGTCACTGAACAGGCAGCTCTGGCTTCCTTCTGCAGAGCTCCCCCTCGTAGGGACTATCTGCTGAGATCCACAGTGTCAACAGACCATACCAATCTCCACCATCCCAGTGGAATCACATGAGGGGAATGCAGTTTATACAGTTCTGAAACAAGCTCTTCAGAATGCATCCTACAAGGTCAGATCAAACAAACTCTTTCTAAACTCTGTTCAAAACAGTTACAAAAATATGGCAAGTACCTACCAAGTTCTTGTTTTTTAGCAGAGAAAGAATTTCCTCAGAAGATATGCTGTTGTCACACTAAGGAGTTCTGAGATACAGTTTTTCAAGGAGCAGGAATTGTTCGAGCATCTTCCATCCGCGTTAGCGGCAGACTTTGAAGTGCTGTCACCTGGTAACTTGTGTCCCAGTCCTGTTGTGGTCAAGATATGCCTCATTCTTCTGGGACAGAATATTTATATGCATATATATCCAAGTTT
This sequence comes from Jacana jacana, assembly GCA_013400555.1. Classification (NCBI taxonomy): domain Eukaryota; kingdom Metazoa; phylum Chordata; class Aves; order Charadriiformes; family Jacanidae; genus Jacana; species Jacana jacana. Next base: position 314,908 of record VZTM01012089.1, on the reverse strand, counting down.
ACAGTTCTAAAGGAGTTACCTTCAAATTTCACTTGAAATAGTACAATGGTACTCAAGTACCCAAACCCCAATTCTAGGACAGCCAGTTTAAGAGGATTCATGCTACTTTTTTTACCCAAAGATCACTTAAAGAGATGTAATGGCATGCACATACAGCCACCCAGACATACAGTTCTCCTTTCCAGAACTAAGAACATTACTAGAATGAAGAAATAAAAAGGATATTGAAGAGAAAAGCTTGCCTCTATGGGATTAGAAGTTTGACATGTGTTCCCCTGAACAAATAAAAGTAATTCCACACTCAGGAACTCAGTAACAGCACCACAAATTTCTGATACAAATTCCTGGATAACCTTTTCCGCTTCTGACAGCCAACCTCCCATCTTTTGGAACTACCCACAGTTTGTGAGAATTTATTCTTCACTCTTGATGTAAATCAAGTATAAATGGTTTCCCTCACATCTTAGGGTCACATGGTTTCCAAGATCTAACCTTAATGATGTCCTGGCAGAATGTACAACAAGCAAAAGCATTAACTGTGCTAAATAGAGACCACAACCAACAGCAAAAAAAAGACAATCCTAGAACGTCTAATTTCTCAGTGCAAAATCATACAAGAACTTGTAATCATATCCGACTTTTAAAACAAGTTAAAAAGCACAGCTTGATAGCATCCTAATAGAGAAGTTAAATTCAGATAATGCAAAAGTCTGACTTTTCTTCAGCTGCCAAGAGATGAAATTCCCTGTACAGGCAGGACGCTTAAGTTGGATGTCATTGAGCATCAGCTGCACCTCTGGAGATTTTAGCTTTGGAAAAAAACAACACAATCCTTTTAAAGTAACAAGTAACTATCTGCACAATCACTTGTGCAATGGGTATAATCCCCGCATCGCCGACCCTCACTGGTTTCGTGGCCCCATTTGTGTGAGGGATTGGAGGTAGTCCCTCAGGAGGCAACGCTCCTGCTCCCCCAGCAGCACCCAGCCAGTGCGGGCAAGTCAACCCGTAACTCCCTAAGACATCATTAGTTTTCATGCACAGAGGATTTAATTAGTCCCCTCCTCTAACAGCCAGACCTGGGTGTCATTTAAAAGATGCATCTATTACACAATGGAATGACAGGAAGAATTACGAGTTCTCATTAAGAGGCAAGTCTTGAGCGACCGAATCGCCGAACTCTCGGCCGCCGCTGAGCGAGTGCCCCTTCATCCGCCCCTTGCGGCTCGAGGACGAGCCCGAAGCGCCACCTTCCGCTGACGAGCGGGAACGGCGGGGAACGGCGACAGCCTAGCACTGGCAAAACCGCCCTCGGATACCAAAAAATGGTGTTTTCTCACCCAACAGCCTGGCGCGTCATTCCTGCCCGAAGAGCCCCATGCGCGGCCGGAGCGCAGCTGCCCGCGCCGCACAGGGAGGGCAGCCCCTGCCCGCATCTCAGCGGCTGTCCGGGAAAGTAAGCGGCACTCGGTCCGTTTTTCGCAGAAGGTTCCATTTGTGTATTGAAATCTCATCGAGCACCTGAAGTATATCGTCACGGTTCCCGGCCAGGAAACGGCGTGCAGCACCCCGCCAGCCCGCGCTGGAGGAAAGCAGGCACTGATAAAATGACTCCACAGACCTCTCTCACAGACAGTAACAGAAAGTAATCACTCATCGGAGTCTTGTAAAAACTGAACACACTTCAATTAGAACAATGCAGTTATCAAACAGATAGCAGGCATTGCCAGTGTAAAGCTCAAAGCAGGTAAAATGTAATTACATGAAGGAGAGGGAAAGCCCAAAATAAGTGAAACACGAAGTTAGCAGGGAACGAGATTTTCAGTTGCTGCTAACTGGGGGAAAGCCCTCCAAAAAGTGTCTTTATAGTACTAACTCTTTCCCAGACTTCTCTAAAAGGTTTTTCTTCTGGATTTCTGTAGTCCATGTTTCTCCTCACCCTATAGCTTCGAAAAAAAAAAAAAAAGAAAAAAAAAAAGTCACAACAAAAAAAATCACCACCACTGGCTTCTGCATCTCAGTATAGACAGCAATTAAATAAAGAATTATTTAACTTCGCAGAGAGGTACAAAGCCCGAGGTGCTGCCAGGGCTCGGAGAGCAGCAACCAGCAGGCGCAAAGGCTTCAGAATAACAAACGGCAAACCGCAGAAAGCAGCGGGAAGGCCGGCACCGAGACGTAGTCCCGCACCTCAGGAAGCGAAGGCGCATTTAAAACCCTAAATTTCGCCTTTCCCAAAGCACCCCGCTTTACTGCGGCTCCCCTCCCCGCTCCCAAAGGGCCCGCT
>VZTM01012089.1:300444-312253 GCA_013400555.1 Jacana jacana | reverse complement strand
AGGGGCAGGCCGGGCGCGGGGGGTGGCGGGCCGGGCCGCAGCCGTTCCGGGGCCGCCAGGCGGGGAGGGCTCGGAGGGACAGCGCTGCGGATCTTGCTGCCGGGGTGGCTCTTGGTCCTGTCTGCAGCCCCTGGGCGAAAACCGCGATCGTCTCAAAAACAGGCACAGGAGGCAGCCCTGGGCGGCGATTGTCCCGTAGTGCTGCCAAGTTCCCTCCTGTCCCGTGCGGAATGGGGCCGGTGGAGCTCCCCCAGATTGAATCCTTCCCCCGCGCGTGTGGCAGTGCCCTAAGTGAGATACTCTCACGCTCCTTAACTTTTGTTGAGTGATAATCACGCTCCTTAACTTTTATCCATCTTTAGAAAGGCCAAGATTTTATTGTACCCTTAAACTTGTGCTCCTTAGGACACGGGAGAGACAAGTTGTATCTCCACCTCTACCTCTGCAGGTGTAGAGTAGGGCTTCTAGGTATATGCTCGGTTTCTGTTTATTTTAAATGTTTCTAACTAGTCTGTACTTGTTATTTGAGAGCTAGGAATCTGTTGCCCAAACCACAGCATCACAAGGGAAGGAGAGACTTTTGTGATTGCATTCAAACCATCTTTGAGGATGAGTAAACTATGCTTTTAGCTTTTGAACGAGTTTCATTGGTATGTTTGTAACTGGGTGATTTCCCTAAAGCCTGTTAGAGCTTCTGAGTTATTAAAACTCTTCTATGTCCCTGCAGGAGGATGCTCGTGATCTGGATGCCTACACGTTAGCCAAGTCTTACTTCGATCTAAAGGAGTATGACAGGGCTGCCTATTTTCTGAGGGGCTGCAAGAGTCAGAAAGCTTACTTCTTGTACATGTACTCCAGATACCTGGTAAGGTAGAAGGAAAATTTGCCTTTCAGCACTGAGCTTCTCTGCTTCCTGTCTCTTCCTGGCATACCTTATCTGTTGCCTGTTCTGTTCCAAATGACCACCTAGAAGCCCAGGTTATATGTCTGGGGGAAGGGAAATAGGGGTGTTCTTTTTACAACTGTGATGTGTGTGAAACTCAGTTTGTGTGCTGCTGCTAGCGTTGCAGCAAAAATAAGGAATGTGCTACTGTCATGTAACCTTGGTTTGCCTGTTTTCCACAGTCAGGGGAAAAGAAGAAGGATGATGAGACAGTGGATAGTTTGGGTAAGTCTCTGGTGTCAGAAAACACAAGACAGCAAAGTGAAGCTTCCGGTAATGCTTCTTCATGTAAATCATCTTGGTTTTATGGCTTCCCCTTCAATTTTGGGGTAATAGCGTGCAGTGATGATTTCTTTCTTTCTCAATTCATTGGCCTAGTACACGTTACAGACTTTCATCTACTACATCTTCTGTTAAAGCAGGTAACCAGACTAAGTGATTTTCTTTTAAAAAGGCAAAAACAGTTACAGGCTGGGAAGCCTTTGGGTCATATCAGTGATGATTGTGAATATACCCTAGATGTTGTAATTGCTGTGGTTGACGCGTGGAAATTGACTCCACAACCTGGAAGGTTGCAAAGCAGGTCTGTTTGTTCAGCGCTGGGCAGCACGGGGATCTCCCCACCACAAATGTGCTGCCCCGAGTGCGGCAGCTTGCCCTTCATTTGTACAGCCAAGATTCATGTGTTCATTATGCCCATGCATATGCGTAACCTGTCCCCGCTTTGTATTAAAATTAGACCCCCCCCCAACGGCGCCTGCGTGGTGCCTCTTGGTACTGGTCACCGGGGGTCATGAAGAGGAAGGCTGTATGTCTTCTTCTTCACAGCTCTGGCACGGGCCCAGTTCTTGTTTGTTCTCTTTCCCAGCCACAATGGTGGGTGCAGCCAGATCCTCCTTATCACACGTACCTCCCTGTCTGTTCTCAAGGCTGGGGAGTCGGTTCTGCATCCCAGGATGTTCCCCTTGCTCCCCCCTATCTCAAAGCTGCAGCTTATCTCGACTTTGAGTTATTTTCCACTTCTGCTTACATGGCAGGCCTCTAGCAGCTGCATACTCTTATCTAAAGAACCATTTCTAAAGACAGTCAAAGTTACTTCTAAAAGTTTTAAAAGCTTATATTTCTAACTTACTTCTAAAGGCTTATATTTTCTTATAAGGTAAAATGTTACTTTAATTACTATCCCCCTTTCATGGTAAGACTCTTGAGTGAAAACTAGCTGTTTGATTTTGTGCAGGACCTCTGGAAAAAGGACAGGTGAAAAATGAAGCTCTACGAGAATTGAGAGTTGAGCTCAGCAAGAAACACAAGGCACGGGAACTGGATGGATTTGGCCTTTATCTGTAAGTGTCTGAGTATATTTCTCATATATTCGTGTATTCGTGTGGATATGCAAAGCTTTATGATTCAGATTAACGTGATAACTTTTCTTTACAGGTATGGTGTGGTGCTGCGAAAGCTGGATCTGGTGAAAGAAGCGATAGATGTGTTCGTTGAAGCTGCCCATGTCCTACCTCTGCACTGGGGAGCCTGGCTGGAACTTTGCAACTTGATTACGGATAAAGAGATGGTAAAGCCGGAGATCTCAAAATGTGGTAACAAATTCCAGGTTCAGTAACCAATGGTTCGGTTCCTGCAAGGTTGATGTCACCCACTGCTTTATTCTGTGATACTCTATCAGGGAAGGCAATCCAAGACTGCAAGTTATGTTGTTAAAACCTCTATATCCAATTGCTTACCATCCTGTAGCATGAGAATCTTTATACAGGCAGGTGCTTTAGAAAATGGCTAATTCACCTGCTCTGAAGTAGTTGTCAGCAGGGTTATTGCCTTGTCACCTGAAGGAGATCTTCCTAAGTTACTTCTTTTTCTTCCTCCCCCCCCCTCTCTCCCCCCAATTTGTTTCTAGTTTCAAAGTTACTGAGCACTTTTGGTGGCCTGCAAAGATACATGGAACGCCTGCTTAAAAACTAAACCACTAATGTAGGTGTTCCCTCTGCCAAATATGAAACTGCATGTACGAGGTGAAGTGTGTCACAGACCTGAACGTAGATATAAAACCAAAACGGATTGTTTTTCTTTATGCATGGGATTTTATGAGCCGCTCCTGGAATTCTTCAGTGAATTCTGGCTGGTGGAATATTTAAAAAAGTAGAGGTGGCACAGAAGAGAGCCTTACTGATTTGTGGAAAAAGGGAAATGCTTTTTTGATGAGATTGTTTAGAGTCTGTTTACTTAGCTCATCAAAAATAGAAATGTGATACTGATGTTCAAACATAGGACGAAAGTACAGTCATTGGAAGGACCTCTGAATTTAATGGAGGAATAAGGCCAGTGGCTGAAGTAGAAGCCAGCCAGACTTGAAGATGATGTCTTCACCAATTGACCAAATGAAATGGCTTCATTTCTTCTACAATTCCAGCAGTCATTTCAGTGGCCAGTCCTGCCCACACCACGACAACTGGGAGTGACTAAATAGAATTATGTGGTCCATATTGTACTGCTTCTGGGACTTGGATGTCTTAATGTGCCTTTCCCGTTTTAATATTCTCAACTAACAGGCGTTATTGAGTCTCTCCTGTGAAAGAACCTGATATTAATTCTTGGTCCTAATACTGCTCTTTTGTAGCTGGTGTTATGGTTTAAGAAAACGATTGCAGGAAAGCCTCGTACTTCAAGACCATCTACTAAATCATGGGAGGGAAGATAATGGATTCTTTGCTGCAGGTGGCTCTTAGAATACTACTGATTGTCATCTCTTCCTCCTCTTCTTTGGTTCTTGCCAGTTGAAGTTCCTGTCCTTGCCAGATACATGGATGAAAGAGTTCTTTCTTGCACACATTTATACTGAGCTCCAGCTGATAGAGGAGGCTCTGCAGAAGTATCAGAGTCTCATTGATGCAGGATTTTCCAAAAGCACTTACATCATCTCTCAGATTGCAGTTGCCTACCACAACATCCGAGGTCAGTGACACCTACTGACTAGTGGGAATGAGCCTCTTAATGAAAACTTGGCATTTATGGTTCTTGTTCTACCATCTCCTGTTCTTTCTTCAGATATTGACAAAGCTCTATCCATCTTTAATGAGCTAAGGAAACAAGATCCTTACAGGATAGAAAACATGGACACTTTCTCCAACTTGCTCTATGTAAGGGTAAGCGCTCTTTCTGTTTCTATCCATAATCGTGGTGTTTGTCAGAGGTACATTAAACACCAGCAAAACTGGTGGTGCTCCCTCACCTCTCTGAATATGGGCTCTTCCCCTTTTCTGCTTCCCAGGTCCATGAGACAGGTGCAGTGTATGCATTGCTAGTGGCCTCAGTTTTCTGTGAAACTGTAACATGCTCCTTTTCTCATCACTTTCCTCTCTTTGTTTCACTAGAGCATGAAGCCTGAGTTGAGCTACCTGGCTCACAATCTCTGTGAGATAGACAAGTATCGTGTTGAGACCTGCTGTGTGATCGGTGAGAATCAGCTCTTACACGTTCTCATTGTGCTGTCTGTGGCCATGCACAGAGATCTTAGAAATAGTTGTGAAAATGATCCGCCAGCAAGGCTATCAAAACTGCTTGGCAAAAGTGGATTCAGGCAGCCTAAAAAGCAGACCAAATGCCAGAGTACCCTTTCCCTCCGTTTCTCTCTGAAGGAGTTGCTGTAATTACTGTCAGTGCACAAAGGAGTTGAAGAAACCATCATGAAGACCGAGGTAGCTGAGAATCCATTTACAGTCTTGAAACTCCAATGGAAATAATTGCGTTTCAGGACCAGAAAAGTAATTTGTTATACCATGACATAAGTTTTATGGCCAAGGAGATGGGTTCTTAATTGATTGGTACAACTGGAAAAGGATTGACCAGAACACTGGAGAACAGACTGCTGTTGGGTCTCTTGAAGTTTGAATCGGATCTGCCTTTAGTAGACTCTTTATGATTTAAGCTAGGAGGTAGTAGATAATACATCTTCCATCGTTTTCTACTTCTCTGCTGTGTTTTACTGGTTTTTTATTTAACTATTTAAATGTTGTGACTTTTGCTTTAGGGAATTATTATAGCTTGCGTTCCCAGCATGAAAAAGCAGCACTCTATTTCCAGAGGGCATTGAAACTGAATCCTCGTTATCTGGGAGCCTGGACGCTCATGGGACACGAGTACATGGAAATGAAGAACACATCTGCAGCTATCCAGGCTTACAGGTATCACTCATGGTGTTTGATTCTGCATGCATAAGGATTGAAGTAGTATCTTCTATTCTTTGTTACCCTCTTGCTGAAGTCTGTCTTGATTGTGACCCTGACTCTTTCTGACTAGTTCATCCCCTTTTCTTTGACAGACATGCGATAGAGGTGAACAAAAGGGACTACAGAGCTTGGTATGGCCTGGGGCAAACCTATGAAATCCTCAAAATGCCATTTTACTGTCTCTATTACTACCGACGGGCCCACCAGCTCAGGTAGAGTTGAGAATGGAGTCATGTTTATTGCTGTACACTCTGGTGCAGTTTCAACTTGCTGAGGAATTTACAGGCAGGAATTAAGCTGGGTAAAGGAGAGAAACATCAATGTTATGTGATTTGTGCAGTCTCACTGTTCCAAATGCTTTTAATTGTGTTAGTTAACTGACAAGGCCATTGTTAATAGTTAAATGCTGAGGAGTGCTGATCAGGAGGAGAACTGTTGTTTTGTGTAGAAGATGACTGGTACTGCCAGATGTAGATTATTTTTTTTTCCCCACCCCACCCTGAGATCAGCTGTCTGTCCATTAAACTACATTTAGGAATTGCTCTTTTACAGACCAAATGACTCTCGTATGCTGGTTGCTCTAGGAGAATGCTATGAGAAACTCAATCAGTTGGTGGAAGCTAAAAAGGTGAGAACTGATGTGTGGATTAAGACATTATATATCTCTCAGGGCACTCCCAGGAGTTGCAGCAAAATTCTGTACCCAGTGCTGCCAGGAACGCACACAGTGTGTTAGTGGGAGCTTATTGAAACCATTTATGTGGTGGTTACAACTGGAGATGTTCTGCTGCAATGTAACACGAGCAGCTGATAAACAAAAGAGTGATCTAGAGCTGTGACATGCCCCTTTGCTGGAAAAAGCCATGTTGTTTCCTGTTTCTTGCTTGCATGAGTTATGAGCTGGAGCTGTGTTTGTTTTGTGCTTGACTGAGTTTCCTTCCTCTGCAGTGCTACTGGAGAGCTTATGCTGTGGGAGATGTGGAGAAAATGGCACTGGTGAAACTAGCAAAGTGAGTATGTTTATGACTGAACTGCCAACACTGTGTTAAATGCCACTAGCACTTTGATACCTAGCAATAAAGCAGTAAATATAAAACAAGTGGAATTGCTCTTTGGGGGTATTACTTTTGGAGCTGTGTGATAACTGGTATCTTTAGTCTGTAGTGACTGCAAATTCTGGTGTCCAGCTTCAGCTTTAAGTTTCTGTCAGGATAACTAGCTGGAATCATAGGATCACGTAGGTTGACCTGGGCTAAAGGCAGGAGACTTGGCTTTAGCCCAGGTCAGGTTGAGCAAGTAATTTCTCACAGACCAAAAAAAAGTCTTCAACAGTGTGCTTTGTTCCAGTGGCCTGTTTTTCTCCTTTTCTAGGCTGCACGAACAGCTGAATGAATCTGAACAGGCAGCTCAGTGCTATATCAAATACATCCAGGATATCTATTCCTGCGGGGTAAGATGATATCTTGGGAGTAAAAGGAGAGGTAAACATGGTGTAGAACTGCCTTGGAAGTTTCTCAAAGATGATGGTTTTACCCCTCGCTGCAGGAGCTGGTGGAGCACGTGGAGGTGAGCACTGCCTTCCGCTACCTGGCCCAATACTACTTCAAGTGCAAGCTCTGGGATGAAGCCTCAGCGTGCGCTCAGAAGTGCTGCGCGTTCAATGATGTGAGTAGTTACAGAGTCTTTGGTGTTTCTTTCTTGGACAATCTTTGACCTTGTTGTTGGCTCCCCTTAGAGTAGAAGGAATCCTTTATAGAAGGAATGAGTGCTGTCTGCCATGCAGGTCACATCCTGAGAGGTGGTGGTGTATACCTGGCCACTAATGTTGCTTGAAATAATTGACTGAAATGACAGGATACCCTGTAGATGGTGAAATTGAACCATGTCTCATTGGTGAACTCTACATTAAAGAGTTTGAAGCTCCGCATGGCAGTCTTGAGACTGCTGAAAATCTTGGTGGAGAGGAACTGGTTAAATGGTCACACATTCCCAAACACTGTCTGGTGACGTTACTCACATAACTTCCTTTTTTCCTCATCTGCATGTAGACAGTGCAGAGGATAGAGTAGTACCTGGGCTTTGTATGCAACTCCATATTCTGAGATGTCCTGTAAGTGGGAAATTTTTGAATTTTAACCTCAGCCAGGGGACAGACATTAGCCATGGGTGCAGGGCGTTGGGTCTGTTCTTAGCAAATCTGTATGAACTGCAGAGAACCCGAGTTCAGCTTGTTTAAAGCGTCTCCAGTCTGCTTTTTGCTGGAATATTTAGACAGCTTCAGTGGTTGATGGTAACACTACCTGAAATACCCAAGTAACATGGAAATCAGGTGAGTAAAAGGAGGAAAAACTTGAAGAAAAAGTGACATAGCTTAATATTTTTAAGGAGCAGAAGAAAAAATCAACGAGGATGGGTTTTATAGCTTGCAGCCTTGCAGAGTGACAAACTCCTATAACTTTTATACTGCTTACATACTGAATTTGACCCAGAAACAACCCATACATTGTTTTATTTTTAACAAATTGTTTCCAGACTAGAGAAGAAGGAAAGGCCCTGCTGCGGCAGATCTTACAGCTTCGCAACCAAGGAGAAACCTCATCCACAGATATTGCTGCTCCCTTTTTCCTCCCTGCGTCATTGTCAGCCAACAACACTCCCACACGCCGCGTCTCCCCACTCAATCTCTCTTCTGTAACACCATGAAATACTGGTACTTTGAACCTCTGCATTGAATGGGACGTTGCAGATGGGGCTTGCAGCCACCTGCTTCTTTCCAACATCCATTGTTGCCTTCACGTGACGGGTCAGAGTTGTTTGAGCCCAGAGCTGCAGACGGAGGTGCCCAGTAGGCGAAGGTGCAGCCAATGGAAAGTGGCTGTGCCGAGTTCTGAGAACCTGCTTTTCTCACCAAGTCATTCCAGTCAGAGGGCAGACGAGTTCCAATAGACAGGACTACTCTGAAACAAGGGACTGGGAAGAGTTTGTTTGCTTGAGTTCAAATATATTTGAAGTTTGATTCTGCCCTATTACCCCTGGTCTTTACTGAACTTCTTTGGATGACCTCTTACTGGTATCAGTGCTGTCTACATTGGAAACTGTTACCTGCCTGGCTTCCTGGTGGCTCTTGCTTGTCGTGAACTACACAGAAGATGTTCTATAAAAAGCGGTAGATAGAGGCACTTAGATATAGGTGCCATGTCTGTGTTGAAGGACTGAGAAGTGTCAGAGGGATTCCAAGTAGCCACAGGTGGCAGCTGCTTGTCATCTGTGGATCTGGCAGATACTGTGGCTTTCCATATAGAAGCAGCCAGTGGGATAGCACAATTAAAAACCAATTGTTCAGTTGCTCTTCTTGGGTTCCTTTATGGTGCAGTTTTCCTGTGTGCTGTAATGAATGGAATTGGATCAATAACAATGGATCATTTTGTTAAGGGCTGCCCCATCCTGTAGACAGTGTGATGCTGCTTGTCCTTGTTGGCACATCCCAGCCCATAGTAAGGCTGAGTGTGAATGTCAAAGACACACGGATGTGCGCATGTACTGCTGACACAGCCAGAAATCTCCAGGTTCAAGTAAACAAGAGGGAAGTGCCCTTAGATGCAGCTGATTAAGATAGAAACCATAGAACTGTCCTGATCCTGTTAGTGCTTGCTTCAAGTTTCTTGGTAGAACCTGTATACGTGTTCTCAGTGACTTAACTCAAGTACGTGTTTACATTCTCTGGTCTCTCCAGTCTCTGCCCATGACCTTGAGCCTCTTTGGTATCAATGTCTGGACCCTGGCTATCTCGTTCAGTCTCAACCCTGGGCCTGGGGTATCTATGTAGACTGTGGGTTTTGCCTGATTCCTGCCTATTCACAGAGTAAGGAGCACAATGATACAGAAAACAGGCAGCACTAGCATTTGTTTAATTAATAATGCTTTAGAAGGCACTCTGGTGATGAGCAGCCAGACCAAGGTCCCTGACCTGCAACTTGCTGGTGTGCGGTTGGTGGCTCTTCTGCATCAATACTTTCTCACTCCCCTCCCATCTTCCCACATTTGTTCCTCCCAGACCCATCTCCACCCTTCCCTTGGGGCCTGTGGTCATTCCCCTGGACATCCCATGATAGGTTTTATGTGGTCCGGCAATCCTTTTTGGGCATCTTAAATTTGCTTTTGTCTGCAAGACCCTTACTGATAACCAGCCATAGTCCTGTTGATTTCAGAGAGCCTGGTGGAATCTCCAGAGTTACACTTGTGTGGTTCCTTTAATGGCCCATCAGCCTGTGTCTTAGGGCTCTAAGTCTTGGTCATCTGCTGTTGGGCTTCTCTGTATCCATGTGCTTCACTTATCACCCATCCTGTTCTCTATCTTGTCTTTTAGGTTGAGTAGCTATTAACCAGGTATCCTCACACACATCAGTTTGTTCACAACTTCACTGAGGAAATTGACAGAGGTTAACAACATTGCTGACTTCCACTTGAAATCTCTCCTTTGTTGATGCTTAGTGCCTTTCAGACAAAGAGAGTGTTATGTTTGGGCTTCATCTCTCTGGCTGGAATGTGATTTTGTTTGTTTTGTGCAATGACCTGTGAAGAACAACCAACAGTTTGGGATATCTTTTTGACTGACAGCTTCAGCCAAATGTCTCAGTGCTACTCAGTTACAACTGGTAGGCTTAGTACAACCTGGAGGGCTTTTTAAAAGTATTTGAGGTTGGGATTATGAATTAGGAATAATGACTATATTCATATTATTAATAATGTGCAATTACAAATAGTCTGAAGATGTTCATGCTCAACCAGCTCCAGTTTGCTCGGGAGATCCAGTAGTGCAAGCTCCCACTGAGTCTTGTAACTGTCTGAAGATTTCCTTAGGATGAAATAGTCCAAGTTTCAACTGACTGTTTTTAAAGGAAGATTGCCCAAACTGTGGTGCTTACAAAGGTCCTGCGTTAAATTCATTATCCAGAGGGTGAGAAGGGACTGCAGTGAGCCTGGGCTACAATGGCAACTGCCGTGTAGCGTGACCTGGCCCTGCCCTTCTCTTGTGAGACAGCGACAGGGAGAGAGCATGGGAACCACTGGTTGATTTATCACTGCTGTCAGTGTTGCAATTAAAACTACTAGTAGAGGCAAAAAGACAAATATGCCTTTGTTTCAGAATCAGTGTCCTTATTCGCCCCAATAAATTTATTACAGCCTTATCCCTATGGCTGTAGTGTGATTTTAATCAAGGAAAAAGCATTTCAAAAGCCTTTTCCCATTTGTCCACAGCTTGCTGTGCTTTGTGAGACCTATCACACAGGTGGGCACTCCAGGAAGGCTGCAGGCACGGCATCCACTGGATGTGGCCCTCTGTACGATGCACTGGATTGTGTGCAAGTAGCAGAGAGACCTTTTTTCCCAATTTTGGGCATCTCTAGAAATCACTGTCTTGTTTTATGCTCCTGAGCACCTACTGAGCCAGTGCTTCTACAGCAGATGAGTTTAAGCAGCTAAATTGGATCTTGATTTCCCAAGCACCATGCAAGACTGAGGTACGAGTAAAACTGAAATTGCTGTCCCCCTTCACTCCTGACTTGTCTTCCCTCACAGTATAAGCCCTTGCTGCTCCTGCACCCTCCTGCCAACTTGCTGGGTAATGCAGCCCTTACAGAGACCTGTGGTTTTGCCCCCTTTCTAGAGGCAGAAATGGCAAAAGGTCAGATGGCAGAAGCAGCTCAGATACACTTAATGAGGACCAAGTATCCACAGACTTAACTACCAAATTCAAGGTCTTTACTGGGACGAGGGAACCACGATTTATCAAAGGAATCTAACTGCTATCATAAAGGTTGACTGCCACTATTTCCTTTTTTAAAGTCCCAGTAAAAAGTTCTGTGAGTTGGAGGACACACAGTGCGCAGGCAGCGGAGGCAGGGGTGGAGATCTTAAGGAGATGATGGGGATATGGCCTGAGCTGCAGGGGCGTATCACGAAAGCCAAGGCACTGCTGCAGCTGAGCCTGGCTGGAGACACAAAAGAATGTTTTTTCAGGAACGCTGGACACCAAAAGAAGATGAAAGAAATTGTACAACTGTACAAACCTGGCTGCAGCCAACATGGAGAAGGCTGAGGTACTGCACGACATTTTTGCCTCGGTCTTCTCTGGCAAGTGCTCCAGCCACCAGATCTGGCCAGGTCTAACAGTCGTGCTTATCTCTGTGCCCTGCCGAAGGGACAGCCCTTGGAATGCTCCAAGGGCTCACTGTTGTCAGCCTACCGTGTCACTTTACCGGCCTCTCCAGGGCCACCGCTGTCAGGCTTCAGGATGGAGAATCCTCTGAGGAACTCGGAGCGCAGGGGCTCCCGTGGCCACTGTTCGCCGACTGGCTCGCTGACCGTTGGGCAATGCAGAGGCGGTGTCCCTGCCTTTGTGGTTTATTCAGAGCTATAACCGGTTCCCATCAACCCAGTCTGGGCTGGAGCCTGTCCCCGGCCCGCCACCCGAAGCCGTTCCCCTGAGGGGATGGCCTCATGAACACTAGTCCCACACCCCCCGGGTGATGGCCGCTCCTCTGCGGGGACGTTTTGCTACCTCGAGGTGCGATTTTGGGCGCGGGGCCGTGCGGGCCCGGTCCGCTCCCGGCGCTCCCGCTCCCAC
>VZTM01012089.1:245418-298758 GCA_013400555.1 Jacana jacana | reverse complement strand
CCCCCCCCCCCCTTTTTTTTGTTTTAACCAAGCTATGGGAGCCTGGAGATAGTTACAACTTGGCTTTTAGTCCTGAGTCATGGTCATTATTCATTGTGGTCAATACTTGTGCTTTCTATTTGCTTTGTGAAGTTGTAAGGCAGCAAAATACTCCTTTCCAGACACCTGGATTGTGGGTCATTTTCTAATCAGTCATTCTTTGGATCTTCTGGGTTGCGTCATGTTTCTCTTTAGTCTTTGTGCACTATTTGCAATAGTTGTGTTACATGACTGCAAAACAAATGTTTATCTTTTTTTAAAAAGTATTATTTTACTTGAATTTACAATGGCATGTTTTCATTATGTGTTTCTAAATCAATAGATTGCTCAAATTCCCAGCAGGCAACCTCTTCAAAGTTCCTCTGCAAATCTATATCACTCGAAGATCTGGTTTTTACCAGATTATAATAAATTTATCTTCTCATCCACAGAGTTGGATTCTCTGCTGCCTTCCCTTTAGTAGTCCTCTAGCTCTGTGCAATTCTCTGTGTCATCATTGCTCAAGATCCAGAATCTGTATGGGTAGAAAAATGTAATTTTTGTACTACTTCTAGTTTCTGTATATTTAAGGTTTAATTGAATTTCTCCTTTGAAGTATTAGGACTAGAAACCTTTGGTCCAGGAGGTGGGGCTCTAAGTAGAAAATTCAACAGCATTTTGTCATGAAAAAGCTCTATGGTCTAGCCACACTGAATGCTGTCAAGTTAAATGACTGTAAATAAAGCTTCTCTGTAAATGACGTTAAAACAGTGTGGATTACAGTCTGAAGTTTGGATTCTAAAAGATCTGGAGAACTTTAAAGGAAAAATAATGACATGCAAGCACTTTCAGAAATGCAGACTTTCAGTTCGTCTCACTAAACCTCCCTGTGCTGTATGATTTGCTGAGGGGATCCTGCCCCTCTGCTCTGCTCTGCTCTGCTCTGGGGAGACACTACATACCCCCCCCCAGTGCTACCTACAGCTCTGGGGCCACCAACAGCAGAAGGACATGAAGCTGTTGGAGTGGGGCCAGAGGAGGCCATGGAGATGCTGGAGCCCTTCTGCTGTGAGGACAGGTTGAGAGAACTGGGGGGTTCGGCCTGGAGAAGAGAAGGCTTCTGGGAGATCTTAATGTCCCTTCCAGTCCATAAAGGAGCTCCAGGAAAGCTGGGGAGGGACTCTTGATCAGGGAGGGGAGCTCTAGGTGGAGGGGGAAGGGTCTGACACTGAAAAAGGGGAGATTGAGGTGAGAGCCTGGTCCAGGCTGTGATGCCAGAGAAGCTGTGGCTGCCCCATCCCTGGAGGGGTTCAAGGCCAGGTTGGAGGGGGCTTGGAGCAACCTCAGCCTGGTCTGATGGGAGGTGTCCTTGCCCAGGGCATGGGGTGGCACTGGGTGGCCTTCCAACCCAAACCACTCTATGACTCGCCACCCATTTGGATCACTGGTGGGTATCTGAGAAACTGACATCCTAGAAACTTTAGGACCTGTTTTATCTGAAAGATGACATTTGGACATCACAGGCTGTTCCTTGTGTTAAATAGTCTGTCAGCTGTTGTCAGAAGGGAAGCAAAGTGAACCCCTGTATGTGACCATCCACATAGAGCGGTTAAACAAGAAAGAGGCAAATGAACGTAGCAAGCACACAGCTGTGTGATGAAATCCTCTTATTAACTGTTTAACTAACACCAACAAATACAGAATACCAATGAAGACTGGATAGACCACAATTCCATTTCTAACTTTGGATGAAATTTAACTCTGTGGTGAATAATAAAGCAAACTGATGTACCTGAGAAAATTACTTGCATAGAACGGCTGCTATGGTATGCTAGGTCTTCTTTTTTGTTAGAAATGGTAATGCAAATTATAACATCTCATTTTATCAAAAATAACAATGTGAATGATTTGAATTGAGAACAGCTGGTGCTAAAATCATGTTATCTCCATTTTCACTTTACACATTCCTCCCATCTACACCCAGCAGGTAATATCTCACAGCTACCGTTTAACACCATACTCCCGTTGTCAAACTATTTGTTGAATTGTTGAAATTGTTTATTATAATACTATAATAATAAAGATTTTTTGGGAAAGACTTGTTAAACCTTACATTGTGTGGACCGTAAACTGCAGGTTTAAGTAACATGGAAATTAAAACTGAAAAGAAGAAGAAACAGCTGTTGAAGATTGCCAGGAGGTCCCAGGTGTTTTGGGGTACTCTGTAATGAGGAAGCAAATAAAGTTGGGAGAAAGGGGGGAGTCAGGGCTTATGGACTTTTTTGAACTCACTGAGTTGAATTTTTTTTTAAATGGATGCAGAAATATTGTTTATTTTTTATGGTGTATGCAAATGTTACAGGTGATGGAAATTAATTTGAATCAACACTGCATTGCTTTGCATGTATTTGGGGTAGGCTTGGGGTACGAATATTTTCATGATGAATTTTAAAAAGACTAAGAATTCTATTAATACATAACTTACACTCACATTTTCATGAATATGAATGTTATTTTTTTTCTTTAAGCTGTATTGTTTATAGATAAGTCATTGTGGGTTTTTTATGCTGTATTTATTTGTGTTTAATATTTAAGGTTCTGCAAGCTGTATATTCTGTCATTGTGCATTGGTGAGGAATAAAACAAGATGCAGTCATTTTTTTGAGAATCAGCTAGTACAATTTGCTTTAAATTAATACAACCCTTAAGAATATTCCCTTTTCATCTCCCCTTTCTAATTCTAATCGTTCTTGAACAAACTAAGAGTATATGGGTACTATTGCACTTGAAGAACATTGAGTAATTCACAGCTGAAAGAGCAATTGTGTTGGTTACTATTTGGCAGCTTGCAACTAAGGAAAAGGTTGCATTAATTAATTTGGAAATCTTTCTAAGAATGAACCTGACAGGTTGGAGAGCCCGCAGCGTTTCAGCGGCACGGTGATAAACCCCTGGGCATGGTGGGCGTTACTGACCCGGTGGTACCTGTCCCTGTTTGCAAGGCTCTGGGTTGGCATGTCCCTTCTGAGTCCTGTTCACATTTTTGTAGGTCACAGCGTGACCTACTTGTTGCCGTTTCCTGGAATATGCAGTTGGTGTTGGTGAGCTGTGTGGCAGCCTGGGTTAGCTGAACCCAAGGAAGGTGTAAGCGTCGTCCTTAGATATTGATTTGAAACGATACACAATAGGTTAATGCCTATTAAAATCTGAAACTGCTGTAAGATATTTTTCTGGTCTCAGACGCAGTCTTAGGGTACACCCGTGTGTTCGAGATCGTGTTCTCAGTATTTTATAAGTGAAACCTTTTATTATTTTTTTTTTAACTTTGCCACATCCTGTATGAACCAGCATCTCAGCTGGGTTTAATGGATGATGTTTCACGCTTACACCTTTGCCAGCTGAGAATTCAACTGCCCAACACCTGCTGATGTGGGAGGAGAATGCTGCTCCCCTGACCAGAATTAGCTGATGCTTCCACTTTTAAAGCAGCACAGTTCAGCTAAAAATCATCCTGTAAATTTTAGTGAATGTCTTTTGTAATGTTTTTGGTTTTTACAGGTATTTTGAGTCTAAAAGATGGATAGAAATGGCTAATGGGATATTCACGTATATGTTTACATTGCTGCTGAAAGCCTGGTGTGAAGAGACAAACTGTAATTCATGTTGGCTTAGTTTTTGCTGAGCTTCTCTGGTAATGGGAGCATTCAGATTATTTTCCTAGAAAATGGAAGGGAAGGGCAAGAGAGATACATGATGTGTGAAGTTAGAGCAGTGTGTACCTGAGGTTCTGCAAGGCATTGATAGTGGTACGGTGGGAGAAGGAAATACACATATTGAAGTGCAAGCTGATAAACTGCAATAACCTGGTGACCTGGCTGGAAGGAAGGTATCCAGGAAAGAAAATGATTCATCACAGAGATCCACATTGTTAAAAGTGAATGTAGGAGGCTAGAACAGAGATATTTCTTGCTCCTTTGGACATCAGTATCTACCTTTATTGGCTTTAGCTGAGCTAAAAATGGCAAAAACTTTCACAAGTTCACCCTCTTACTTTAAATGTAAAAATTACATAAATATATGACAATCTTTAGTAGTGGTTGTAAAGTACCCTCCTCTGATCCTGTAAGACAATAGATAACCATGGTTATGGCCTTAGAAAGGAAAAAAGAAAAGGAAAAGTTTCCAGGAAAAAGAAACGGGGCATGAACTTTCACTCTGCTTCTTGTTTATATGCATTTCAATTAAATAAAAGATGGTTTTGCTGGCTTGCTAAAATCAAAGAAAGGAGAGCCTGATGCTATAAACTCTGGCAACCCTAATGTTTCTCTCAGGCTGTACTACTTGTCTCTGGCAGTGCCTGAGTGTGACCCTACTTGCCTAAAATACCTTTACAAAACCCCTTTACAAAACTTTCAGTACACTAAGAACGGGCCTCAAATAATTCTCAAAGTACAAAACTACTGAAATGTTTTCTCAGACCCCAGTCTTGCCATGAGCTGGGCATGTTGATAGAGTTCATCCTTCTCCTGATAATCCTGTCATTCTGAAGTAGTGTGTCTTGTCTGTGTCTGTGTGCACCCCATTATGAAAAATACAAATCCTTGAAATTTTCTGTTTCCTTTCAGGACAGGGCAGGATTTTGTGCTTTCACTGGTAGTGGTCTCAATGTGCATCGTGTTATGGCAACTTCTAGGGAAATAATTGCATGAGAGAGATAGGTGGTATTGTAGCCACAGATTACTAGAATATTGGTTTAACAAATCTCCTCAGGTTGCTGTGGGTAACAATAATGCTTCTGTCCCTTTTTGGCTATTTCCATGGAGCTGCCAACAGCTTGGATAGAGTTTTTTGGTTCATGTTTTAAAGCAAGGGCCAATGGTAATTTTACCATGAGCAGCCCAGCAGCACCAGTGTCATCCCGTGTTCCCTGAACAGAGCCCCGAACCCAGGGATATGGCGAGTTCAGGTCTGAAGGTATCTTAACATTGCTGAAAATCACTGTGGTATTGATTGAAAATCTACCTACAAGAGTATGATTTTTGTACAGTCAAAAGCGGGGGGTGGTTAGGATCTGTTCTGAAGAGCTGTTTGTCAGCATTTGGTGGAATAAAACATATGAATACCACTAATGTGAAATTTGCCATTTTCTGACTATAAAAATAACAACAGAACTGTGTAAATGCTGCAAATATTTACAGCAAGTCTGACCTGAGTTTGGGGGTTGATCTTGAGATGCTGAATTCTGATTTCATACTAAAATAATAATACTTTGAATAAGTTTTCATTAACGGTGTTATGTGACATAACACACAGAACATAGAATGTAATAATTAGGGCTTGAATTTTATTCTGAAACAACACAAAGCACAGGTGAAACCCAGTAAAAGAAGCCAAAGCAAAGATTTATTTTTGCATTTATTCAAATCCCACTAGCAAAATGAGGTGGCTTTGGAGAGACAGGGGAATGTGTATGGCCAGCGTTCCCCTCGTAATGAACAGAATTGTGGCAGTGACAGGAATTGGCTTATGGAGAAATGTTATTTCAAAAAAAATATTGCTTACGACCAGATTAATGAATAAGCATGATTTCAGTCTAGTTACTGGGATGAAATGTCCAGCAGGTAAGTGCTGGAATGCTGCTCTAGTTCAAGGTAGTTTCAACATTTTGTGGGGTAGAAAATTTCTCCCCAAAGTGTTGCAGTTTGTTGGCAGAGACAGTGAAGCGAGCGAAGGCCACGAGGACTGGCTGAGGAGAAAAAACCTTCACAGTGGTATTTGCATTAGTTTTCTTAATTTGCATTAAGATCCTGCAAACCTAGGGAAGAACTACTAAAGGCCACAGAGTTTTGTTTGAGTGAGGCTTGCAGAAGGAGTTGTCTTTTTATCTGACATGGGGGTGGATATCAGTTTGTATCTCTGAACCACGATCAAACTTCACCAACTGATGGAAAGGTGCAATAGCTCGATTTGGGTTTTGATTTGCCATGTTCTGAAGTTCTGGTCCTAGAGCCAGAATTGGGATCTGGAGCCAGAGTGCTTGGATCAACAGCCTTGATTTGGAAAAAAACCCCAATGCTAGCGTTACCTAACCAGAATTCCAACTCTGTAGATCAGCTGGAGAGTGGACACGGGGAAGAGTGGCTGATGCCTACTACAATTTTTTTCTTTGTGCTGTAAAAGCTGTTCTGCCAAACAATTTGTTGATGTCAGATTTGGTAAATAAATCCTCACAAAACTCGTGTGTTGTGAACTGCAGCAATCCTTTTGCTACAGTTTTCAACACCTAATTAGTTTCGTGGAAGTGCTTGGTTTTGACACATTTTTAAGTGTGACTTAGTGTATAAAGCAAAATAGTGTTCTCAACAATCATAGAATCATAGAATCATTTAGGTTGGAAGAGACCCCTGGGATCATCGAGTCCAACCATCAACCCCACTCTACAAGTTCTCCCCTACACCAGATCCCTCAACACCACATCCAATCTACTCTGAAACACAGTCAGGGATGGGGACTCAACCCCCTCTCTGGGCAGCCCATTCCACTGACTGACCACTCTCTCTGGGAAAAACTGTTTCCTCATGTCCAGCCTAACCCTACCCTGCTGCAGCTTGCAGCCATTCCCTCTTGTCCTGTCGCTCATTGCCCGTGCTGCATTGATTTCACAATAGCAGGGCAATTTAATAAAAAAGTTCCAATATTTCCAAAAGAGAAATATCAAAGTTTCCATTTGTTTTCTGTTAGGCAGGGAAATTCTCTACACTATATAAATGATGACTTTGAGACTGTATTGAAATCTACTTTCAATCAATCTACTTTGGGACTGTTTAGTTTGAGGAGGAGGAGGAGACTGAGGGGAGACCTCATCACTCTCTACAACTGCTTGAAAGGACACTGTAGAGAGGTTGGTGCTCGTCTCTTCTCATGGGCAATGAGTGATAGAACAAGAGGGAACGGCTGCAAGCTGCAGCAGGGTAGGGTTAGGTTGGACATTAGGAAAAAATTCTTTACAGAAAGAGTGGTCAAGTACTAGAATCGGCTGCCCAGGGAGGTGGTGGAGTTGCCATCCCTGGCTGTGTTTAAGAGTAGGTTAGATGTAGTGTTGAGGGATATGGTGTAGGGGAGAACTTTGTAGAGTAGGGCTGATGGTTGGACTCTGATCCCAAAGGTCTCTTCCAACCTGAATGATTCTATGATTCTATTTCATAGCTGTATAAACAGTATGTATGAGATGTCCAGTAAATATCCTAGATGGCTAATAATGAAAACTTCCTCCATTAAATGTAGTTGTATATTTGTTAGTGAAGATTTTGGTCACTAAAAAGAACTTCAAATCTTAATACAGACCTTTGCTATGCCAGAATAATTTGTTAGGGTCATGCATAGGCTTAAGGTGGAGGTGACATTCGAAAGACAAAAAGAAAGTGTTCCGTGACCTCCTTTGCAGGTAGGAGAGAAAGTAAAATAATAGTTTGTAATGTGTTTATTATTAAAATAATTGTTTTCAAGGACCTGGAAAAAGGAGCTATGAATGGCAGGGAACAGTCAAGGTATTAGCAAGTAACTGAAACATTTGATCCAGTTCTATTAAAACATTGTCCTCTATTGCTTAAGAATTGATAGAAATCTGTGCAGTGCTAAA
Organism: Jacana jacana; assembly: GCA_013400555.1. NCBI lineage: Eukaryota > Metazoa > Chordata > Aves > Charadriiformes > Jacanidae > Jacana > Jacana jacana. The sequence continues at coordinate 291,101 of VZTM01012089.1, read as the reverse complement.
GAAAACAGCATGAAATCACCTCTGTATGTATGAGAAGTGCCAAACCATTGCCCAAATGAGAAGTCTGCAAATTCAATGATTCTACTAGTGAAAAATACAGTGCTACTAAGGTGTGTTCTAGAAAACATGAAAACTTCAGGGAATTTTTTAACATCTAGCCAGGAAAAAAGCCATTATCCTCAGGTCATAAGATGGTTTGGCTTGGAGGAGATCATCTAGTTTCAACCACCCTTGACAGGGTGGTTGACATCCTTAACTAGGCCCAGTTGCTTAAAGCTCCATCCACAGAATCCCAGTATGATATGGGGTTGGAAGCAATCTCTGGCGATCATCTAGTCCAACCCCCTGTCAAAGCAGGTCCACCTAGAGCAGGTTGCACAGGAATGTGTCCAGGTGGGTTTTGAATGTCTCCAAAGACAGAGACTCTGCCACCCCTCTGTTCTGGCAGTCTCTTCCAGGGCTCTGCCACCCTCAAAGTAAAGGAGTTCCTCCTCATGTTTAGATCCTACCTGGCCTTGAATGCCTCCATGGATGAGGTACCCACAGCTTCTCTGGGCAACCTGGGCCAGGGTCTCACCACCCTCATCATAAAAAAAACCAAACAAACAAACAAAAGGAATAAAAAATGAATCCTTACATCCAATCTAAACTTTCAGTTTAAAACCATACATCTTTCCATCTTATTACTGCAGTTGCATCTTAGCATCATGGGATATGATAAAACTGTGGGGCTCTAAAGTCCATGAATAATGTTTTCTCACAATTTTGCATAGACTTTATCCTATTAGTCACTGGGAGCAAATATGATAGCTGGCAGTATGGATAACACTTTGCAAAAACCCCAACGCTTTATTTTTATTACAGAAGTAGTAAAATAATTAGCATGATTTACCTCCTGTGTTGGAAAGGCAGAAAATACATTATTTGAAATTCCACCATGTGAAATGAGTTCATAAAACTATGTCTGAGCAGAATTTATTCTATTCTGCGATGTTTTGACCTGCTGCTGCTTGATAAAGCAGTGTCATGCATACTATGGTTAACTCCAGAAATCTGTTCAATGTGCCTAAGGCAGCATGATATGCCTCATAAAACTGAAACCTGAGGTGATAAAATGACCCAAAATACTTTGCTATATATTTTACATGCAGATACATGCTTTTATTTAAAACTGATACTTCTGTTAAATGTAAATTACAATCATAATCAGTTGTCATTATTTTTCCCTTTATAAACTTCTACCATGCAAACAGAAATGTAATATTTCTCAAAGGCACGGTTCAGCCACTGTGTACCAGCTGTAGCCTACACTAGCTGTTCAGCCAAAGCTACACTTAACTTCAGAAGGGCTGCTGTCATTTCACTTCTTTTGCTTTGAATCCAAAGATAACTCATAGATCTCTTAGCTCAGGTACCTTTTTGCTATCTGGGAAAAGGAATTTCTATTTTGAGAGGAGACTGCTGAGTCTATTTTTGATTTTCACAGTAACCCAAGGTGCTTTAGGACCTCTACAGCTGGGTCTGATAAATCACTGCCTTGGACTGTAGCACAATTATATTAGTAATGAAATCTTTAAGGATTTAATCCTTAGAGAATATGACACCTGCCAGTGAATATTTTCCAGCTTGCCCTGCACAGAGTTATATCTATTTTGTTCCAAGTTATTTTAGTTTGAATCCCAACATACTAGGCCAAACACATCTATGATTACAATATATGTCTTCTAGCATTCAAGCCTGTGGTAAAGAAAGTTGGAGTGATACTGAGAAGAGCTCAGGCATTCATTGGAGAGGTTACTCAGCAGAAATGGGAATTGGGTACTTATGCCTATCTTCACTATACATCTTGAACAGACAATACTTCTATGACAAAGGGGGCTGTTCAATTATGTATTACTTTAAGCCTAATTTTATTTTTAAAGTTTAATTGGGTTAAATGATGCTTCTCTGAATCTCTCTTAGGAGAGGAAATTAAGATGTGTTATTATGAATAATCTGAACATTGGTTAATTCTGATGAAGTGTTCTTACTCAAACCAGAGCTATGAATTCTCAGCCTCTCGCTACCCATCCGTCACTGCGGCATTCTAGTATGTGTGTGGCATTGTTCAAGGAGCAAGAAAAAGCATCTGCACGTTAATTTATTCATTTGTCAAGATGAAAGGCAGTATGGCTGATTATGATTCTAAGTGTAATAGAATCCTGTTTCTTTTTTTTTTTTTCCTAAGTCTCCAGGCTCAGCTGTAAGTTGACTCACGAATTCACATACCCTGGGAGAAATACTGGTCTCCTACTTTGTGTTGCAGTTAGTGGCAAAATTCCCTTTTACTTGAGCACTGTACAGATGTACTTGTAAAGCAGTTTTCAACTGAAAGCACTTCTTCATATTTCAAGATTTTCTTTGTCTGCAACTTAGACAAGTGGAACATCTTGTTACAGGGAAGGAAAACAGAGAGCTCAGTCCAACTGTTTTTCAGTGGTTTTCTGTACAGTTATTTCACACAAGTGTTTCTCTGAATTTTGCTATTACAGATACCTCCTGTATTTGGTGGCCCTCATACTAAGCAGCTGTTGCATAATTAGCAGAGTCTTTCTTGCTATAAAGTTACAGCTGTACGTATATTCTTCTGTAATGAGGCCTGCTGGGAGGTATGTTAATGACAGACTAAGTGACTGTTGCACAGAAGTGTGCTGTACAGAGTGCACAGCAGCATCTGGGGCTAGAAAAGGAGTAGCTTTTCTGTCTTTTGGAAAGTACTTTGTTCACAGTAATTGCAATAGGATTTTTGAACAAGTTGTAAGATCATTAGGGCAGAGACTACATCACAGTTTTCCTCCATCTTATTGCTATGCTATCTAATAACCAACTGAGGAAGCCTTGGTTCTGAGAATTTCCAAGTGTGTGAGATTGCTGCTCAGGATTTGAACTGAAATACTATTGCTGAAACAGGACCTTTTGCTCTGAAATGCAGGTTTGAGCTCCGCAGGGCATACCTGTCTCCATACGTTAAAAGGAAATTTATTACTGTATTTTGCCTGCTTTGCTTTGTGACACTGATGGGAAATCCCTTTTGATTTTCTGGCTAAACAAGGTCTGTGGTTGCCCTCGGTTATCCAAACAGCATTCCACAGTTGGAGTATGCTGGTGATATGGCCTGCAGTTTGCAAATGACCTGTCACTGACATCCTTAGCATTAAGCTGCTGTCATAACATTCTGATGCTGTTGTTGTAGCACTTTAGAGAAGAATGGGGATGAGTAAAGGGCCACAACAGGTGCTGTACTTTCAAATCAAGGTTTGGTCAGGTTTACTGAAACAGCCTCAAAATTACCTCTTGGATTAAAACATAGGGAAATGAAGTTCCTTTCTTTTCCTCCTACTGACGCTTGCAAGTTTTTGCTGAGTTAAACAGACTTTTTTATATTTGGAGGTCTCTCTACTTATTATTTGAGTACAGAAGATTATGATTCTGTTTGTTTTCTACTTGAAATAAGTAGAAAATGAAAATTAATGTGCAGCCTGACAATAGTGCAGGAAAGCTTGCCTGGAGTCTAGCATCAGAGCAGTGACCATTGTTCTTGCAAAACCGCTGTCACTGCAGTATGCACTGCCCATTTCTTTGCAGCCTTCATTTCTCATTTTTATCCAAACAGATAAACCAGGTATCTTCCAACATTGCAAACAACATCTCCGATGTTGAAGTGTAAACCCAGGTATGCAGGACCTGATTATTTTAAAGCTACTTAGACCGTTAAGAGTGAAGACAGGACTGGTACTATTTTTGAAAAGCATGAGGTAAGTGTCCTCACTCCACACGGGAGCTGGAGCCCAAGCACTGCTGAGAGCCCTTTGTGAATGTTTTAGCACACTACCTTTATAAATCTGGTTGTTCATTCCCACCAATGGTTGCTTTGGGAGGTTCCTCTTCTATGTGAATCAGGCATAGAAGGGAGAACAAAATAAATCCCAAGCAGTGGGTTATACTCTATTGTTGCCTGTCAGACCAGGCAGTTCTCTGATGGATAGGAATTTAAATGCTTTCTATTTTTCCACTACTAATTAAAAAAAAAAAAAGTGGGTTTTTTTTTTTTTTTTTTTCAACTGGTAATGGCTTTATCTGTTTAAAGGAAAATATTACAGCTGGAATGTTCATAAAGCCTACGAGAGTATTAGGCCTGAATTCCACTGAATATTTGGGCACAAAATGTGCAGGAGGAGACAGTCTGATTTTTGGATCCATTTCTATTGTGTGTTTGAAGGCTGGATGATGAAAGAGTCATTGGGATGAGCTGATTTCTCTGCCCTTGCAAAGGCTTTTATGAGCATGTGTTTGGTTTTAGTTTTGCCTTTGCTAGATGCCTCCACTGTGATCCCTACCACTGTGAATGAATGTAGGTTTCCATGTTTTTGTTCATTCATAGTCAAGGTTATTCCTGTGTTGCGAATTACAGATTTTGGCGGGGGGATACTTATTAAGGGAGTCAAATTTAGCTCATGAGACACTTTGCTTTGTTATAAGAAGGGGTTATGCTTTAGAATATGTTTATGTTTTAAAGGATATTAATTTTCTACATTCTGTGGAAACTGCTGTCTTACTGCATTTATAAAACATTAATGTTCAGGTTTGCATTTGTACTTGTTTGCTAAATAGAGGCATAAAAACCTGTGCACTTTGACCTCTAAGTAAGAATTCCAGCTGGGTTTCAGGGGAGTTCACCCATACCTCCCTTGACCTAATCGGACCCTTCAGGGTCGCCAGGAGGAGGAGATGGCTTCCAGGGGCCTGAGGAGCTCACCCACACTGCCCTTAACCTAAACCGTACCTTCGAGGTGATGAAGGAGATGGCTTCCAGCAGGCCGAGGTGCACACTGCAAGGCCTCCCCAGGTGCTCTGGCTTCCACAGTCCTCAGCTGTTCTGGCTACCAGATCAATTCCAATTTGCTGCATTTTCCTAGGTATGTTGAGGCCTTATTTCTCCGCTTGCTGTGCTGTGTGGAGATGACCTAGGAAGTGCACACGGCTGCCCTCCTCGGCTCTACCGTGGTGTGTAATTTGCCATGCTGAAGCCAGGCCTGTCAACCTTCCTGTTCCAGCATGTTCCACCGCAAGAGGTGACAAAAGTTTTAGACAAAATCACCTATTTTGAGCTTTCTGATGCTGGAAAGAAGTATGGAAACAGGTAATGTTTGGAGCCTGCTGCTGAGGTGAAGGTATGGTGGCGGCCCTGTCCACGGCACGGCCATGATGGGTGGCCTTTTGGCTCCCCTGGCAGGGGGGTGTCTCTGTCCCCATGAGGGGCTGAAGAGGTCATCGGGCATGTGGCTCTCCAGGCAGGCGTTCTGGAGAGTTGATTAAAGAAGGTGTGATAAGTAGCCAGGAGGCAGCAGCTGAGGGAGAGACAGAAAACCAAGGGGCCTGGAAGCGCAGAGGAGTACCTGTGTGGATGGCTTCTCTCCATCAGCTACTGAGAAGGCTCTAGTGAGTGTGAGCTTTCTTGTTTTGGAAATGCTAAATGCATTCTCATGGGTGGATGCCTGTGTGTACGTGATTAGCGGTTAATGATCTGTGTTTCTCCCCTCACCCTCCCCTGTCACCCATCCTATACCATCTCCCTCGGGCATGGAGGAGGAGCAGTACATGGGGGTGTAAAAGTGGTTGGAGCTGGGATTGCTGGGCATCATCTCTCTTTACCTTTTATCCCCAGAAGAAAAAAGAAATTTGAAAAATATAGCAGTAGGACTTTTTCAACTGAGGTGAGAAGGAAACTCTTAAGTCCTAGACGTATCCATTTGTTATAATTGCATTTCTTTTGTTTCATACTGTATAAGTGGAATGTTAGCTTTAGGCTGATAGATTAAAAATGGGATTTGTTATATCCTTCCTTTCTGAATTTTGGCTTCTCTGAGATAATGTTTTGCAGATTTTTTTCTCTTGTTTTTCAAAACAGCTGTAGGCAAGAGTAATGGGAGGGCTGCCAGTGAAACCCTCCTGCATTGCCTATGGATGTGACAGTTGAAACCTGAGGTCAACAGAGAGAGTAAAGTATATCTTCATCTCACAGAGGATAGCCTGTCCAGGATAATTTCCCTGCAGCTAGAAGGAGTTTGTGACTACTGTTTTAAAATGATCTCATGTAGGTTTTTGCAATGTTTTTAAATTCACAGACAAACAAAAACTAGATGGAAAAGGCATAGTTTAAAGTTGTGTCATTAGGTATATGCATTTGAATGTAGGTCAGTATGTCTAGCCACACATAAAGGGTGTATAACATAGTGTGTTTACTGGGGCAGAAGCAAAATTTACATTATGCATATTATTTTCTAAATATGTGACCCTCTTTGCACTCACGGCCAAGTATGGATGACCCACCATGTATGTTTTTCCCCTACATGAAATTCATTTTGCATGCACAATTCAGGCATCCTGTTTCAAGTGGACCTTTTACGTAATTCATCGAAAATGCAAACCAGCGGTTCAGAAGACAAAAATGGCCTGGCTGAATTCTTCTAATGCACTTTATTACAGTAAAAGAAGATTAAATGCCAAATACTCTTACTACAAATGAGAAGGGTCAAGCAGAGAACTGTTGCAATGTGGTACGAGAACAATGGCCTTGGCTATTGTCCTGACAAGGCCCTGGGCAGTTTCCGTAATATAAATACGGGCTCGCCTCTCACTTGTGCAAACTGGGGCATATATGCTTATGGCTGGCTGATTGCTATGTGCTCATGCCTCTTCATACTTGGCTGAGCTTCCCTAGCAGTGGGGTCTTTCTCTTGTGCTTGTGCTGTTATCACAGTGAGACTGGAAAAGCATTTTCTGCAACTTTTGTAGTTCACTGTAGACCAAAACAGAAGGGAACCATTTTTGACATTTTAAATTCTCATGACTGAGGCCTTCCCTAAACAGAGATTGTTTTGTAATAGCCTGACTTCAACGTGTCAAATTAACATTTGTTATAGTAGTGATTTTTACATATTTATGGGAGAAGACAGCAAGAGGGCTTTATACTGATGTTTTTTTTAGAAAGCATCTTCTATGTAGCTATACAAACCATAGTACAAACATGGAGCTTTTCCTCCAGATTCACCTCTGCACTGCCTGGGATATAAATATGACTCTTGTTCAGTGTCCCTGTTTGGGGCTGAGCCGGCCTGGTGGTTACACTTAGAAGAGTATCCAGTGAAATGTGTCTGAGAGCAGTTGGCATGAGGTTTTAGCCGTGAAAAATACAGTAAGAAGGCTTTCATACGGATTGCTAAACACTTTCATATATCTTTAGTTGGGAATGTTTTGTCCTGGATCCCTTTAAATGAGGGGTATCACTTACCATATCCTCATGTGAACAAGAAAGTGTGTCTCCGAACTGACTGCAAAGGCAGCTGCAGGGTACAAGCCTGGGAAGTATGTGTTACAAGATGAGTCCTGCCCCTACTGATCTCTCCTGGTTGGTGTCACCACCTCAGAGGTGAAGGCCATTTAGCCTAAGATCCTGCTAATGAAACAGCAAATGAAGGAAAAGAAGAAATTAAAAAGGAGAGCATGGAAGACAAAAGAAAAAGCAATGGGTGAAATTTGTAGGAAGGAAGGAAGGAAAACCTAAGATTAGGAACTAGATAGGAGGAAACTTCTAGTGGGATTGTTCATCCAGTTGTAATTGTCTTTTTACATTCAGCTTTAAAGATTACAGAGCACTTACTAGAGGCATCTATGTTTTTTATGGCTTGTTCTGCCACAGGAAGCAGCACGCCATTATCTGCATAGTAAATGCTTGTCATACTGTGAGACTAATATTTGCTTCAGACCTCTGGGAGTTTGAATATAAATAAACTACTTCTCCTTGCTTATATATGCAGCTAAGCTGGAATTGATCTTAAAAACCAAAACAAACCCAACCCCAAAAAACAACCAACAAAAAATCCTGGAGATTCAAATGTGTCTTTTCATACAACAGCAGTTTTACGTTCAAATGTAGCTATGATCTCTTGCTGATAAATACTCCACAGCTTATAGGAATGTGGCAAATTCGTCAGCGAATTAATTTAGGTTTTCATTCAATATGCATCTCAAAAGAAATGTGTGCAGCTGTTACTTCAGAATTTATTGGATGGATTTTCTGGGGAGAGGGGCAAAATAGAATCTTTCCTTGTGAGCTCCAAGCTGAATTTATTATGCTTTAGGAATGGTTTTAATCCTGCCATGTTGGATGGAAATTTGCACATAGGATTTTTTTTTTTTTTTAAGTCCTCTTTTCTTAACCAGAGGTTTTCATGGCTCCAAGGGCTGCAACAATAATTCCTACAGATCATACTGGCACGTGCTGGCAGAGGGCAAAGCTGATAGGAGACACTCCAGCTGCTATTATACTTGGCAGTCGTTCACCATAAATAAGTCTGCTGGTATTTCTGCTTACAGACATTGGACAGATGCTTATTGCAATCTCTAAATAGTTGTGTTGTCAAATAGATTACCAGGTTTTGAAATGGTTATTAGGATCACATTATTCCCACAATCTGGGAACCCTATGGTGTTTTCATTTCCTTGAGTTGATACATCTAATGGCATCAGCACTGTGCCCTACATACTTCATAGGCATGTCTATATACACAGAAGGCTGTGTCCCACTAAGTCAAAGTTTATTTACCTAAGGTACTAAACTGTTTCTTCTCAGACTAGACTACTAATCTAGTATTTGATCATGTGCACAGCTGGGAACCAGTACATCTTGCTGGCTTCCTTCACTCCTTTGGAATTGAGAGTGCTCAGTGTGGTAAGGACATGGAATTTGCCTGGACTGGCACAGCAGACCACACGGACACTGCTCATTGGTAATACAGTTAGCACCCTGAGGGGAGTATGTGGTATTGCAACATACCAGGGATTTTTATGAAAGGTTATTCCTTCATTGCAGTTTGCAAGGTCCTGCAAGTAAAAAGCAGATATTTAGAAATGCTTTGACAGAAAATTCAAGCTTTGTGCATTAAAAGCAGTATGATGGACTGACAAACTCACTGGGCCCTTCCCTCTGAAAGAATGGTAGGCCACCTTGACAGGTGAGAGGATACAACTCTGAGCATCTGAATATCACAACACTCTTTCAATGAAAAAGAATTCCACAGAAAGAAGATAATGCTTGCCTAAAATATTAATTGACTCAGATTAAATGGAAGTTCCAGTGAAAAAAGCAGCTTCAGGGGTACGTTTTTTGACCGACCTCAATCTACCTGTTTAGAGTTTCTCTACATAAAACAGAGTAATAACATCTTTACAATTACATTTCTCCCCATGTCTCAGTGGGATACTCCTTCAAATCAATAGACGAGATTTGCAAAGTTGATCTGGTCCGTTATCCTTTGTGTTAGATTAGAATAGAGTAGTTCAGTTGGAAGGGACCTACAACGGCAATCCGGACCACTGCCTGACCACTTCAGGGCCGACCAAAAGTTAAAGCATGTTCTTAAGGGCATTGTCCAAATGCCTTGTGAGCGCTGACAGGCTCAGGGCATTGACCACCTCTCCAGGAGGCCAGTTCCATTTGACCACCCTCTCAGTAACGAAATGCTTCCTCATGTCCAGTCTGAACTGTCCCTGGTGCAGCTTTGTTTGTTCTCTTGCTGTGGGTATGTGTTCCATCATGATGATGTAAGATGGATGAACTCCTGGGAGCAGTATTTCACCAGTTTTCAAGAGGAGGAGGAAGAGATTGGGCCTCTGTGACTTGTCTATTCTCCTTTTGGCATTAAAACCAGTGTCAATCCTTGGTTCGTTAAAATTGCTCATAATCAAACCCTATTTTGCTCTGATTTAGGAAATGGAGAAGGTTTGTCTATGTACAGGACAGGTAAAAAACAACATAAGAATTGGTTTTGTGTACTGTGGGCCTGTTCCGAGATTTTGTGTCAGTAAAACTGATTCCACATATCACTTATATTAGGTGGTGTAAGGGCTGAAAAGCACCATTGTAGTTCTTGGTTTGGTTGGGGAGCAGCACCATAAATAAGTGAGTAAACCTTTTGTTGGATCTAAGGGTGAAATTTCCATGCAGAAGGTACGTTGTTTTTTGTTTTTTTTTCTCTAATTTCTATAGTATAACTGGCATCTTTCATGACTTTGGGGCAGTTAGTCTGTAGCTACACCAGAGCAAATCACCTCGACGTTATCAGAGGCATTTTGAGACAGCTGCCAAATGCTTTAATTAAAGCAAAAATTAAGTGAACAAAAGCTTGAAGCTCTGGTATTGGGCACTGAAAACCACATTTGGACTGAAGAGTGAATGTGCCCCATGGCTTGCTGTGAAGTCTGGTTCTCCAGGCTGATGTCCAGATCAAGAGACACATCAGGAATGTCCAAACTATGTAGGTTTCCTTTCAGTGGAAGCAAAGGAGGAGAGATGACGATGTGGCCTGTGGCTCTTGTACTTCCTGTGCAGTCATTCGTGTTACTAGATAACTCCTGAATAGAAATGCAGCCAGCCCCACATTCTATGACTTCTTGAAATTAATGGCCGTTAATATCTGAAGTGCTTCATTCAGCTCTGGCAACCCGGCTCAAATTCTCCCATTTGACAACTGATATGGGGTGGTGGATGTGCTGTAATGGAAGGACTTGTCATCTGGTATCTTCAATGCATGCTGGAGCTTCGGAGGTGTTCAGTGCCTCCCTGCTGCTGCATCAATGCTCGGGGAGTTACCTGCATGAAGTTCCAATTTAAGAAGCTATCGGAAGATTGAGGAGGGCAGTACTGCTTGGGCTTATTCCTGTTTCTGAGATCCATTTAATTTGGGCAAATTTTGTTTTTCTGTTTCTCAGAGAGGGTTCAGAAAAGTCAGACGGCTGTCTGCACTGGTTTCAGCAGGAACAAGATTGTGGCCCCGCAGGATGTACTGCTCGCACTGACTGCTGGAGAGCAGTTGTACATTCATCAATCATTCTGCCATCCTTGACATCTGCTTCGTCCTTGCGCCATACAGATTTTCTTCTCACTCACCAGGGAAGATGCACATAACACTGAACTCCCGGTGTCATTATTCCCAACTCTGTCACAGTCATTCTTTACAGACCAGGTAGAGAGAGTGTGTACCTACACTTGCCATTCACTTTTATATGCCTGTGGTTCTTCGTGCCTCTCAGTGTTTTGCATGCCAAAGGATTACCATGCAGGCTTTAGTGACTAAACGACGCTTTTGCTTTTCAGAGCAAATCTTCATGTTTTGACCAAACATCGCTTGTATCAAAGGGCGAACTGCATGCAAAATAACAGAACTCCTGAAGTTGTTATTTACTTACTGTTAGCAGTATGAGGGTGAGAGCTGGACTTTGGGGGAAGAGCCTGCAGGATAATATTAAACCTAACAATGCTAGTGGGAGCAATGAACCATGCAGGCTTGCAGTAAAGAAAGGGATTCATGAGAAAAAAACCCTTCAGTTCCTAAACTATTGAGTTGCTCATATTTTGTCAGAGAATGAGAGTTATGTCATGCTTTATAACCTACTTTTCCTTTGATGGGAGTAGAAAATGTTCCGAATTGTCTGTTTGCCCTTTCTTACTCTCCTTGAAGCCTTCTCTGCTCAGCCTACCACAAGCAGTTCAGCAGCACTCTGTCTGTTGTCAGTGTGGGCTCCCACACTCAGTGGTCTCGGGGATTGCCTGGAAGATGCCAAAAAGTTTGGAAAAGAAGAAGGGATCAGGATGGGTGCTGGGATCCGGAGAGAGCTGTGGAGGAGATGAACAGAGAGCAATGAGAACAAAGGCAAAGACTATCTAAACCCTCACCTTGGTCATAAGGTGCCCAAATTACAAATAAATCGGGTACTTGTTACAGTTATGCAGCACTAATTCTATGCTTAATTCGGAACATGGTGCACTGTAAAGGCAGGCAGGTTTATGGAATGCTCCCAGCCTCATGCTTGCAGCTTCTCTGGATGTGACCCATACTTTCTGAAATGAATCTTTATTCTCTGTCCTTGAGGCTTCCAGCTCTGTGTGTGTGTCCTTATTGGCTGGTCCCCTTGATTGCATGCACAGAGAGGTAGAAACAGCTGTTGGATAAGCCATGAGTCTCCGGTGAGAGTCAGGCAATCCTCGAGGTACAACACGGTCCTCTCTTTGCCCACAGTGTGCACGATATTCATGTGCAGGCATCGTAAGTGGCAGCGTATCCAATGGCTGACCCTGGCTGTGCCAGCACCACAGCCCCTGCCAGAGGAGCCCTGGAGCCCTGCAGAGAGTGGTCTCAAAAAGGTCTGGGAGGAGGTGAAAGCTGGCAAAGTGAGGGAATTTAATGGAGAAACACAAAGTACTTTTTAGAAAGGAAATACAGATAAGGAAGCAAAAATAGAGATTAAGTGACTGACAACATTCTGAATCTTACAGATATGTTTTGGTCATTGTTGGAGGCTGAAGCTCTCACATTCCTTGCTGACAGAGTAAAGCTCTGCAAATCATACCTTTGCTAATTAACTGCAGGGTGACATCTTCTGGGGGTTATTCTGGAAGAAGAGACAAAAAAGCAGCAGTCTGCTCTTTCTGCTCAATGGAGCATAAGCATATGTGCATGTGTGCATAGCTTCATACACGTGTTTTATTTGCTCTTAACATCAGCTCTGTTAACGTATTCTAGGCCTAAATATAATCCCCTTGGCTTCCTGGGAGGCACTTACTACATTTCAATAATCAAAGAATAGCAGCACTAAAAGATGGAAGTGACCAGTGAGGTCTTTTCCATTTATTTTTCCTCTGTGGTACTGTGCCTTTCCTGGGCTCAGAAACACTTATCTATCTCTGTTAAAGGATTTTCCACCATAAGGAAGGTTTCCTGGAGCCCATTTTGCTGTTAACAGAAATTTTGCTTCAGTTCCTTTCCCCTTTTTCAATGGATATTTCCCCCTAATCCATCCCTATTTGATTACCTTTCTAAATTTCTCTCAGGGAAAACTGGAAAATCCTGGTGACACTGGAGCTGTGGCTGGCTGCTGGCTGCTGGCTCTGTGTCTGGGAAGAGACAGCAGGAGGAGTCACAAGAACTCCCCAGTGAAGAGCATCCAAGCCGCATGGGGACTGTATGGCTCCAGCGCCTTAGTAGAAGTTCCTGTTATCTCAGGATACAGCACACAACTGCTGCCCCTGGAATGGCTCCATATACACATGCTAAACCTGCATTTGACACTTGCAGGGTAAAAGATACGAATGCCTGTTTGATCAGCTGTTGGGGAGTAAATTAAGTTTTTGCAGAAGACTGAGAATGTGGTTTTTGCAGTGTTCTGGATTTTCTCTTTACTGTATTCTTTCCATAACTCAGGTGTGCGTGCTGTTTGACGTGGGCCACTTTCCTGCTGGTTCAGCCTGTGCTGTCTGCATGCAGTGGCTGTTTAGGCAATACTGTGGCTTCTGCAGGGTGGTGATTTCTGTAATTAGCTCTCTTTATTCTTTTGAGACTTAACGTGCAAGCTATCTTCTTCCTGAGTGAAAATACTAATTTCTTAAGTGCCTCTGGGAAGCTGACTTGACCAACTGCCCACTATGTGCTGTGGCACTTGCCCGTAGCTGTTGGGCTACCCTCAGTGCTGCATGCCAGCCACGGTGGCTGTTGAAACAGGCTGGTGGCCACCTGTGCTCGGAGCCTCTCTGCTCTCTGGGCTAGAGGAGTCTCTGAACGGGCTTCCTGCTTTCAGGGTGATTTAGGATCTTAAAGGACACAGCAAAAAAGCATTTGCCCTATGCAGGGGATAGTCTCCTGTGATTTTTTTTAATGTATTGTCCTTCCTGCTTTGCTTATATGCTATTGTCTTTCTCAAAAGCCATCCTTTGCACGGTTGATCTGGTGAAAATGGCATCCTTTGCTCCAGTCCAACAAATCTATGTGTATTAATATTCATTTGGCATTGACAGCCAAAGATTTCTTCTTTCTTTACCATTTGTGTGCCATCTGGCCTGGATTTTCTTCCAAGCTAGCACTAAATCAGATCTGTATGTGCTGCGTCATGTGGTATGTGACAAGAACAAACCATTTTTATTAACTGCTTTCTGAAGCCCATTTTGCTTCTCAATTATCTGTGCCTCCAGCAGGCTCACCGCTGGTGTTGAGCCTTTTCAGCCCTCCTGGGGAAAAAGTCTTAGTAGAATGAGCATGGTTAGGTCCTCTGTTAGCAGTAGTGAATAGGAGGCACTGTGGGAACTACAGATCAGTCTCTGCTCTCATTTGTAGCTGTATGTGCAGTGCAATGTCAAGATTTCAGAGGTATTGTAACAGAGCAGTGTAGGAAGCCCTGGGTGATACAGGACAGTGTTTTCAGGACAGCAGGATCAGTATGGCAAGAAGTAGTGGGTCTGCTTTGTTCAGTTTACAGTGACATTCTTCACTGAGGATTCTGCTGTCGTTTCAAAGGATGTGTGTCACTTCTGCACGTATCACAGACATGGTGGGAATGTCAGAGTGACTGTGTGAATGTGGCACCTTCTCAATCCCTACTATATGCACAGAAATTTCTAGGGAGTTTATTAAATCTATGTTTATTTTGCGGGTAGACAGAGAACCTCTTTATCAGAGGCTGTCAGTCAGTGCTAATAACAAATGCTAAAAACCCAAACACTCTCAGACTGCAAGGCTTGGACTAAATGACCTGTCCTGTCTAGTCCTGTACTCTCAACAGCAGTAATATTTCTGGTAAACAAACTTCCATCTTCATGTATGGTGCCCCTTTCTGAGAACAGGAAAAGGGCATGTATGGAATCTCCACTAGTACACCAGACTTGAGTACAGAAGCCTGATTGTGCTGGGATCTCCCTTGCAGGTTTTCAGACAAAGGTGGCAGTGTTTGGAGAAGTGAGCTCTCTCTTGTGCTCTGTAGCCATGTGAGCTGTCATGTTGCAGTGTCCACGGACAAATAACAGTATGTCTTATTTCTTACAGGGCTTCCAAAACAGCTGAATCCAGGACCTGCAGGAATTTCATGCAGTAGGTACTGAACTAACTGGCACTGAAAGGAACGGGAAAAGATGGCGATACATATTTGAACTTATTAGACTCGCGGACTCTTGCTGATAAGAAACCATGTCAAAAAAAGGACGTAGCAAGGGCGAAAAGCCTGAGGCACTGATTGTTGCCCTGCAGGCTGCCAATGAGGAACTCAGGACCAAGCTAACAGACATTCAAATTGAGCTGCATCAGGAGAAATCTAAGGTGAGTGAGGGTTTGATTTTAAATAACGGTGTCTGTGCTGGAGCAGAGAAACACATGGCAAAAATACTATCACAGAAATCAACAGATGCAACCTAACTCTTTCCTGGAACACTGGTGTTATTGTTTACACACGTACAGTGTTTTCTTGCTGTGGATATCCTATTGCTTCTGTGTAAAAGACTCCTTTTTCCTGAGATAAAAGTTAAGAAGCCTCTGGCCCTCAAATGGATCAATATGCCTTTCATAGCATCTTTGGCCATATTCCAGTCAGTGGGTGTCATCCTAGCCACTCAGTGTTTAGAAATTGTGTAGTGTTGCTGTTTTTTTGAATAGCTGATACTTCAGCAGGATGCCCTTATTTCAAATTTGAGTGAAGTACTCCCTAAACATGTAGCATGGCAATCTGTGTTGATCCTTGTAACCAGTCTGCAGTGCAGCTGGTGTGTTTGTACTAGGGTAGGTATGCAATGTTTATCGTTCAGGTACCAATGGTCTGCCAGAGTTACAATCTCAGACATGCAAAGTTAGTCTAAAGCCAGCTGATTGTCACACAGACATGGTATAGCCATGGCCCTACAGCACAGATGTACCTGGGAAGGTTTGAGGTGCCTCCCAAATGCTTTAGAAACCGTTGGTACAACCCTCAAGGCTGCACATTGCGGCTTCAGCTCTTGTCTACATCTTCTGCTGAACTTTTCACTCTCCTCCTCTATTGTCTGTGCTAGGGCAGCCATTGCAAAACACATCATGTCTCTTTAGACTGCTACAGCTTTTGTAACCTGTGAAAAGGTAGTGGGCTCGGTGTTATCCAAGTCTAAAATACTGGCTGTTGTTCTACAGTTCTACACCTACTCTGCACATACCCTCCACATTCTATTAAAATCATTGCAAGCAGCATTGATTTTCCCACAGGTGATGCTGAAGTGGCTTTGCAAAGAGTGTACTTTGTGCTCTCCGCAGTGTTGCTCTCTCTTCCATTAGAGATGCTTCTAGCAGCAAGCACAACATGTCTGTGTTTAATAGTCAGACTACAGCTTTGTACAATAAAATTTTACATGGTAAGCGCTTAAGTTCCCGGAACATGGGTGAGATGAAGGCAGTCTTCAGGTTTAGCAGTATGTTTTCTATGAGCAGTGAAGATAACAAATGTCTGTTTGATAATTCTTATGAAGTGGACTGGAGGCAGTGCTAACTGCGGCCAGGCGTACCCCACCTGCAGTCTGGTGGCAGGCACATTTTCAAATGATGATACCTAGTGATATGTTTTTCTAAATGGAATATAATTGAAGTCCGTCAACCTGGTTCTTTGATTCCAGCACAAATAAGCATATATTCTGGGCAGAAAAAGACGGAGTGACCAGCCTCTAGCTTCCAAAGCTGAATAACTACAAATCCTTCAGCCTTTTTGATAATTTATTTATTATAGGGACAGATGTTCATACCAATATAGCAAGGTTAATCATACTGGTAATCTCAGACAACTGTTGGTCAGTATAGTGGAATTTGGCTTGTGTAATTTAGGAGAAGGTAAATGAAAACAGGAATAGCCATCTCTGTGTTATCTGATGTTATGAGGATCTCTGGTGGCATTTTCCCTTCACCTACAAGTAAAATTTATAGCCACTAATTTGCTACATTTTAAAATAGACAAGATTTGCAAACTGCAACAAGGCAGACATCCTCACTCTTTTCGACTCATTCTGCATCCTTTTCTTTCGTAGACGGTTGATGACAGTCTTGGAAAGCAAAAATGTTTTTTGATTCTTTTGTTTTCCCTGCAAGCTTTGGCATTCGTGTGTTGCCCACAGGCAAAGCTTAGTTATTCTCTTCAGGAGCTACAGGCTGGCTGCCAGAAAATGCATGACTCAGGGAGCTTCTGTAATGCTTTCCACTGTATCCTGAGTCTTTTGTTATCACTGTAGCTGTGGAATTCCAATACGGAAGTTGCCAAGTGCAGATTTTTGTTACCAGACATCACTTCAAAGATGGCCCAAAATAATGAGTTACAAGAGTAGGGAAGTCTTGAAAACAAAACCCAAAAAAGTTTATCTGCAATATATTTAAATGTGCTTGAGTAACACTGGAAAGGATGGGAGCAGACACGAACACAATAATGAAATCCCATGTGTGCTTCGGTACCTCTCGGGATGCCCATCCATAAGCTCTCGTCCATTCCTGTGATTAAATCAGACTGAGTGCTCAGGTTATTAAAGGAATTGTCATCATGGAATAGTGGGGAGCTAAAAACTGCAATCTTGGGGAGTAGGTCACAATTCTAAATTGTTCTGCAGTTTGGCTTGAGAGGAGCAGACATCATTGCAAATTTTGTTTTCATCTGGAATTAAGATTTTGGCCCTCTCCTCCTTTTTCCCTAGATATAAGCCCATTCAGGTTTGACATCTTGGTACAACCCCATTTGCAAAATCAGGTTAGAAACAGGCTGCCAAACTGGGCAGGCACCCACAATGTCAGAAGGAGCTTTTAGGAAAGTGTTTATCCCACAAAGGGGACAAACAAATAGGATCTTTGGACCTTTTCTGTCTCTTCTAGGAATGAGTTCACTCTACCTGTGAATCCAAAGAGGGTAGAAACCTCTGGGCCATTGTGGTCTTTTATTGAACAGGTCTCTTTTCTGTAATAATCTTTTCCTCACAGGGTCCACATTCACTTTCTGGTTTTTCCCATCAGAATGGTACATCTACAAGTCAGCTTACAGTCTGATGGCATTTCAATTTAGTAAACTAGGCAGCCTGGAAACCGATAGCCATAAAACCATGTTGAGGCAAGACACCTGGAGAAGACAGGGTTGTTTTGGCTTGAGTAAAGACAGTGTAAAGTCTATGTGAATGCTGTAGGAGCTGGCTCATGTTTTGTTGTAGGACGGTGGAGGATCATCTAGGGTCTGCAGCAGGGTGGTCCTATTTGATGTGGCTGTGTGTCTGGTAGCAGGTGACTTTCATTTTATCTCAATGCAGGTTGCTAAACTGGAAAGAGAGAAGACTCAAGAAACGAAGCGTATCCGCGAGGTGGAGCAGCGCAAGCAGACTGTGCAGATTACAGAGCTGAAAGCCAAACTCCATGAGGAGAAGATGAAGGAGCTGCAAGCTGTGCGGGAGAACCTCATCAAGCAGCACGAGCAGGAGATGACACGGATGGTGAAAGTCCGTGACAGCGAAATCCAGCGCCTCAAGTCAGCGCTGTGCGCGCTGCGGGACGGGAGCAGCGATAAAGTAAGGACAGCGCTGACTATTGAGGCTCGTGAAGAGGCCAGAAAACAGTTTGACTCTGAGCGCCTTAAGCTTCTGCAGGAAATTACTGAACTGAAGTCTGCCAAAAAGCAGGTAGATGAGGCCCTTAACAATATGATCCAAGCTGATAAGATCAAGGCGGGGGATCTTCGGAGTGAGCATCAGTCCCACCAGGAAGCCATTTCCAAGATCAAATGGGAGAGTGAGAGGGATATTCGCCGTCTGGTCAGTAACCGAAATCGTTCATGTGTTCATATGCTTCTTAGCTGTTGTGAGTGACGGAACTCTGCAACATGCCTCAGTTGGCAAAAGTATTAAAAACTTCTTATTGTCATTTCTTGGCAGTGAATAGATCATGGTTCGTCAGCCAGAGCAACAGCTTTCATAGCAGCTAATGCCTTCGAATGAGAGGGTGGCTGGCCTAGTCCGTAAGGGTTTGGCTTGCTGAGATGGTAACACATGTGCCATGTTAGAAAAAGAGAGTTGGAATCTGCACTTGCTGTTTTCTTATTTCTCTAGCCGTTGTGGTGGTATCCTACGGGTATTAAACCATGGCAGAAGGGTAGGTCTCCTTTAGTTTGATCTTGGTATAGCCTTCAGAAATTACTGGGTTAAGTGAACAAAACGAAGCCACTTCGACAGTGGTGCAAGTTGCTGTTTCCTGATCATCCAGGGAGCTGTACCTGCTTGCAGTGGTGGAAGATTTGGCTTTTGCAAGATGGAATTCAAGATTTGACAGTTAAGACTGACTTTGCAGAGAAGTTGTGGATGCCCCATCCCTAGAAGTGTTTAAGGCCAGGCTGGATGAGGATTTGAGCAACCTGCTTTAGAGGGAGGTGTCCCTGCCTATGGCCAGGGGGGTTGGAACTTCATGATCTTTAAGGTCCCTTCCATCTCTAACTGTTCTATGGTTAAACTATCAACTTTTTTTTTTATTTCTCTCTCTCCCCACATTTTCTCCCCAAGTCTGTGTATGGGAGGTATATTCTTAACGTGGCAAAATGCTCAAAAATATAGTACAGACTAGTAGTGGTGGATTCCTTATATCTGCTTGCTGAATTTTGACCCATCTTGTTAGTGATTCACATTTTAAGTTCTGTGTAGCCATGAGGACTAACTACTTTTCTTTTTTTTTTCTCAGCTGAAATTGAACTGTACTGAAATTCAAGATAAAACTGGGTAACATTAAGATCAGCTCAGGTTCTATCTATGTATAGTATGATCTTATCTTCAGCAACTGATGAAAATAGCCTTTTTGGAGGCTATTTACTTGCATAAAAACATTGAATTATTTTTACCTGATACACAAGTGGTTTCCGAATCCATTATGTTGCTATCAGAGTGCAGGAAGTTACATCAGAGTGACATCTAGTTAATGGAGATCAGAATTTAGCCTGACTTCTTTGAAAAATACTTTGGGGGGGATTTTGACAAGCCTAGAAAGCTGCAAGGCCAGAAGGTATTTCTGGCAGCTTCAGGCAAAAGTTAGCATAGATAGTATTCTTGTTTTCAGGGAATGATTCATATTACTCACAAATAATAGTACTTATATTTTGCCAGTGTGATTTGCAAATTCTGGTTCACTAAATTTTCTTGAACTTGATGACATTAGCAGCTTTGAACACATTTTCATAGTTGTAAGGCTTGTGTGGGCTGACCTAATTATACATCTTAATCTAAATTTTCCCGTTGGCCCTCGTTCTTAAAGTATCTGTGTGGTGAAATAAGAGGCACTTCTTTGTGTCTTGGGATATCAGGCGGAAATGAAGTAGCAATAGAGTGAATGGCCTTGAGTTTGCATTCAGCAGCAGACTAATAACATGGCAATCAGCTTTAAGAAATACTGGTCTATGCAGATCTTGTTTGTGAGGATGGTACCATAGCTTCTGGTATCTGAGCTACAGCTGCATTTACATGAGCAGGATCTAGTCAAAGCTTCTTTGGGTTTGTCAGAGTTTGTACTTTTCACTAGTATAAGTAACTGATCAAAATGCAATGTGAAAACCTGAACTCTTCATCCAATTACCTGTTGACACCTCACACTGTGCTGAGTTCTCTGGAAGGCTGCAGGATCTGCTGCTGTGCCAACATAGGGTTATGGCCAAAACCTCAGTGTATTGTTTTCCAGGCCCAGTGCAGTGTGATACAGAAAATTTAAGTGGTGAGCACTGCTGTTCAGTAAACCATATAGGACTATGTTGGAGAAGACTGAAATGCTGTTGCCTTTACACAGTAATATCATTGCTCTGGTGTTTCTCTCATTCAGATGGACGAGATCAAGGCTAAAGACAGGATCATATTTTCCTTGGAGAAGGAACTGGAGACACAAACAGGCTATGTGCAGAAGCTGCAGCTGCAGAAGGAGGCTCTAGATGAGCAGCTCTTCCTGGTGAAGGAGGCAGAGTGCAACATGAGCAGTCCCAAGAGAGAGATCCCGGGAAGGGCCGGGGATGGTTCTGAGCACTGCAGCAGCCCGGTATGTGGGTTTTGCTGGCCCCTGCAAAACATAAACAAGGCTGTGTTTCTCTTCTTTAAGTATTTCCTCAGGCCCTGGGAGAACACTCTCACTCTTACTCACTACAGAGAAATTATGTCCTTAGATTCTTCAGAGAATGCCAGTGGGACAAAGCTTTCTGAAGCTGTTTCCTCAGATATTCTATTTGTAAACATAAAACATCTTAAATAATTAGTACCCCTTTGAAAGAATCATTCCATGAGTGTAACTGCCTGCGAAGTGTGCATCCTCAACACCAGATAGAATTGGGCAAGTGGACGTGGAGACGGCTGGCGGGGGGGAATCTGGGAAACTTCTCTGTCTTATTCTCTACATACGTGACCCTTTCTGTCACAAGGCATGCAACTGGTTGTGTGACTAAATATATTTACAGAACAAATGTGTGCACATATACACATATTTACACATATACATACAAGGAATAATAAAGCAAATACAATTTATATTGAAAGGATGTCCTTTTTCACCTGACATAGTGGCTCAGCATATAGAAGCAGTGTGTAGGAAAACGCAACAAAAATTAGAATATTTTAGCTTCTAGCTTTTTCTTCCCCATCATAAAAAAATATTTGGTTGTTTTCTCTCTATTTTTTTAAACAGCTGAAGATTTTCAATTAAAGTATCCCCCAAACCAGATACTTTCTTCCAAAAATATGTATATTTTTTCCAGCATGCTCAATACTGTAAAAATCTGTAAATATAATCTGTTGATGGTGACAGTTTAAGTTGACTGGTGTGTGGTTTTTGAGGATTCTTTTCCCAGTCGTGTATTTTGAGAAGAATCAGTAACTATATTGTGTTGTTGCCGATGCACAGGACCTGCGCAGAAACCAGAAGAGGATAGCAGAGCTGAATGCCACGATCCGGAAGCTGGAAGACAGGAACACGTTGCTCGTTGATGAACGAAATGAACTGGTGTGTGAGCTTTGCATTGTCAGACGTAGGAGGCTGGGAGCTGTAGGGAAGGGCAAAGAGAGGAGGAGGATCCAAGGATAGCAGCCAGCCATGAATGTGCCTCTTCCATCAATCAGGCCAGTCACTCAGGATGCTGAGGATGACTTTTTATCCTAAAATTAAATAGTAGTTTCATTGAAGTTACATGAGTACAAAATCACAACAAAAGTTGAGACAGAGAGGCTTGTAGATTTCCATGAATGCTCATGTTCCCTCTGACATTTTGAGCATACAACAGTGCATGGTGAGACTTACCTTGTAACCAAAGCAGTACTGGATCCAGGGAGAATGGAACACAGTGAATTGATCCCCTTATCTGACTTACTCCTTGGTACTGATAGAATCATAGAATCATTCAGGTTGGAAGAGACCCTTGGGATCATGGAGCACAACCATCAGCCCTACTCTACAAGTTCTCCCCTACACCAGATCCCTCAACACCACATCCAATCTACAATATACCTGTAGAAAATCTACAATGATACCCGTGTGTTGAAGTCAGCACCCTGGCTTTTTAACCTCTCCATATTTCTACTTCTGTGATTAAGAATGAGGACAGTGAAATTCAACACTGGATTTTTTCTTTTTTTCTTTTTTTTTTTATTCCTCAGCTAAGAGCCTTAATGCCCTCCTTTTGGGCAATCTCTGCCTTGGATCTCCTCGGTGTAGTTAATGCAATATTTGCAAAATAGTTGCTGAGCAAGATTGCAAATTACAGACATATTCACATGCCTCTCTTAGTTCTGAAAAGCTCTCAGCCCCCAAATTTCTGTGATACCGAATAGCTCAGAGTCTGATGAGTCAGCTTGATTAGCTGTTGCATGTCATTAAATATTCAGCCTGTTTTTTCACAGGGGAAAAAAAATTAAGTCTTCTAAGCTGTATCTTGCACAACATGGCTACAATGAACACAAACTGTTAAATGTGACCAGGAATATAGCTAGACATACTGTACACTTTAAGATACATTCACACTAGGAACAACTAACTGTTCTTAAGGGTAGGACAAGTGGTGATTTTGCCCACAGCTATGCTGATCAGAGATGTAACTGCTTCCTAGCTGTTCCCCCCTTTTCTGTTGGCAGAAGGGATCCTTGGGTAATTCCTAACCTGCTTCAGACAAAATCCCTGAGTTCGTTTAGCCTAGTAAGACAATTGGGTGATGTAAGCAAATCTTAACTCACAGTCCTCATCAGAACTGCAAGGGGCAGGAACCTCCTGGTGATGAACAGTAACACAAAACTGGAATGGTGTCTTCATCAGGTAGATCATCTAGGCATAAAGATGATGTCTTTCCACAGCTGTTTTCCACGTGCCATCTTCCTTGTCCTGTCTTATAAAAAGAAATTCTATAAAACACTTGGTATTTACAAATGGAACTAATTTTTCAGAGGAAGAGATCTCGGTGGTAGGTTGTAGACTACTAGTACTCTATTAGTACCAATACTGGAACTTCCAAGCATGCCCTAAGATCCTATCTTATGGGATTTATTGTTTAAATGTTACACGGCTAAAACAAAGTTATTTGGGCATTTGCACAAGTATTTCACTGTGTGGCATTAAAAACAGACTTACAACTATGTTGTTATTGCTGGGGCCCAGAGTAAGTAGGTACCTGTGCAAATCTGTCTTCCAGTGAGAAAATCAGTGGGTTTCTTGCAGGTAAAGCACAAGTCATTAGTGACTTCTGTATCAGCTTTGCAGTTGCTTGACTCTGTTGGATTGCTTTGTCTCTATGTCTGAGTTTTCCCATAGGTAAAGCCAGCTTTTGGAAATGGATATGCAGAATTATGCTTTGAGATTTACAAATAGAGCCACCTATGGAAGCTCTAAGCATTAGCCTCACTCGATCACTTTGTCGTTTGCTAGGACAATAGTGCAATGGGGAAGTAATAAAATAATTCTAACAAAGGAGGGAGAAAAAATACCTTCTATTTGGATTATTTACAATTATTAATTGCTATTATCAATCTAGTTGAAGCGTGTCCGAGAAGCTGAGAAACAATGCAAACCTCTTCTGGAAAAGAACAAGTGCCTCACGAAGAGAAATGATGAACTTATGCAGTCTTTGCAGCGCATGGAAGATAAACTCAAAGCAGTCACTAAAGAAAATATAGAAATGGTTGGTACTGAAGAGCAAAATGAGGTTTACTATATGATCTATGTCTGTTTTGGTGGGCACATCTGCATAGTGTGTGCACACATATATAGAGAGAGTGTGTATATAGGTATGTAATAGTCTGTATATAACAGACCTACCTACCATAACATTGTGTATTATGCATACGTGTGCAATGTATTTAAGTGAATGCATGACCACGTCTTTAATACTGTCCCAAAACCTAGAATATTGAGTCTAAATTGTTTAAAAAAACCCACCACCACCACCAACAAAAAAAACCCAGTTGTATCATTGAATTATATGCCACTGTGCTATTTTGCATCTGAAACTTCAGGAAGCTGTTGAGAGTGATATTTTCAGCCAGCGCAGTGTTCAGCAGCTTTGAATGTGCATGTTCTTGTTAGAGCTGATGATGGCAAAGTAAAGTTCTGGCCTGACACTGAGCACATACGATATAAAACATATGCAGATGGATATGGGAATGGAAGAATGGTGGTGGTAGAAATATGGCTAGGGTTATAAATTTCACGAATTAGGGCTATATGAAGCATGGTTGAAGCAGTTAATGTCTGTATATCCTTCAAATGCAGCTGAGTATATATAGGTATCCGTTGAGTATCAGGCAGAATCCAGTCCCTTCTTGGCATTAATTAATAAAAGGAGGTGGAAGTTCTGGGTTGCCAGATGTAAGCTGACTTATTCCCGTGAAGCGTGTTTGTGTCTCATCTCTGGCTTGCAGTAGCCCCCCGTCCCTGTCCTGAGCAGGCTGGCTTTTCTGCAACAAAGGCAGCTTTCCTGCTAATTAGGATGAGATGATCAGAGTCACTTTCTTGTCTTATAGAAAAAAGACTTCAGTGTTACAAGGTTAATCCTCTAAGATTCTGCAATCCACCCATGCCCCGAAGATAGATAAACTCATTGCAGGTGTCATGGGTCAGAATTTGTCTTCCACAGCTGCGGTGGGACAGATCACAGCCCCTTGGGCTCTCCCACAGCAAAGAGAAGGGACATGGGACCTAGACATCATTGTACATATGTGCACACACAGCACATGTTCTAACTTTGCTCCCCAACCTCTGCTCTTTGCTCTGTAGGTGACCAAACTGTGGAAGTTAGCAAGCTGTGGGTGGCTAGAGTAATTCTGATGGGCTGTAGCCATCTCTTCTTGCACATATATTCAGGAGCAGGCAGGATGTGGCCTTCTAGTTAAAATAAATGTAGTTCACATTTGTTACCTTTCCTGCTCTTCTGACTGGATGCACATCTTTCATGTGACTAGAGCATGTCCATTTCCTCACTGTGATCATATATGGGTGTCAGTAAGGACATGGGAGTGGATACTATTTGCATGCCCTCTGGACAGGTAGGGAGTTCACCTGCATTTGCCACGTGTTGGGACATCTTCATGCATGGCAAAGAAAGGCCTATGGTATATGCCCTTGAAGGGCTGCTCTACAGGCTATACTGCCACCCAATATGTGGATAGATAAAGCTTTGTTGTTCTGGTTGAAAAACCCAGCCTTGCTGTGCTGCCTCATCATTAAAAAGTCCTGTCGGGTATAACTAAAGTTATAAAAATGGTGTATCTGAGGCATATTTAAAGGGCTGTACAGCTTAAATGAAAGATAATGTCTCATTTTTAACTGAAAGGTGGGGTGTTTTTATCTTTTAATTGCTACATCTTATTTTATCTGTTCTTCGTACCACAGAGAGAAAAAATAACGTCACATCCTCCTTTAAAGAAATTAAGATCTCTCAATGACCTGGATCAGGCTAACGAGGAACAAGAAACTGAATTCTTGAAGCTTCAGGTCATAGAACAACAGAACATAATTGATGAGCTAACGAGGGTATGTCCAGAGCACCAGGAAATTAGGAATGACTCCTCTGTACAGTTCACCACTGACAGTATTTCTGTTTATAACTGGAGGTCTGAGGGTTAATATCTTATCTTACTTTTAACGCTTGCAGATTTTCACATGTAGGCATGCATGTGTGCAGCTTAACTGAATTTCTAGGGGGGCAGGAGCCCCTGCAACTCAAAGGTATAACTCTTGTGAGTTGAACTCTAGACATGAATGTTGGCCAAGAACCATGGGGCTTGGGAAGATATCTATGCTCACAAGGCAGGGCAGTGCCAAGCTGTTTCACCATTATAACCAAGCTCCAATTAAAAAGTTTCCATAAAAAGAGGCAGGGACGCAGGCAATATTGTGTGCTGGAAAAAGCGTGTGCTGCTAGACCATGGTTCTCTAGATCTTCTGTCATTTAGTTCTGACAATCCCTTTTTCAGCTGACTTTGTGTTATGGTGTTGAGGGGAAGGAGAAAGAGACTGTGAAGCAGACTGTTGCCTCTTCTAAGACACCGTTCCTAGGATTGGGGGCAGCCCAAACCAGTCCCAACAATGGGGCTCCCAGTGATTTTAACAGGAAATACATGGGTGCCTGTCATTTGACAGCCTGTCAAGGAAACCGTACAACATGGGTTGTTTTTTCAGATACCCCATCTTTCCTTCTTCGGGTGGTTTTCAGCTGACACATACAGATGTGGGTATGAATCCTTCCACCTGGAATCAGATTCCTGTTTGAGCGTATGAACAGTCGGTGAAAGCCCAGAGACTGATTTCCTTTGTAGATTTTGCCTTCTACAGCTGCAAACAAGAGCAGAGAGAGTAACTTTTTAATCTTATTTTCCAGGACAGAGAGAAACTCATTCGTCGCAGGAAGCATAAAAGGAGCTCAAAGCCAATTAAGGTAAGAGGAAAAATTGTTTTCAGCTTATAAAAATAATACTAGGTTCTGTAGGAAAACACACTTTAGCAAATGATTAAAGAGCTTTGTGGATTATAACAATCTGCTTTAGTGGTTGGGTTTATAAACACCTTAGTTACTTTGGGAGAGCTTAAGTCCACTGTGAAATTCAGTTAAGGGTGTGTAGCTATTTTATTTTCAGCCAAATGGATATTTTTGCCTCCACTCTGAAAGAGGAATAATTGTCCTTCCATCTGGTTTCTATAAATATTGGCCTCAAGGTATATTATGCTGAGATGTGTTTACATTTCTAGACACCTTCCCATCTATCTTCTGCTATCTATTTTTTACAGCACATATGGGCTAAACCAAAATCCTTGTGCATCTTTATTCTTCAAGTGGAAGTTGCTGCCTGAGAAATTGAGTGTCATTCTCTCCTGCTCAGTTCCACATGCTTTTGGCAACCCTGTTATCCTAAACTGGGTCCAAAGCTGGTATAATGTGCTATTTTAGAGCTGAGTAGTCAGTAGTGGTTCAAATAGCTCCTTTATCAGCTAGCTGTGAGGAATGACTTTACAAAAGCCATGTCTCACCTCTAGAATGCAGAAATACTGTATAGGAAGCAGCTTGGGGTCTCTTTGTCCTCCAAGTGTATCCCTTAGTATGCCAGCCATGTCCCGTGGAAGTAACACAGCACTGTTGTACACACAGAGAATGTCGGACCGGTAAGTCCTGGGTGTGTTTCTGTATGGGTTTTGAATCAATATGCAGAAAATGCAATGGGGGGACAAGGGCTAAAAAGTATTTTCATAAGCCACCTTTTTTTCTAAGGCAGAGGTCATAACATGGGAGAATATAGCTAGTGTCTTCACTAAATGTGAAAAATGTGAAAAAATGTGAAAAATGTGAAAAATGTGAACAGAAAAAGATAATATATGCAAAAGGTTATTTGCATCTTTGGTACATATATTTTGTGTGATTTGAATTCCACGTTTAGAAGGTTGTAACCTGTCAGCAAAAGTGAAAAATGTTGCAAAGCAGAAGTGCATAAATGCTTGTCCATCAGTTTGTCTGCAGAATTATTCATAAGTGGAGTATTGATATGCTCAAATCTGTACTGTGAAACCAAGCCAGCAAGGTCAAACATCTATACCTTCATAGATGGCATGACGCACAGCCTTCATTTGATTTAATTCAGTTGTTGAGATTGGAGATAGCTGTCAGACACACATCCAAACTGTGGTGTGAGCAGTCTCACAACATGTGGCAGTTACTGTAGTACTGGAGAGATGTGCGAGGTAAACATTCCTTCGTGCTAGTTATATATTATCATAGCTTTCACTTGCTCCAGCAGCAATATCAGTGAGAGAAGCACTGAGGTATTAAAAATATCAGCAGTGTGTGTGAGAGGAAGGTTCCATATTCTGTACACATTTCCAGCTCTTAATGGTGTTATCTTTGCACACCAGTTTGCATGTTGATGAATGTCTTCTGAACAGCTTTTGTAGATAAGGAGCAATTCTTCTGCCTTCCTGCAAGGGCAGAGACTTCTCTTCTAGCGTGTTGCTACTCCCATTATGTTTTCCAAGTTTTAGACTGAGCCAGATCCTCAGCTCATAACAATTAATCACCAAATTCATTCTCCACCAGCACAAGATCTGATCTTCAATATGTTCCCTTTGGGTTTGTTTTGGGATGGTAATTGCAGGGGTAGCCCATTGTTCTTTTTTTGTGTCTTGCCTTAAGTAACTAGTAATTTTGATTTTGATTGAAGTGATTTTGAACTAACCTCCCCACCCTCAGAAACTCATGCTACCTGGAGATTCAGAAATCATGTTTTTTGTTCTTTAGAGGCACGTGGTAGATACAGTGTTTGGATACGATGAAGATTCCATGGATTCTGAAACATCTTCTGTTGCCTCATATAGAACAGACAGAACACCAGCAACCCCAGATGATGATCTAGATGAGGTAAGATCTGACTCTTTCCATAGGCAAGAACAAGTTTTAAACAGATTTTGACTTCCACAATAAATGTCCAGGCTCTCAAAAACATGTAGGTTTTTATAGTGCGTAAGTCTGGCCTCAATTTTGATTACTGACAAACAGAAATGCCAAGAGGTTCTTTAAAAATCTAGTCTATAGAGACTTCAGCTATGGACTTCACTGCAACCTAAGATGAGTTTTTTTCTTTTCTCCCTTCAAGACAATAAACCTATCACTTTTTTTTTTTTTTTAGCTTAAAGACAAACAAACTCTGTATAAATTCCACATTCTTATTACTTCATATCACAGCAAGCTCAACAAAAAACCAAGACCTGTAAACTAACTATTGTGCTTAAGAAATCACACTTGCATTCTTTGCTCTGTCAGTGCTTTACTCTCTGGTGCTTAGACATGTCCTTTCTTATCCTTCAGGGTTTAGCAGCGGAAGAATCGGAGCTACGGTTTCGGCAGCTGACAAAGGAGTACCAGGCCCTGCAGAGAGCATATGCACTGCTGCAGGAGCAGACAGGAGGCGTCATAGATGCTGAAAGAGAAGCCAAGGTCAGTGTTTGTTTGAGAGTAAAAGCATTTCATTGCTGTCAGGACGTACAAACCCCTCAAAGTGATGTACAAGGGAATGGAGCTGCATACAGCACCCATACAACTGAGAGATGTCAGCTTCACTCACTTGATGAGTACATTTAAAGCGAGTGACAATTAAGAAAGGCCACGATCACTCAGACTGTGAGGGGCTGTCCTCCCCCTGAACCCAAGAACTCTGCAGTTAGGCAGGCGTGCCAACACAGTTCTGCAGTTTGGCACAGAGTCACAAGGGTTTCTCGTCTTTTGCCCAGGTATGAAGGGGTTGGCCAATCTGAGGGGTGGCACAAGACATTGCTGAGCCATAATCTTTGTAACGATTACTCACTCCGTGGAAGCCACAGCACAAACACAGACTCTACTGTGTTTGGTTTCATTTTAATACCAGTCACACTGCTGGGTTTTTATTGTTTAATGCTGTGCCTGATTTCAACAGGCTCAGGAGCAGATTCAAGCTGAAGTCCAGAGATATAAAGCCAAAATAGAAGATCTGGAGAAAACTTTGGCACAGAAAGGGCAGGTGAGCACTTGTGTATTTTATTTTCCTATTTTGGATCTTAGCTTTTCTGCTTACAAATACCTGGCACAATTTCAGTATGGACTTCCACTAGATGTAATGTTGCTGTTCAGTAAACAGGCAGGTCTGCTGAGTTCAGAAGCCTGGTACAGCTTGGTAGACTAATATGTTGTTACTCTGTAATCATCAGTTCATTCCTGTAGGATTTTAAAGCCTGAATATTGTGGTTCCAATCTTCAATAAATGTACTCAATCTCATGGAGGTGATTATGTGATTATTCTGTAATAGTTCTGCTTTGTCCAACAGGACTCTCACTGGGTGGAAGACAAACAGCTTTTCATTAAGAGGAACCAAGAGCTTTTGGACAAGGTATGTTCCTGAGGCTTGTGTGCTCACTCTGAAGGGTAATCTGGATCCTACAAATACACTTTTTGGACATGCAGTCTGGTGCTTATAGGTGTGGAGTAAGGACAGAACAACATAGATTAACATGGGCAGGGTAACACATGGAAGGAGAACCCCTCTCCAGCTCTGCTCAGGCACTGTTGTTGCTGGCAGTTGCGGATGCACCAGCTCTCTGATAAGCTCCAGCCTGAGGGCTTGAAACTCTACTCATTCTGTCTCCAAGGCACAGACCCCTGTGTTTGAGGAGCCTTGCACCGAGGCATCGGCTGCTGCTGTGATGTTCCTGATAGATATTTGTCCACCCTGTTCCTAGAGTCCTCCAACAATGATGTCTTCACGTCTCTCCCCAGACAATCTGCTCCAGTGCTTTACCATCAGAGCAGTGTGTTTAATAGCTAGTGCAGACTGATCTAGTAGCTAACCTGACACCTCTGTATAGTTAACTTCCCCACTGATCTTCATTAGGGCTGGATTCTTTTAGAAAAACCTTCAGCCTAAGCATGTTGTGCTGTTTAGGAAGTTGTTGAGCAGTTTACCTGTAAACTAAAGACTCACGGAATAAAACAAGTAGTGAATCATCTCTAGAGTTGGGATTTTGCACTGCCTGTGCAACCTCATCTACTGCTCAACAAATAGTCAATGTTTCTTGTAACAGTCACAGAGATCCTGAATTTACATATTTCTATTAGATAGAAAAACTGGAAGCAGAAAACCACCGTCTGCAACAGGAGCTGCAGGATGCCCGAGACCAGAACGAGCTGCTGGAGTTCCGCAACCTGGAGCTGGAGGTGATGGATTCCTTACAGGAGAGCTGGTAGCAAATTAAACTAGTGCACTTGCACTGGACACCCACTCTAATCAAGTGTTTACACCTGCATTGTTGTGATAGAGTAACAAATCATGCCCAGCATTTTTAATTGTGAGCTGGAGTTATGTCAGCTCTAATATCCTGGAAATAGTAAGCTCTGTACTTGGCTAGTTCACCTCTCTGAACTGGGTGTCAGGAGTGCACCTCTCTAGCCCTGTGCTTGAACTGTTGGAACTGTTTGAGGTTGAATTGAGTAATCATTGATGAAATTGCATAAGCAGTTATAAGAGAAAGTATCAGACCCAGGGCTGTTGTCTTCCAGTGTCAGACCTATGGGGTACCAACCTACCTCTCTGACTCGGCAAGCGTGGAGTTCTTTCCCCTTGGGGAGCTGCCCTAC
The DNA here is from genome assembly GCA_013400555.1 of Jacana jacana. Taxonomy (NCBI): domain Eukaryota; kingdom Metazoa; phylum Chordata; class Aves; order Charadriiformes; family Jacanidae; genus Jacana; species Jacana jacana. Next base: position 259,615 of record VZTM01012089.1, on the reverse strand, counting down.
CCAGACCCATCTGTACCAGCCGATCAGAGCACTCCTGGTTGCAGAGGAGAAAGGTGCTGTTGGTTCCTGTTGCAGAGGGAGCCAAAGCCAGTCCTGCTGACAGCCTGTGGGGTGCTCCGGCTCCACGAGGGGACATTGACGGGTCACGGGATGCTGGGTGGGCTGTGCTGTGCATGGGGCCGGTGGTGCTGGTGCTGCAGCTGTGCTCTGAGCTTCTGAGGAAGACGGGGTCTGGAGCCAAGGCACTCAAGGGACACACAATTCCTGGATGAAGATTTGCAATGGCTTCTGTGTATTGATTCCTGAGGCATGTTGAGAATTAATCTCTCTGTACCTTGGTTTCCTGCCACCATGCTGGGGATGAGACATTTTATACAGGTGGATGTGGTTTTCCTCCTACAGCTTTTATCAGCATTCTTCCTGATTCTGGCATGTGTGAAATGCTGACAGTGCCTGCCTACGTGCATGTAGTGTTTGGCCCAGAGTTGTCCTAGTTTGCGTCTGGAGGCCATAGGCCCTAGTGCAATGAACAGCCCCAGCCTGTCTGCCCGCCCACAAGCGCTGTCATGTCTGCAGGCACTGGGCATGCTCCCTGTTGAGCAGCTCTCCTCTTGGCCTGTGTTCAGTAAGAAACAGTACCTCAGGCAGCACTGGAGATTGATAAAGGAGCTCCAGAAGTCTCTTCAGGCAGCCAGAGGACTGGGTCAGACTTCGATCTCCTCTTCCCAGACTGCCCACAGTTACGGATTCATGTTAGTGACACCGACAAAAACATCCACTTGTTTTGTTCTGGTTTGTTTCTCAGCTGTGGTCCAAGGCCATTCAGAGCTTGTAGGTAGCAGCGAGCTTCTCCTGGCTCTCATGAAGCAGTGCTGTGACAGATTTGTCCCTTATTTATAGAACTTTCCCGCAGTTTTACTTGGCAGCTGTGTTTCCATATGATACAGACCTGGACTGATCAAATGAATTGCATGTTCATAAACCAAAAATCTGTTTGAAAGTGAAATTTGTTCTTCTGTGCTTCTCTAAAGACCTGGAAGGAATGAGAAATAGCATCTTCAAATTTTTATTTTTCTTTTTGGTCTTTTAAAAATGGAAAAATATTTGTAGCTTTTATGCAGTGAAGGAGTGTAAATAGCTAAGTTGATGAACTTTTTTGAATTTACCACTTTCCTCAGAACATATGACATACCAGATGTCTACTCTGAGTATCCTGGTAGTCTTAAGTCAAATACCTGTTTCTAAAGGGAGTATTTACAACAATATAGAGTTGTTCAACTCTTCAGTAAGCAAGTCACTGGAACTTAAGCCAGGTGACAGTCTTTCTGTAGACAGTTGGCAATTTGACATAATTCATCAAATAAATAATATCCTGTAAAATAAATAGCTCAGGATTAGGATCCTATCCTACTCGGCACACTGTTTTCCAGACTAGGTCTAAAGGTTTCTTTGACTTGTAAAATGAGGAGATTGGCATTGCAGAGCATGATATAAACAGTAGCTGTGGCATTTAATGAGTTCTGTGTGGATCTCCTTCATTCTAATATGTTCTCTGGCATCTTTTCAATTTATATGCAGGAAAGAGAGAGACGGTCCCCACCATTTAATCTACAGATTCATCCTTTCTCAGATGGTGTGAGTGCTCTACAGATCTACTGCATGAAGGAAGGGGTTAAGGTAGGTCAGCTTTATAAGGCAGCACTTCTGATTGCAGGAGTGGTGGGTGCTGGCCATATAAAACATTACATTCATCTCTGCTAATAACTCCACTATGCTTTAAGCATTTAAAGTCAGTCTAATGTAAGAGTGTGTGATGACTGACACAATTGAATGGGACTCTTAGTTCTCACCATATTGATAAAACCTGGTTCAAAAGCAAATTAAATCAGTGTGTGATGCATCTCCATGGAATAAAACAAAATGGTTGATTTCAATGTGATTTGTAGGAGGGATGACTGTTGCAGCTGTGATAAAATGTGCATGCCATTCCTTTATCTTATTCTGCCTCTGCAGGATGTCAGCATCCCAGACCTCATAAAGCAGCTAGACATCCTAGGAGATAATGGGGTAAGTTAAAGTGGGAGATATATTTCCTTTTACAAGCTGCATTTTGTACAGTAGAGTAAGTGAAATCTATAATTATCATGACTATTTTCTAAGATACTTGTTAAGATATGCAATATCAGGAGAAATCATTTAAGGAGTGTTTATTTCACTGAATTAAGGATTTGTGAGGTTTCAGTAGTCAGAGAGCTAGTAATGAAGTAGCAACTTTAACATCTGGTTTAGCAGATTGGGAAGAATGTTCAAAGGCCACTGATATTTGGAACTGGGCCTGGCTGCACTCCAGTCATTCAGGAAGCACGTGAATTAGTTTGGCAGTCCGAGCCAACCACATCTGCATCAGGACTAGGATTCCTCTGAAAACACTTTCATAAATAGGCAAGAATTACCAAATTCCCTGAGGCTTTTCAAATGGGTGTTGCTGCCCATTTCTGGCATCTCTGGCCAGCATTAGGTATGTTTTAAGAAAGTGTATAAGAAATAAAAACAAAGGATGATGATTGTAAATTCATTCACTGGTATAAATTAGGACATTTTTTTACAAAAGCTTTAATGGAAATTCAACTTGGTAAAACTAGCATGAAGACAGACAAATGGACCTTGTTTACATTTCTCATAAGATGCAATGGAATGAAAATATACAGCTAGTCTATATCATGCCGAAAGGCAAAAGCAGTGTTCTTTTTAATATGTTAACAGAGTCTGAATGTTTTGATGAGAGAGTGATACCCAGGACTACATGGATCCCCTGAAAACTGTCGACCTAGTCTGTAGCCTGGATTATGTCATGCAGGAAACTACTGCCAATTTTCTTCCTCCCTCTCTTTTTCTTCACAGAATTTAAGAAATGAAGAACAAGTGGCCATAATTCAGGCTTCCACTGTATTGTCCTTGGCAGAAAAGGTAAATTGCATGCTTGCTTTTCTCATATTTTATCTAAGGTCTCATCTAACACTGGACATTTTCTGCTGTGTTGGTGGTGGTCAATATTGTCGGACTTTCTGGAGTAGGAAGTGATTCCCCAGATAAAGTAAATTCTGCCAGCACAGTTCCAGACACCTTGTTAAAGCAGCAAAAAATTCACACTCAGCTGGCCCGAACTATGAAGTCAAAACAACTGCAAGTACAAAAAGAATGTAAAATGAAATTTGCAATTGTAAACAGAATGAAAAACCATCAGACATTTGAGCCATAATTAGTTATAGCATGGGATTTCTAGTCCTGACATTTCCAAAGCTTCTGAAGGGATCTGTATGCACAATTTCTACTGAAACTACGTGTCTCAAGTTCCTTACAGCAGGTTACAGCTCTCATTGTCTTCCCTCCAGTGGATCCAGCAGATTGAGGGAGTTGAAGCTGCTCTGCATCAGAAAATGATGGAACTGGAAAGTGATATGGTAAGCAAACTTTCCTTAATACACATCTTAGGTATAAGACACTGAGTGTGTCACATTTTCTTGGTGTGCCAAAAGATAACTTAGAAGATCTTTTGGCAAATTAAGTGTGAGGGCTTTCTCTGATTATTGGCGAATCATAAAATTGTTACTGGGCTGGTTCACATGCAACAGCAGAGTAATACAAATACAGAAAGTGAAAGTTTTAAAAACTTTTTCTTTCCATGAGGATGACTGTTTACTGATAAGAACAGAGGGCTCAAAGATTGCTTGGTGATTTTCAGAGATGTAAATGACTGCACTCTGTGTCTCATGGGATTCACAGCCGTATGACATTTTATTCAATACCAGTATGTGGGAAACTAATGAATTGTCATGCTATTTTCTTCCATTACATTTAAAGCCCATAGCATCCTAAAGGCAAAACATCCACAGCTCAACTGAAGTCGTTATAGCACCAGTATAGCACCCATTGTTATTCTATTTAATGGAAACAACCTACAAGAGGAACAAGCATAACTAAAAGTTGAATAGCTGTAGTGGTTTGCACTGTGTTCCTATTGTATCTGTAATTGAGTCAATTCAGTTTAAGGCCTTCTGAGAAGTTAATGCGCAGCGCATTCCACCAGATAATGTGAATATGCCAGTTGAGTTTCTGCTTAGTTGATTGCACTTTCACGCTTCTTCCAAAATAAGAGAAAGCACAAAAGGTAGCTGTCTGTGATGCCAGAGGAGGGAGCTTTAGAAAAACCACACAGAAAGCTCCTAAACTACAGCACTGAAATGCCAAGCTGTGTCACTGAAGTCAACGAAGAGACAATGGATTTAGTTCCATGTAGATGAGTTGTACTATCATACAAAAGCAATGCACAGATCTTTTCCCTTCCTTCTTCCCTAGCTGAGCCAGATATTAATAACTCTGTACAGTGTCAGTTGAAGACCAGTCTTCTAGTCCTGCCCAAGTCAGATATTGGTAGTTGATTTAATAAAACTTCCCAAAGTATTTTGAGTAACTAATTATTTTTTCTGTCCAAATGATCCTTCATTGTAGGAGCAATTTTGCAAAATAAAAGGTTATTTGGAGGAAGAATTAGACTACAGGAAGCAAGCTCTTGACCAAGCATACATGGTATGTACAAGGGAAATTCTACGGCACGTATTGGCCAGCGCTGTGACAGGATGCAGACTCCTCTTGGATCAGGAACAGAGGGTTTTGCTTTTTTCTTAGTAATTTTTTTAATTTCCCCACCCTCCCATTCTTCTAATGCACTAGCATGCAATCTGCACAGCTTCAACACAACACCTAGCTTTTTCATGTCACAAAAGGGCAGGTATCCTGAAGTCTGAAACTTTTGTCAGCGGAAGGCAGATACTTATTAATGTCAGCTTTTCCAACTGGAGTAGGTGCAGCCAACCGGAACTCAGCTCTGGAATCTCAGCCATTTTGCATGTCATAGAATATCCCACAAAAAGCCAGAGTTCCTGCCCTAAATGCTGCTATATCAAATTCTGATAACTGATTGTGCAAGTCCATATTCAGATTATCAAGTTAAAAAGAATGCTCATTGATATCAGGACTAAGAGCAAAGTAGTCTAATAGTGACCTTCAGTCTTTCCTCTTTTTCTTTTTAGCACAATGGGTCGAAATTTAAGAATTGGTGAAATATTTATCCTTACACTTAGAAAATAGCTATGAAAATTCTATCCAACTCCTAATTCTCTGTTAAAAAAAAAAAAAGTCAGAGATTTTAGAAAAAGAAATATTAAAATATCTTAAAAATAAAAGTTTGTATCCTTTTGCCAAAACACCAAACCATTTTATGAGTTCTGCTTTTAACATTTTTGCACACTTGAGCACAGGGACCATTTCTCAAGCAGGAGGAGAACCTGCCACCACTCCCCACCCAGTTCCCACTGTGTTTTAAACAATCTGTTTCATATCTAATTGGCTTTTGGTATTGCATCACCCAGAGGATCCAGGAGCTTGAAGCCACCTTGTACAATGCTTTGCAGCAAGAAACAGTGATAAAGTTTGGGGAGCTACTCACTGAAAAACAGCAGGAAGAGCTGAGGACAGCAGTCGAAAAGCTGAGACGTCAGATGCTGAGGAAAAGCAGAGAGTATGATTGCCAGATTCTGCAGGAGAGGATGGAGCTGCTCCAGCAGGCTCATCAGGTAAGGAAGAGGAACCATGCACATGCCTGTCTGCTCAGCTTTGCTGTGTGAGAACATAAGCTGGGATCACATTTAGGCAGGCTCCAGGTCAAGAGGGAGCGTGCATATAGTTTTTTGAGTTGTTTGATGCTTTGTCTCTGTATTGTGTAAACAAGCAGTGGCATTAGCTTCTGCAGGGTTGCTTTGCCATATTTTAAAATTCCAGATCAAGGTTTTAATGCAGAATTCTGCCCATATGAATCTAGCTTTGTAACAAAAATGGTCATCTCCAGTTACTAGACTGGGCACAAGAGGAACTGCTTGTGTTACACAGCAGAGCTATCTATTTTTCCAGACACTTCTGCTCTGTCCCCCCCAGAGTGGGCAATTGTAAAGAGTTACACTTTCCATCTATTTAACACAGTATTAATATAGAATAGATATTATGAAACAGATCCACTATTGATATTAATTTCCAGCATTTGAAGCTGAGGTCACATATATGCAGTTGTACACATGGTACAGTGGTGGCTGAGCCAGGTTAGTGGATGGAGTTATGGTACTACACAAGAATATCCCTTCCAAATAAATGTATTAGTTAATGTCTAGGCTTTTGGCACTTGGAACATTGAGTTACTTGTTCAGAGAAGCATATTTACTAAGAATTTAGTCTAGATGCTTTCTTTTCTGATTTCCAGAGGATACGAGATTTAGAAGATAAAACTGACATCCAAAAGAGACAAATTAAGGATCTGGAGGAAAAGGTTGGTTCTCTTGCACTTTTCAAGCACGTTGATCAACTTTTTTGAAAATAATGATCTGGTTCTCTTGAACTATGTGAACTTTTTGTTTAGCTGAAGCAGCTGGACCTGTTGGTGTTCTACTATGCTTGCTTTTCGGTTTGTGTTTCAGTATATACAGACTTTATTCTTAGTCTCCTCTGTAACATTTCATTTTAGGAAATAAATGCCAAACACTTTTAATTATGGTGAATTATACTGAACCAAATCACAGAATCAGGGAATTCTCAGAGCTGGAAGTGCAAAAACTATCTTGATGCTTACAATACCATGACCTTTAGTTTTTAGACAATGTTCTTTTTCTTCCACAGTTTCTGTTTCTATTCTTGTTCTTCTCTCTTGCCTTTATTCTTTGGCCTTGATGTCAATGTGCCTCTTGGAAAGGTAAGACCATTTTATTTACCTCCTCAACACTAGAACTTCTTGCACAGAGCTGGGGGTCACATCCTTGTGTGCATGTCTGGGGTCAGAGACTTCAGCAGGTCATTGCCAGTTTGTAATAGCTCACGTGGAGGGTTGTCACGGCACTGAGCTGACACAGGTTGTTGCAGACAGACCAACACCATCCAACACACTTGCAAGTGAATTGGCAAAGCTCGTGGGTGATACCATGCTATTCAGAATTGTAAAACTAAAAGCTAAGAAGAATTTCACAGTATCAAATAGCCAAGAGAATGCAAGTGAAATTCAGTGCTGATGTTTTCAAAGTGATGCATGCTGAAAAGAGTTACAAATCTCAACCATATGGAGACTTTGGGCTCTGAACTGCCACTCAGAACAGATCAGGAGGTTGTACGAGGTAGAGCTCAGAGCCAAGAAGGGCAAGGAATAATGATCTGTTGCTGGGACATAGAAGAGGGAGATGGAGCAGAAGGATTTTTCTGGCTCAGAAAGGATGTATGAGGGAGGTCTAGAACATTTTTCATAGATTGCATGGATAGATTGCTATCAATTGCTGTCTCCTCCAGAACAGGCAATTATCATGTAATAAGTTTAAAGTAAACAAAATTGCTAGTTAATGATGTAGGATATAAAGAAGTCTTTGCCACAGCATGCTTAGCAGTTGAAAGTTCAGAGTTCAGAAAGCAGTGTGAAGATGAGGAGATAAATCAGGGAGCTACAAGGTGCATGGCCCTCACATTTGTCCCTCTGTGCCCAGCCACTGTCAGAAGTGGGGTGCCGGGGAGGCTCTCTAATCTGATCCAGGGTAACAGAAGCAGAACACAGCCTAGGTGATGTTATGTTAAAGACTCAATTTTCTGATCTGGGGACAGACCCACCCATACCATTAAATTTCTCACTGTATCTCTTGGATCTGGCTTGAGCTATGTCAGTGAATAAATTCTTTTACCCTCCACTTGAGGCAAGACAAGAACACAGTTGTAAGTGGGAGGTGTTTTGCCCTGCCCTGCCACCATTTGTTCCAGCTCTGCCTTTGTTTCCAGTTGTCATTCAAGGTATCGATTATAACCCAGTGGCATGGGGTCCAGTTGGTGGGTTTTCCTTTTCCCTCTAAGGAAAAGCCCGCTACTTTTGCTTCATTTCAGCTAGATCAAAGATTTCTCTTGCAGTTTTGTGCTGAGGCAGAGATGACTCTCAGAATTAGCCACATCAGCTGGAATCCACTCCCTCCTTGTCCGGCCAGACTTCAGAATGAATGTTTCCATGGGATGAGGCAGCAACATACATGGAGGCTGGGCTGAATGGGCAATGAAGGCTAGGGAAGCATCCCAGGCACATGGACAGATCTGTGATCATGGGTGTTGTAGACAACACTAATATTATTATAGAGTTGCTGCTATTTAAAAGAAACTGCCTTGATCCAGTTAAGCATTAAACAGATTAAGTTATGACTGCACACTCACTGATGTTGGTGCTGCAGGATTTCTGGGAACCATGACACAGTACAGCAGCTGTGAGATATTGTGAGCGGCCACGACTGGTGAAAATTTGATTTTACAGTTTCTTGCTTATTCATAGGAGAAAAAAAAATCAGAAAGTCTTCTTCTGAAACAGCCAAATTATATATATGCTAATTTTGAGAAACCAAAATTTTCACAGTAGCAAATAAAGACTGTGTCTTTTGCTGTATCATAGAATCACGAGTTCAGAACAAGCAGGCAACCAAAGCAGTCAAAAAAAGGGAATCTTGGATTTAAGGTGCACCTTGAAAACTCAGGAACTGACAGTGACATTTGAGAGAGCCTGTATGCACCAGTTTTCCCCATTTGCCTATACTTTTTTCAGTTTCTGTCACAGGTACAATAAAGTTCTTGTAAAGTACACGAGAAAAACCAGGGCAATAAGAGGCTCAGAATTTTCTGTATATACAGTTTGTCCCTGTGTTTTCCACCTATGTGGGTATGGAATTGGTTTTCTATTGAGCATTTTCCTCTTCTGGTACAGCTACAGAATTGGTAAGAAGCTCTTACATCCTACTTTGACCAATGCTGGTGTCAGCAATAGTGGGAGAAAAATAAGAAATGGGGGTATTTCTTATGTATAAGAAAAAAATAACTGGGGTGTTTCTTATTTCTTTGAAAATGTGCCTCAAAAGATACCCCTCATTCAGTTCAGGGCAGCTTGACTGGAAATGCATTCATGACATTAAACTGCTGAACAGTAATTCCTAGTTCCATCTCTTTTAACATGGAGCATCCAGTAGAGTCTTTGCAGTAGACTATGCATCCTGAGAAATACAAATTTAATTTCAATAAAATTAGAACTCATCAGAAAATGTTGTCTTCCTGAATTTAGTTGGTTTTAGTTTTGAAAAGGGTTTTTTTTTCAGATAAAAACTCAGTGGTAGATGCCAATGGTAAAAAGTTCCACAAAAATACATAAAAATAATTTTTGTTTACACATATGACATTTTTCATTAGAAAAGAAAAATTTTATTTACATGAAAAATTTAATTCACCTGTAATTGAATTTAGAATAGGAAATCCCTAGTCCCAGGATAAAAGCCTGTCACTGGCTGTCATGTCTCCTGTCACTGGTGAATTATATTCAGCTTTGGTTCAAGAGTTACTGAAAGTGGTGCATAACTGTTCCTGTGAACATGCCCACAGGGATGTTTGTGGACCAGAGGGCTGTACTTCGTAGTGCCAAATCGACGGGCTTAGCAAAACACCCAGAGTTTTCATAAATGTCTTTCATACAAACAGAAGCAGTTTAATGCTGATAACTGAGTGTGGACCTTTTCAACTCCCTGACAGAGGGACTGCATCTCGACAGCTGGGGTAGGTGGGCAGAGGAGCCTATGACTTACCTGACACACATGTTCTGGTTTTTTTTACTTTATTTTTAGAGTGCCCGACCACACAGATAAGTCCTTATAAAGGCAAATGCTTCCACCCCCCAATGAAGAGAACATTGTTTACACCTATTTTAAAAAGTATAAAAATGAACAACCTGTAGCCAAGACTGCAACCACCTTGTATTTTAAAGCCATCACTCAAGATTTGTTACTTGACAGTTCCTGTCTAAAGCTATGATATATGCTGCATCTAATGAAATCCTGTATGTTGAAATTATAAAAGGGGAAGAAAAATGAACTGTGAACTGACATCATTTGGGAAAAACTTAACGGGAAGGAACCACTTTCAGCTGATCAAGTCAGTGTGTCTTGGGCATGGAACCAAAGTTACAACAGAAAATCTATCCCTGCTGTGCAGGGCAATTGTGTAAATGTGACACCGTCATCCCAGGAACGGATCAAGAGCTGACAGGACGAGGAGGAGAAATGCTTCCGAGTCGTGGGGAGATGATGACAACAAGGCATTCAGCCGGAACTGTCTGGCTTTCTGCTGCAGGGACTCCTCCTCTCCCTCTTTGGTTTTCACCTCAGGAACAAATGACAGCTGCAACATTGGGGGAAAAAGGAAAAATCTGGTTTATCGCAGGAGGGGCAGGACAGGGCACCATGTTTATGCTTGTGGTCACAAAGTACCACCCGACTGGGCAAACGGAGGAAGAGGAGGGTGTCTGTGGAAGGAGGATTTCTGACAGTCACCGCCTTACCTCTTTTCATACTCCCTGCACGAAAAACAGACTGTCTCTTGTCTCATTCTTCTTGTACTCTTTAAAGGCTGCCATTGAGATAATAATGACCATACTCGGGTTTATAATTTGAATAGTACACTGCGGATCGCTGGGTTGGACCTACAGGGTAGCTTCTGAGACAGAACAGAAACATGTTGGAGGACAGAGGGGACAAAAGCCAACCCCCTTGTCCATGTGGTAAGATCTACAAAGCAACAGCTTTGTCCCAGCTTGGAACAAATGTCTTGGTTTGGCTTGTCAAACTGATTTTGTTAACTGGCTTGCTGGTCAACCCACCAAAAATGAGGAGAAGCTGTGTGAGCACATCTGTATTAACTGTGAGGAGAAGCATCACTAGTCTGTTTAGATTTTTTCTACAGTTAGGAATAACTAGTAGTAGTCTGCATTTCAAAGCATTTCTCACCTCTCCAGTCACAAAGCTCGAACCGAGTCCTGGTGCCACCCAGAGGCATCACTGCTCTGTGCCCCGAGGAGCTGCATTGCCACAGAAACACCCTGGAGGCCTGAGCCTGCGCCCATCGTCCCCTTCATTGCCCATGAGCGACAGCGCACTTCTGGGCACCTCCGCTCCTCTGAGAGCGGAGCCATGCCTGGGGAGGTTCCTGTGGCCAGGTGCCTCCTCTGAGCGGTGTCTTCCACAGTGGAGCCTTAATTTTACTGGGAGAAATGGGTGTCTGTGATAGAAAACTAAGGGCCAGAATACAGCCTGTGCTTTACTTAAACCTTCCAAACAGGGTTCACGAGTACCAACACACACAGACTCAGCCCTTCAGGAGCTTTAAAAGTGCTTTACGCACCTCTCCTTTGTTTGCTGTTTACTTGCACAGATGAAGCAGCTGAGGCACGAAGCAGTGAAGTAACTTCCCCAGCCACACCACAGGTCTAAGAGCAGTTCCTCAGCCATAGCAGGGGTGAAGTTCCTCTAGTGTCGAGGACGCCTGCCCCTCACAGATATCTTTTGGCCAGAATAGCTTTGAATCACTACTGTCCGCTCACCCAGCTGGATTGTAGTACTGGGCTCTGTTTCCCCACAGAGAGTCCTAACATCCTCATTTCTTGTATGCCCTCAGATTGTGTTAAACCCCCATCACAGGTTAGAAGGTACTGGCAAGTTATTTTTTTCCCCTGCTCCTTAAAATCAACCGAAATTGCAGAATGACCACATCTTGCAGCACTTTGTTTCAATTAAGGGGTTTACCAAATTCTGCAACAGCTGTATGTTTGCTGGTTCATTTTCTTAGAACAGGCCTGTAGGCAGATCTGTGAAATGAGTACAGGTACCTTCCATGCTCTTTGTTCAAATTCTTTTTCTCCCGCAGAAGACTCTGGATAAGGTTAGCCCAGACCGACCTGCACTCAAGAGGTCTTCTCCCACACAGTGACAGTGCTCCATCACTGACCAATTTCACTGCCTAGCTACAAGAAGGGAGTTTCCCTCTCTGGTGATTCCCTCTTCTCCCTCACGCTCTTCTGCAGCACTGATTCATTTTGTACCACTTGGCTGCACCATCCTGCAAGAAAATGCAAGCTGGCAACTGTTTTCCCTGGCATTAGGGCCATCAATTAAATTGTTGAGCTCTTCTCGCAGAATAAGGAGCAGCGCCTGTTTTCTGTGATGGTGCAGTGACTTCCACCTCTGCTTTGGCTAAAAAAGGAGGACTGGAAACATTTGAGGCAGCCATAGGGAAGGTTCCTGGCACAGACTGAAATACCCTGTTTCAGAACACACGACTGACCCCTTCTGGGCTGCTTCATTTGGTCCCTCTGACCTGTAACTGTGCACATCTTGTTTCACCTCCCTCTTTTGCCTAGTTCCCCCTCCCTTACGCTCACAGACTCCAGCGCATGGGGGATCGGGGTGGGGGTGACGCTCCACAGCTTACCTTGGTCTGCATTACAAGATGGTTGTGTCCCCTCCCGGGAGCAACAACAGCCACTTTGTGTCCTTGCAGCAGAACATCAGCCATGCTTAACACTCCTGCTGGTGCGAGTAATGCACATGGCCTGCCGTCAGCTAGATCAAAATGAGTTTGGAGTTTGTGTATATATATATACATGTATCTATATATGTACATATATATACATCTATATGCATATATCAATCTATTCCCTATTGTATATACTAAATTGTTGCTATAGCTTATGAAAATATACTTCCAGTCTAGGAATGGGGACTGAGTCTGGCTTGTTTAGCTGCCACAGCTGCCACACTCCTCACGGTTTGGTTTTACGTCTCGTGGGCAACGGGTTTTTGGGTCTGTTTTTCTGGGCTCTTCCCCCTTCTCTCTCCTGAAGCTGTTTATCCAGGGCTTTCTGCTGCTCCTGACCTTCACTGAAGCAAAGTATTGGAATCCTCCCTCACGCTGCTCACTGCAGCCAACCTCCCCTCCCCCAAAGCAACCAGCAGAACGAAAAACAGATTGATGGCAGCCTTTGAGGAAAGCCGACAGCCCTGGACCCCTGCCGACCTACCCGCCCTGCGCCTCCAGCGCCCCAGCCCCTCCATGCCTTGACCCGCTGCTCTCTCCACTGGCCAAGCCAGGAGATCTTGTAGGCTCTTTCCCTTTAGGCACTTCAGCTGGAGGCCTGGTTGGGTGAGATGGATTTGGCACTGGGGGCTGCCGAGGAGATAGGGCTTCTGGCAGTATTGTCAGCCTGGCTCCTGGCTCACTCCTCCCTCCTTGATCTGCACGGAGGACGATGGAGGCTTTGCTTCTCCCTGTGCTTCATTTTCCAGCTCCCTGCCCTCATCTCAGTGGGGAACATCCTCTGAACCCCAAAGCTTTCCATTCCGTGGCATCCCATGAGGACTGAGGAGGCCAGGCCCCCTCCTCCCCAGGCAAGGATTGGTCGGCGGCCCCGCAGCTGCGGTGATTCCAAGGGATTTGTCTTTCCCCGCCCTCCCTCACATCAGCACCTCTGTGTTTTTATAGACACTTCTTGCTCCCAGGTTTTTTTGGTGTCTGTTCCCGACCAGAACTGTAAGTGACTTGGCAGAATGACCCTTTGATAAACACTGGACATGTATCTGTACTATATGTATTAACGTGTAGAAGAGAATCCTTATTGTATGTAAAGTTTTACGAATGGTTATTTTTTAATTTATGTATTTAATATAGGATTCAATGACCTCTGGTGTTTTAGTTTGTAAAAAATAAAACAGCGTTTTTCAAAAAACCCAACACTCCCTTTGTGCTCACAGAGACCCTCAGCGTCGGTCTGGGGTCCGGCCAGAGGAGCCACCTCACAGCAGAGCCGCTGCACCCCCTCTCCCCCCCCGGAGGGGGGCACGGGGGACACCGGGAAGGTGCAGCCCTGACAAGGCTTCGGTGTCCGCCCCGCAGGGACCGGCTGCCCCCGGGCAGGCGGCGTCTCTCGCAGGCGGCGGGGCGGGGGAGCTGCTGCCTTTGCCAGGAGGAGGCGAGCGTCCGCGGAACCTTCCTCTCGCTCTGCCGTCCGGCTCGCGGAGCTCTGCGGTGCTGCGGGCACCGGGGCTGGGGTCCGTTCTCCTTGGCTGCAGGAGCAGGGGCGGAGGCACCGCCTGCAGGTGCCTTGTTTTGAGAACGGCCGGCTCGGTGAGCACCGCGGGGGTTCCCAACTGCCCGGCCAGGTTGGGCGCCTCACGGCTCTCCCTTCCCGAACCCACCCCCGCTTCCCCGGGCACCCGCGGGCTCGCGATCCGCCACCGCAGGGCTCGGGCCGCTCCGCACGGCCGCGGGG
>VZTM01012089.1:229497-245403 GCA_013400555.1 Jacana jacana | reverse complement strand
GGGGGGAGCGGCGGGGACGGCGCCGAGGGAGGGGTTCGGTGAAGTAGGAGGACCCCGCGTGGGAAGAACGCTCCGCAGAAGCTCATCAAAGTGAGACACAAACAAACCCAGTAACGATGGTGATGGAAAACGGGAACGTCTCCACCTCCTGCCAGACCTCTCTTGCCGCCCTCGCGTGCCGGTGTTTCCCGCGGGTGTTCCCGAGCGCTAAATACATCTGTATTTTACATTTTAGCTCATGCTTTTTTAAAGTCTTTAAACTCTTGAAATTCTGCCTCCTCCTCCCCCCGCCCGCCTCCCCGCCCCAGAACATCTGTTCAATTTCTCCCCTTAAAATGAGCTTCAAACGGTTGCATTAACTACAGTGTGAATCCTCCTGGGAGCCCCCCCCCCAAAAAAAAAAAGACCTTTTGGAAGAAAATTGCTAAGGAAAGCACGTTTTGAAAGTGCAAAGTCATAGCCAGGTATTTACACCTATCCCCTGTTTTTACACTCATATCCCCCGATAAATCCAAGATAAAGGGTATTGTGTTGCTACAGAATAGCCCGGTTCATGAATTCTCTTCCCGTGCCCCACTGCAGCGCAGCATCTTTGGCTGAAGCACAGGAAATGAGTGCAAGACACAGAAACGTGGACTGACACTGAGATCCCGGCTCATAAGAGTCCAGCTCCCTTGCACAGTAATCATCACATCATGAATGACCCAAAGAGCCCCAGCCAAGCAGTCCCATTTCCTTTGGCTAGAAAATGCGGAAAAGCCGTTTAATATTAAACTGCACTAAATTCAGAATTAAATCAAAGGGATAGATATGCATATAAAACAGACGTGCAGGCAGGACCTGTGGAATAAGCTGCACTTGTTCTGCCCAGTGACACCAGCGTGGCGAGGGCACAGGCATTCGCGGAAGACGCTGAAATACCAGAACTCGAGGGTCTGATATTGACAAAGGATGTAAAATGAGCGGAGAAGCCGGGGTGCAGAACCATACGGCATTCTCAAGGGTTATTAGATGAATCTTCGCCCCTCGACAAACAGGCTGTGGCCCTGTCCAGCCCTCACAGAGGAGCCCTCATGGCTCCGGTGGCCATTGCTGTGCCAGGAGCGGGGGTGAGATGGCGGCCTGGTGCAGGCAGCATGGTGGGGGCCAGGAGGAGCCACTGGCAGGAGGCTATTCATAAACCACCGGCGACTGCAGGGGCAGAGGGACACCCGCTTGTAGAGCTCTGTGCAGGATAAGACCGAGCTGAGCTGATGCCTGGGCCCGGACGTGGCCTCCAGAGCCCGGAGCTGACAGGCAGGCTGGAGCCCCCAGATGGCTCCCACCCCCCTGTGCAAGGGGGTATGGCTCTGTGTGTGTGTGTGTGTCTGTGTGTGTGTGCGTGTCTGTGTGTGCGTGTGTGTCTGTGTGTGTGTGTGTGTCTGTGTGTGCGTGTGCGTGAAAAGGCTTCTGCATTGTCTCTGCAGCCCATTTCGATGGCTGTGGTTTTCCATTGTTTGGGAGATTGTCTAAACATAGTAAAAGCCCTAAACTGGCAAGCTGCCATCTGCTCTGTGTCGAGGGGGACGCGTCTCCCAGCTCAGCAGGAAAACGGATTCCAAAGGCCCATCCCTGGGCAGAGGCGCGTCCCACAGCCTGTGCCACACTGACGAGAGCCATCGAGCATCGTCTGCTCCACTGCCCGGCTGCCAACTGACAGCCATGAACAAGCTGCTTTGCACAATAAAGAAAATCCTGTGAAAACCATTTTAGAAGCCTGGAGCAGGACCGAGACTAGAGATATAATGATTTCAGTGTGTACAACAGATGGAGACTTTAGAGCATGGAGCCACTAATCTATGGATTACTGACTCCCTACACTTACCAATTCTGAGGGGCACCAGCAGCCCAGGGAGAGCCCAGCACCCAGATGCCATGTTTGGCATAACGGGGGAATGAACAGAGACTGGGAAATGTCCCGGTACCCTCTCATTCCCTTGTGTCTCTGACTGCTGCATGGAGTCCCAGTCCCCCCAGAGCTTGGTGAGAGGGCATTGATGCTGGGAAAGGTGCAGTCTATGGGTGTGCTCAGACATGGCCCCAGTGACACCCCTCAGGGACCCCAGCGACGGACACTCACTCCCCCCAGGAGCTGTCAGCTGAGCACCCACACATCTCAAAACAACCAGGGGAGCCTGTAAGAACCAGTAACAAAGTGAGTTCTCCAGCACCTCCAAATGCCAGCCTTGACATTAACCATAATATCCTGGTACGGTCCTGTCTTACTGCCTCAGGGCAGATGAAAACTGTTCCTGCTACTTTGTGCTTCATTCTGTCCCGGTCAGACCTACAACAAATCATACACTGAGATCTACAGATCCCACCTAACCCTGATACTGACTCTAGCACTGTTCAAATATCTTTGAACCTTGAGCCACAAGAACTAAAGCCATCAGCAGCCATGCAGGTGACATTATTGTCATTGGCACAGGACAAACAAGGGTCACCTAAAAGCTAAGGTCATTGATTCTTTTATTGCAGATCCCAGACCCTAAAGAACAATACTCATCCAAACAGCCTGTCCCTGTGATGTTTGTTATTTCCAGGTTTAGTGACATGGTAACCTACCCTGCTCCCCATCCTACTCAAAGTAATTAAAAATAATTTCTTTACTCCCGGCCTTACCCTGTACCAGTCTGTGCTGTAAAGTGCAGAAATTAACTGAGCTCCATAGCCATTGCTAAGCTGAACATGCACCATAGCCTGGACCCTACTGCTGTACATTGTCTGAGCTCCTCCACTGCCCCAGACACAGGAAAACACCCATATTTGAGCCCCAAGAGCCTAGCAGCAGCAGGAAATTCAAGCTCTTCAACTTTATATCCCAGTGCACCATCTATAGTCATGCCTTGGGGACACCTCTTACCACTGAGGTAAATGTATGGCAATTGCAGAGATGAGTAATAAAAACCTGGGATCTGGCAAGACATAGTCATCAAATAGGCTTTTGGTGCCTCCAGTAAAAATGCTGACTTTAACAATAAGCCTGACTTAATTGCCCATGTGAGCTCTTGACTTGAGGAAGACACACGCCGTGCCAAGCAGGACCTGCTGCCTGAGACCTGAGCACCATCAGTTGTGAGATCAGGGTCTCCAAGAGCATGTGTCCAGGTGTGAGTGCCACTCGATAAATGGGTGACAATCGCTGCGTGCCGTAGCCAGCAGGAAGAATCTTGGCAAGCTGGGTTAAAAGATGAGACTTGGTAAGTGAATCTCACTCAACTCATAAGAGCATGTTTGTTCTGCAAATAAAGAGTGTCCAAAGCTCTCTTGCCAAGCCTGAACTAGCAATCTCACAAATAAGCACATTTATTAGATTCTGATCCTAGGAGGACTCTGGGAGAATGAATACTTACAAAACAAGGTGATTTGCATAAAGAATCTGGATATTGTGTTGCATAGCTTCATCTGGTTTCCTTTTAGACTCCTAAAGCAGAGTTGCTGAGTTATTGCATTCTTGTTTGATGTCCTACATGAAATCACGTTATTAAGTCCAGAGGCACAACCAACTGTTCCTGCTCCCTGGTTGGCATTTCACCATCGCTGCAGCGACACAAACAGCCTCGCAAACCCCCAAGAAGGGGCCTGTACCTCCTGCGTACTCCTCCCTCCCTGGTGTCCTGCAAAGCACCGGGGCTTCTGTGCTGGTTTTATAAATTTAGACCAATAATGGAACAGGAAAAAGACACTTGCCTCCTATTCCCATTTTAAAATATAACCATGAGACCCGAAGAAATCTTGAGCTACTTTGGTAAAAATCAGACCAAAAACTTCCTGGGTTAAAATTACAGCAGAAACCCTGACTGCCAAAACTGTGAAAGACAAAACTCACCCATGCTTGGCTTTACCAATTGTAAAATGACTGAAATACTAGGAATCTAACATTACTTTGGAAACTGAAAGAAAGTCACTAAAATTGTTCTGGAATTGATTTTGTAACAATTGTCTAAGTATAAAGTTCAATTCATAGCATAAAGAAAAGCGACATGGTGAGTAGTAAAAGCAGTTAAAGAAAAGCCTTCTCCATTCAGAAGAAAGGAAAACGTCAGCTGAAGTTTGCAGTCTCACCAGCAAGTGGGACAGACCACGGCTCAGGCAGGGACACCCGAGCTCTGCCAGCTCCCTGCCCTGCATGCACGTCCCTGTGTCTGCGCAGGGGGACACCCGGCTCAGACACCAGCAGTTGGGGTGAGTTGATGGCCGCGGCAGAGACGGGTTTCCTTCCCGCAGGCAGCCATGCAGCAATGATCCGAGGGCTCTAGAATGCCTTTAAACTGCAGAGGTGCAGCCCGGTACCCACCCAAAAAGACATCTGGTGTAGGGAAAGTGTCGATGCTCCGAGGATGTGCCATCTCTTCCATGAACGCGTTGTGCTGAAAGCAGCTCAGAGTCCAGCAATGATACCCAAGACTGGGTAAGGGTGCCTGTTGGTACTTTTTGGAGGGGAAGATGCTTCTCTGTTGCTAGAGCCACAGCAGAAGCTCTTGGTGCCCTTCCTGCTGTGGTCTCCATCACGGTTCTACTGACATTACACTCGGGGGTCAGCATCTCTGTGGCTGATCTGCTCGTTAGCGGCTGCTGACCCCCAGCTGCTGTAAAGCCTCAGGTCTTGAGGAGACCATTTCCTTTATGAACAAACTGCAATATAAATGCAGTAAGGACCATATAAGAGTGGCTCATTAATTTTTACTTCTTTATAATAGTCCTAATTAGGTTTTCTGCCTTCAGAAATCTGAATGGAAAAGCTTCTGGAACTAGAAGCTTGTACATTTTTTGTATGTTTTAAAACCATCCCAGAAGTTCAGTGGTGTTAACCTGACAAAAAAACATGCTTTACAAAACAAGATTATTTTTCTGCTTCACATGGTCCAGGGGAAACATAATGAGCTTCACTTCCTGGAGACAGATAAAGGAGGTCTGAAAGCACTGCCTTTCCCCCTCAGTGGGGAATTCACCGCCCTTCCAGAAACTTTGCTGGCAAAAGACAGCATTTTTCAACAGCAGTTTCCAAGTGAGGGATCTGAACTGCTGTCCAGGCATGAAGAAAACACAACTGCATGTTTGTTAGGATTAATGGAGAGCGTACACTGAAAAAAGGAGGAAGGCAAATGGCAGATTTGGAAGTACTCAGCATACAGGAACATCAGTCCATTTTCATTAGGTACCTACAAATATTTTTACAAATGAAACCCGAATTGTACATGGTCATTCTGCCAAGTAGCACTGGCTGCAATTGTCTCTCAGATTCTGAGTTTGCAAGCTGTGATACTACCTTTAACTTAAAAGCATGCACACATGCTAAACTACATAGATAGCATTAATCATCAATGTAGAATATATCAAACATTTTTTCAGGAAGAAAACCATAGTATCTTGTATTTCTCTCAGTCAGCATGTTTTAGGGCTTTCCTTACCAGGTTCCCAGCAGGTTTCCTGCGTTGCAGGACACCGTGCTCATGCCTGCCCCGTCCCCAGCACTCCTCCTGCTTCTGCCGTAGCTGCCCTTGTCAAAGCTCTGAGACAAAACCTGGACCTCTCTGCTCCTTTCCTCATTGCTGTGGAAAGTACTTTGCAATCAAAGGAAAAATGCCTGTAAGTTAGGAACTGTTACTGTGCAAGTCCAAGTAAATAAATTGCAGATTCAAAGAAGGAAAATACAGGAAAAGCACAGACTCCTTAACAGGGCTGAGGCACACATACAACACGTTTCTAAGGCAAGCCAGAGAAAAGCATGGGCAGCTCCATGAGCTCGAGTTAAGTACCCCGGAGCTACTGCAAGTTCCAGAAGCAATGCTCGGAAAGTGCTCTCTAAATCCCTTCATGCTCTGAAACCAGACTGTTGGGTTTATGCATAGCTAGAAGGCATCGGTGCTATGCTTCCCAGTCACTCCAGAGAATTAAGAGCATGAAGGGGATAAGAATGGCAATATCCACGAAGTATTATAATAAGAAGACAACAACCCACAGCAGTTTGGATTCCTTTGTATATGAAACAACAAACTTTTAATGGGACCTTGTTCCTCAAAGTGCTGCCTTTGAGCCCCAGGTAAAGCAGCCAGTACCATTGCAGTGGCTTAACTGATAGGGGCTGTGACAAGAATTCAAGCATTCCAGCTTGGCAGGAAAGACAACGCTCTGTTTTTACATTCTTAGCACAGAAACTTCCAGAGGTCACTGTGGTATCGTTACTTGGATTTTTATCAGGAGCCAAGGCACTGAATGAAGGATTTGAATACTCTAACAATCGACAGTCCCTTAGCCTAAAGCTGTAAGAACATAACGTGGATATTGCACACAAAACTGACCAGCTGCATGCCTGTGTGTGTGACACGCATGGGTCCTCAGTGCTGTAGCACAAGGGAGGTGTCACAGACAGTGGAGAAGCAGAAAGTAAACACAGGGAGGCAGAAGGGCCACACTGCAAACATAACCTGCCGTGTTCGTAACCATTTCCTACCGAGAGAAATCCGTAGTAAGATACAGGAGAGAGCAAAAGGATTTTGGCTTCACAGACTGGGAGTGGTTCATTTGGCAGTTACGGGTCTGCCATTCTTAAAATACTGTATGTTTTATGGGATGCAGGAAAGCTGTGTTGCAGCTCGTTAGCACATCTGGGGTGCAGATTGATTTCAAACTCAGATATTCAAAGCTTATCTTGAATGGATATAGCGTTTGTGTGTTTTCTTCATAAATGACTAATATGCTACCTTTCACAATTTTCCTGTTCAAAACACCTCACTGTGTTTTGAAAGTTCACAGCCACCAACACTCTTAACTCGACCGAGCTCTGCAAAGGGCCCACATCAAAATGCTGCAGTTTGGGCGCTGGGTTCCAGCCCCTCCAGCAAGAGCAGCTGGCTTTTTATACACTCATCGGGCTCTCTGCTCTTTATTTTCTCATATTTAGTGAAATTCATAGAGTGGTGACACTCGGCATGATGGTATGTTGTGGTGCACAATTCCCTGTTACCCAGAACGAGCCTGTGGTGTGATGAGTCAGTTTAATTCCTTTCACTGCAGCCTGCCTGTGGTACGGCACTCACAAGCCACGGGTTTAGGAGTAAAAGTAGCTGAGATGGAAGAGCCATGCCAGAAGTCAGGAAAAGCCTCTTTGGCCTGAGCAAAGTGGGGTATGAACATGTATTATAAAGACAAAACACTGATTTTAATGTAGTGTGTGTGTAAGACAACAATCCCACAAAGCCAGACATCTCTACTGCCTCTAAACTCTTCTCACACAATTTTTTTAGATGAAGTGCTGAGATTTTTATTGTCTCGCCCTTTCAGCTGGCACTGATGCATGGGCCAAGGGTGGAATGGAGTATTCTCCTCTGGTGACATTTCACACTCCCTTTTGCAGAGAAAAACAATGCAGAACCCTCCCATCCCATCTCTGTCACAAGGAGAACACACAGCTGGCTGATGTGGGTCTTGTCAGTAGCCCATTCTGCTGTGGTGGTGAGAGAGGAACGGCGCCGCAGCCTCATCAGATCAGACCCAGCTCTTCCCTTTGGTGAGGCACAGCTACACTGTGAGGCAAGCAGCATGGCTGTGGGACAGCCCAGGTCACTGGCCATGGGCCTGTGGAGCAGGTCAGCCATCTTGACACCCCTGTGTACCAGCTGCAGCACCAAGATGGCCATGGGGGCTGCAGCCACCCCATCCTGGCAGCAGGAGACCCGGGACTGCGCTCCCTTTGCATCTGTGCCTCGCTGCTCTCTGTGTGTAACGTACACTGGGGTTGAAAACGAAACCAAAGCCAGCCACGAGGGATTCTCTGACCCAGGAGTCGACCATGGCACAGAGGCGTCCCACTGCGGCGTCCTTGGGAGCTGGTGCTGAGGCCGGGGAGCTGCGGGTGGGCAGGAGCTGGGCACAGGGACAATGATGCCAGGATGGTTGTGCGGTGCTGTCAGAGTCCCGTCTGCAACCATGGCACTTACTGGTCTCCTGAAACTTTGTAGCTGTCAGATGAAATGTGCTAATTATATGAATATACACTATTTTAATGATGTGTTTTGGCCGTTATTTGACCTGGTTAGAATTATACAAGTATATTAAAGCTGAAAGAAAATGTGGCTTATTATTAACCCTCAGAGCTGACTGCTTACCTGGGAAAACAAGCTTTGGAAACCTTCTAAAGGATCTTCAGCGGATCAGAGTGTGACATGTTTGATGTCTGAGGATCTAAGGACCTTTGCATTTGGGCCTTTTTTCTGTTCTCTTTGATGCATAAAACTTCAAAAGACACTTTTTTAGTTAAAAATTTGCAAAACGTAGCTTTTCATTTTGATTCCCCTTTCCTGCAGTGTCTTCCTTCAACAACTAGAGATTTCAGCCAGAGATTTCAGGCTTGGGTTCATCCTCTGGCCAACACAGATAAATCTCTCCCTCGTGATTCCTCCCCCCTCCCCTGCTTTCAAGCAGATGGAAGACAAAACCATAGTCTCCCTGCTGTGGCTGGGAGAGAAACAGAAACACTTCTGGACTAGCAGTGTTCAGACCTTTGCAGCTCCATCCTGGCGCTGTATCCATCACCTCAGCCCATTAAGTTCTCTTTGGTGAATCCGCTGTGGTGAGGACAGAGCTCTCAGCTCTTGACCTGCCTGGCCACATCCGATGTCACAGCAAGTGACACTGCCCATTCTGCTGCCGGGGCTACGCTGCCTGGGAGACACCCGGCCTCGCTCCTGCAGGGACTTCCCTGGTGTCCCAAGTTCCCTTGGAGCACAGGAGGAGCAATGGCAGCACCAGGAGCCGAGGCTCTGCTTCCCGGGGGCTGGTTCTTGGGGGTTGGTCACACTGGAGCAAGCTGCCCAGTATGATGCTTCCTCACGGGCTCCATACATCACTGGCTGGGTGTTTCTAGCTCCAATCCTAGTAAATTCATGACTCACCAGGAAAAGCAGAGTTCTAAAGCAACGCTATCTCTTAGTAAGGCTTTGCTCGGCTGTCTCTAGTCCCCGAGCCAGGGCTGCTGCTAGACGGAAAGGAGTGGCCTCGTCTCTCTCAGCACAGTAAGGACCACATTAACAAGTTAGCACAGTCTGGCTTTACACATCGTTGGTTAACAACCCTTTCCCAGACCAGCTCTTTTTCATCTGAATTAGTAAAAATTAAGAAGTAGTCCCGGACATGACAAGCAGAGTTTCTGGTTCCTGCAAGACATTAGTCACTGGGGTTTAGAGAATATAGTTTTCTTCCAAAGTGAGAGCAAATGGACTAGCAAGAATGCAGACTGGGATCTCAGTCACAGCTGGCTCCTGCGGTAGTTACAGAGCTCTGATGCTTATGTCATGGGCTATTCAGGAGGGGAGAGGGCCAGGACAGAGAATGTGCACAAACGGCACTCCCGCCTCCTTCACCAGCCCAGCAAAAACAGGTTGCACCACTTGCTTCCTGGCAGTCACAAGAAACCATATAAACAAACAAACATACATAGTACCTTTAAATCCACTATAATTCTCCTCTGTTGACATCTAATTACTGATTATAGGCATGTAATCACTGGCATGTAATCACTAATTATCTTGGGATACACCACCTGTTTTTGCTATAGAGCATCAGTGTACCCTCCTGAAGCTATTGGCAGGGAGGCTGCAGGCAAGAACACTTGAGGTCTGCAATGCTGGATTAGGTCAAGTGCAACACCATGGAAACAAGGAAATCTCTGCTTAGTCCTCAAAGTCCCGTCCGGAAATAAAAGCAGGCAGAGGGGGGAGCCAGTGGAGTGAGAGGGAGCCACGGCAGCAGGCTGGCATTTGAGAGCAAGTCAGCATCTGCCGTCACAGCACAGGCCAAAGGCAGAGTTCTCCAGTGAGAACAGCCAAGCCAGGCATCACTGCTTGGGAGAAGATGCTGGATAATGTCATCTGGGAAGGAGGAACCCACAGAACAGGTGGAAAGAGACGTATTCTGAGAGGCAGACCATGGACTCAGGGGAACTGGGCTGACTGCTCTTGAAGTGAATCTGGCACAAGTCTGACAGAATATTTTGGGCTTCAGACTGATCCAGAATGGGTGTTTTCTTACATAAATCCACCTTATCCAGGTCCTAACGGTCCACTCCACACAAAGCTCTTCCAGTGGCTACAATCGAACTATGACTCTGAAAATGCCCACCTGTCATGTCTCCAAGATGTCTCCACCTTCAGGCAAGGTGGGCAGAGTTGACCTGATGTGCAGAACCTCCTGGGTCACCAGTTCCTGCCTGGCAGCTCTATTGTGCTCAGCCACCAACATAGGTTCTACTCAGGTTGGAATATTTTGGGGTTTGCACTGATGCCAAATCCGTACTTCTGAACCTCTTAAAAACATTATTTCTGTTGCCTTGTGAGAGCTTTCTCACCTTTTGTTGTCAACAACTTCATGACTGAGTGGAGCAGTTTGCAACAGCTTGTGATGCCTGTAGAGGCACCAGAGTTGGGGGGTGTGGGTTGAGGAAGAGGTGGTGCTGGTCCTTCCCTAGGGGACAAGGAGAGGGGGAAGGAAGGAGAGGACAGATTCCCCACAGGGAGGTTTTCAGAACTCCTGTTCCACAATTATTATTTGTTAACATTTTGACTATCAGCTCATTTTAGGAGGAAAAACCCCACATGTTAAAATGTTAGACTTTCCCATAGGTTTTGCTCAGCACTAAACAAATCTGGGAAGAAGCAGCATTACTCCATTTCAGAAATATTCTTGGAATAACCCAGCACAGTTTATAACTTCCAACTGCTCATCAGAGTTGTACTCTCTGTCAGCATGATGGACTGACAGCACACTGGAGTCTGTGTGTGTTACACCCTCTGACAACACAACAGCAGTTTGCAACAGAAATTAACACACTCTGGCTTGTGGCTATTTGAAATTTGACATGAAATATGGGACAGGCTTTTGGCTGAGTCAAATGTTTCTTCTTTCTAACTCTGTGGTGGTTTGACTTTGGTAAAGGGTTTGACAGAAGATACCACCCCACCGTACAGCAGCCTGGCAGTACCCGTGGGGAAACCCTTCCCCAAACTCCATACAGAGGGTTGTTTCCCCCCGACATAGTTCCTGTGTTAGACAACCAACCCCTGCCTTAGGGGGTTTCTTTGTTAGTTTATGACAACACGAGGTGTATCCCTCCAGTCTCGCCTGTGAACATCTCTCATCCAGGGCAGCACATCCAGGTGGGCAGGGCAGTGGAAAGCCAGGTCTGGTCACACAACACGGCACGTTCACAGGGTCACATATCACCTCCAGGAACAAAGACATACCTATCGGCACAGGAAACTCTTCTGGAAAACTGTGATTTTAAATCAGCTGAACATCAGCTCCCAGCACCACTGTGTGGCAAAGACTAGTCCTTGGATGTGGAGCAGAAATATCACACAGGCATACATATGGACATATCTAACATTGCCCTACTATTGCCACCCTGCCTTTAGGTCTGGCTGCTGACGTCTCCAGTGGATGATGGAACTGCCACCCCTCCAGCCACATTCACAGCAAAAGGACGGGTTAACATGCCTTGTAGCTTATTCTCAAGGACAACAATACAATTGTCATGTCAAAGAGAAGGTTGATCAGAACTTAATTGCAGCCTGTAAGTGCCCATATGGGGGTGTGGACACTTGTTCCAGGATCCCTAAAGCTCATGGGTGGATGCATATGAGAGGTCTGGCGCTGGGACCTAAAGTTGAGCACATTTAGAGAAGGCTTTTACTGTTCCTGTCACATACTCCCCAGCGCTAAAAATGTAAATCAAGACCAGATGGTTTTCTGAAAGATATACCAAGTTGAGATGGAGAACCCCTTGATGTGCAGAGGAGCCTGGAGGATTACAAAGGTCCTTTCTGACCTTCTAACATACTGTGTCCGAAAGTTTAGAAACCGGACCACAGCAACAGAAGCATCAGTCACTGGCTTTCCCTGGCTGATGGAAGCAGTAGGCTCCATAGCCGCCTGCCCTTCACGAGTGTGCCATTTCTTGGCAAAGGAAGGAACCCATACATCTCTGACCTCTGCCTCTAAGCGTAAATAGGACAAGCAGATTTTCTTGTCAAGTTTGCTCTTTTGCTATTTCTTCTGTGTTTGTCCTTAGCCTGACTTCCCCCAAGGCACATGAAATGCAGTGCTGGAGGCTGTCCTGAGATTGCTGCAAGAATGAATCAGCACAACAGTCCTGTTTGTCTGGCAGTCTCCTACCCTGGACACCCAGGTCAATCAGGACCGCAGACTAGGAGAGTCTAACTCTCTTATATCTAACTTCATATGAAACAAGATAGCTCCAACTAATTTCACCATTGCTACTTATCATGCATGTAATAAAGGGCTGCAGTTTTATCAGTCCCTGTAGGAAGCAGATGGGGATGAATAAATTGACGCTAACCTGCTGCTGCCACTGCCCTGCTGCTTCCCAGGGCTTCTCCAGCTCAACCCACAGATCTTAGAAGCAAACGAGCTACGAAACCAGACATGCATTTATCAAGCTAACAAAATTATGCTGTCATTATGTCCCTTTCATGTGCAATTAAAGGCCTCCAGGCCCACAGGAAAACCAGTGTAAAAATATTTTGTATTGATTTGACATAAAGGAAGGAAATGTCCTCACTCAGGACATGTCTCTCCTTTGGCTGAGCTTGTGAGCATTGGTGAAGGAGGGGGTCAAATCTCACCTAATGTCAACAGCCTGTTTCCTTCAAATCACGTGACATTCTCTGAGTCTAGTGAGCTCTGTGGTCACAGATATGAAGCCCGAGACGCTTCCCTCCCACCCCCTCAACTTTCTTTTAAGAGCCTGAGTAACGCCAGAAAAAGAAGCAAGAATAAAAAGCTTCATGCCTCACTTTTAAAAAATCCTTTTCCGTTTTTATTATAGATAGGATGGCACCGTGTTGAGCATCTGGGAACTGGGAACAAGCACAGAAGTTTGCCAACAGAGGATGCAGAGTTTATCCAATTGAGAAATGGGCTGCCAGGCTGACAAATGGAAAACGAGTTAGCAAAATCCTGAGAACGTACCCAGCAGAGAACAATGGTGCCTTGGCAGTGGCAGGCAAGACGACCTAATATGACTTTTCTGTCAATACTTTTGCTGTGTGAATGATTAAGTTGGCAATTTCAATTCCTCTTCAAACATTTCAAAAAATAAGCCTTAGCAAGTGGGCAGCCTCACGGAGAAAATGCCTGTGAGAGTTACACTGCAGGTCCTGCCCCTCAGCAGGTCGGGCAGTTGTTCGGGCCCGTGATCCCTGCACAGGGACTACCGGGAACCGCAGCCCGCACTCTGGAGCAGATGATGAGGACAACAAAGGGAACAACATGGGGGTGGGTGCACAGAGTAAGAAAACGCCCACCCCAGACAGGGTGATTATGTCCCATCTTATTAACTAATCCTCGTGCAGAAGGGGATTTGCCTAAAGACCATTGCTGGGAAGGCCGCTCCAGTCCCCCATTCACAACAAGTGGGGCTCACCTGTGACGCGACTGATTTCCATTTCTGAGTGCTGATTAATAAGAACAGTTCTCACTCTACAAGAAAGACACAGTCGAGTCCAATGTAAACTGGAAGACTGCCATCACACAACATCATTTCCCCTAAAACAAAGGCTGTTTCCTAAATCAGAACACCAGCCTATTTCCTTTCTTCCAAGGTATGGCGGCGGTGCCCATCTGTCAGGCCCAGCTCAGACCGACCCCTGAGGTTCAACCATGCACGCGTTATGGGGTCGAGCAGTCCTGGAGCAGAGAGGATGCTCCATGGGGCTGACATCTCAGTTCTGGTGGGTCCCGCGAAAGCACCCCGACACAGGACCACAAACGCCATCTCCATCTTCCTGGGGATCCAATCCTCCCCTGGGATTCCCTCCCTGATCCCCATCTCCGACCTACTTTCCACAGGCAGCAAAAGGAGATCTGCTTTGCCAGCAGCATTTGAAGATGCACTACTCATGACTGTTTGCCTCAAAAGCATTTTTGCCAACTAGCATACAAATATGTGATTTAAAGAAAAGAGAATGCCCTTAATCACAGGGGACAAGCATTTTGTCATGGTATAATTAAAGGCTTCAACTCTGATCTGAGACACACATATACAGAAATATGAATAATGCACTCTGCTGGGCTGTGAAGCAAGGCTGCTGCAGTGATCACACACTGAACCCAAACTTCAGTTCTCACAGCATTCTTGAACTAGAGGCCTAATAAGACCTAACAAAATGAACCTTAAAAGTGAAAGCTAATCTTAGAAAAAAATCAGGAATTGTGTTACACAGTGAATAATCTGACCAGTAAAGGTCAGATTTTAAAGCCTTCACTTCTCAGAAGAGCCTCCATGTTCCTTCACTGATGCAGAGAACTTCAGTGCAACCATCTATGCAGCAGGGCTACAGGAAAGATAAACATTAGAATCAGGATTTGAATAAATATTGCTATTAAAGTATAATGCTGAAACTTTTGCACATTTGCAGAACCAGCCAGAGGCCAGGCCATGTTCCAAGGAATTTTAATTCACAGGCTTCACAGAGAGGTCCCAAGCAAAACAAGGGGTTTGCTCTAACATGACCAGGGCTGGTGCACAAGGTTGCAGGGCAGTCTACGGCTCAGGAACATGCTTTTTATTCCCAGAAAGGCTCCCTTCCTTGAGTGTTATTACTCAGCAACGACCCAGGGCTCTGCTCACCCTCTGCAGAATTCCTGCTGCCAGCTCTGAAACAGCAGAAGTGTGAATTTTCCCCTTTGCCAGGGGCAGAAGCTGGCTGGGATGGTTTTCAGCTCCTGCTCAGTGGGCCCAGCTTGCAAGAATAGGAGGATAAATTCATTCATTCCTGCTGAGGCTGTCCCTTAGGACGGTAAGGTCCTGGTGGGCAGCCCCTCTGTGTGCATCTGTGCGGGTGACACCAGCGGCCTCACCGCCAAACCTCTGGTGACAGAGGGAGAGCATTTCCCAGGAGCAGTGGTAGAAGAAACTACAAAACAACCTCGCTCTGGCTATATGAAGGGGTTGTTCCTTCCTCAGCTGCTGGGTGCTGCCCCTGCCCCTGCAGCGACAGTGACCGTATCACCAGCAGCAGCACAGGGCTTGTCTCCGGGCTGTGTCCCTGGGAGGGAAGCAGAGGTGCTCTGGCGCCAGCACGGAGCCCACAGTGCTCAGTTCTGTGGTCACAAAGTCAGGGCAGCTGCATATTAATGTTCACGCAAGATTGTGACAACAACCCAATTTAACCCTCTCTGCTGTTGCTTCGGGGAAAGCAGGGGTGGACTCCGAGCAGTGTTTTCCTCTGCTGTGAAACACTGTGCTCCCGAAGTACCTCATCGTTTGCTCTCTTCTCCTAACCCTTCAGACCTGAATAACTGGTCAAAAATTCAAGGTGCTATAGATTTTCCACTTAGCTAATGTCACTGTGTACCTCCAGGCGCAGAAGCAGATGCTTCCCAGGGTGCAAGAGGAAGGAAATGACCCCAGACCATTTCCTCCCTCATAACTTCTGCGGGTGCCCCCAGACTCCCCCCCGGGTGCCGCTGCAGGGACATTGTTCCCCGGGATGGGTCTGGCTCCATGAGAATTTTCCTGTGAGAACCACCAGCCCCCGGAGGATGGGAAGAGACAGTGGCACTGGGGGTTTGTTCCACAAAAAAAAGCTGGAAGAAACATAACTGACATCTTGTAATACAAACGCGTGGTGTGAGAATTTACTTGACAGCACTTTGGGCCCAGGCACTGTGCACACACGTTCTCTGTGAGGAAATAGGCGCTTTGGAGAAAAATGTTAGCCAGGACTCAGGCCACCGGCTGCTGCCCGGCTCCACGGCCGTCGTGCACACCCGGGGCCTGTCCCGGCCCTTCGGTCTCCACCGCCTTCGACGCGAAGCTGCCCTGGGGCCCTCAAAGCAGCACCC
>VZTM01012089.1:218561-229021 GCA_013400555.1 Jacana jacana | reverse complement strand
CGGCCGGGACTGGGGGAACCGGCGGCGGCAGCTGCGCTCCGGGTGTCGGTGGTGCCCCCCTCCTCGCCGCGGGAGAGAGGGCTCGGCTGTCACCCTCCGGGGTGCGCAGCCCCGGCCCTCAGCGGGGTCTCGGCGGGTCTTCGGCAGAATGGGAGGGTCCCCACCGCCTCACCGGGGCCGGTAAATCCGAGCGGCAGCACGGCTGGCTCGGTCTGCTACGGCTGCTCTTCTTATACTTGTGTGAAAGAATTATGCACCCAGGCTCACGCCCGGGTGTGGATTCGGGAGCTGTTGCTCCGGAGCAGGGTGATCCTTGTCTCGGCTGACAGAAATGGCAAGCCCCTTGTCAGCAGCACAGGACGGTGTGGGTGTGGAAGTGGCATCACTGACGGTATTGTCAGGCACAGAGTTTCTCAACTTACGCCAAACTCAAGGTCGGATGGCAGCAAACTGGCAGCACGGATCCGTCTGCCAGAGACTGCCAGTGCTGCTCCGGGTCTGGTCCCGTTGACACCAGCGTGAATTTGGCAAAAAGGTGATGAAGTCAATAGCGTTGAGTAAATTTGTCAGTTGGGATTTCAGTGAGCCTGTTGCTCATTTACGAGGCAAGTAAGGCCACTAGCTGGACTGGCCAGTGAGTTCATTTGGGGCTGAACTTTTTAGTAAACGGTTGTCTTAAGGGCATTGGTTTTCAAGGGTGAACAGGGCAAACTAATAAAACCTATTTTTAGAAATGGAAGCAGAAATCACTGGATCCTGCAGCTTAGCCTGAGGCAGTGGTGTGGGTGTCTTAGCTTGTGTCCAGAGTGAGAGCCTCGATTGACTGCCAGGGCTTGTGATCTGTAGGACAAACCCCATCAGCTCAAGCCCAGTGGGAGCAGCAGTGAAATGTGATGATTTGGCCTGGCTCAGTTTTGGGGAAATACATCAGACTGTCCTTAATGTCTGCCCTCTTCTGTAGGAGCCTCTAGCTGCGCAGTGGCAGCGTGTTGCTCTGAGCTTTCTTCATTGCACTTTAATTTCTTCAGCTTTTGGGTTTCTTGTTGGCACACTATTTAGTTGCTGTTCTTCAACTTTCCTGCTTTACAGCCTGTTTTACAGTCAGAAACAAAGTTAACGCTATTCCTGTCAGCACCAGTCTTGTCTGTGTGGTTTGAATACCAGAGCAGAACTGACCACTGCATTAACAATTTTATGCTGCTGCTTGGAAAGTAAGCAAGAACTCAGGAGGGCCTGTCTGTGGACTTTGCTGAGAGCTTTTCTTTATTAGCCATACCAAAAATTCAAAACAGTCTCATTCCCTTTTAAGGTCTTATGTGGACCGTTATCTCTGGAGTTCTGTAGCCGAGGTTTTCCTTCAGCTGTTGCTTTCTTCCTGGTCATTTCTGCTCCCAGATTTCTCCCTCTGAGCCCTTCCACCTGATAAGCATCAGCAACCAAACCCTTTTTATCCATGTGTCTTGTCTAAGACAGTGGGAAGCTTCATAGATAAGTGTCCAGTGCCTGTCGGGCCAGAGGACTCACATGACTGGGTACGACGACTTTCAGAGCATCCCAGAGCTCGACATTCTTGGTGGGAAAAGCCTGTCTGTGAGCTGAGCCTGCCTGGCCACAGGGTCTGCTTGGGTTGAGCTCTGTGGATTCAGAACACACAAAAGCTCTTTTGTCAAGGCAAATGGAACTTCTTTGAATAATTTCACAGATTAAGAAACACAGAGAGAGGTTAAGTCATGTCCCCTTTACCAGGGAATTTATAGGAAAGCTGACTGTGCGTGGAGAGCGCACCAGACGGAGCACCATCTCCTGATGGGCAGTTTCTTGGAAGTACAACAGACCAACACACCTTTTCTTTTTTGTTTGGTTTTTGATTTGTAATGGCATTGATTATGATTAGAACACCAGCATTTCTTCAGTTGGACAACTGTGGTGTGTGTCACTGCCCGGTGATAACCTGTGATTTGGTACAGCCTGTCGGTGTGACATGGGCCCAGGCTGGTGCTTAACCCCGCTTTGGTTTATCACAAAGTCTACTGGAAGGGCAAAAACTGAGCTGTGGGATGGGGCACAGTGAAGGCAGTGACCTTTGTGGTGGTTTGGACGTCGGTACGGTGAGGGACATGGCTGGGAACGGTTCGGTGCTTCATAGTGGGAATTTGAGCTTTGCTGTTGGGTTCAGGGCCGAGGAGTGGGGCCGGTGGCTGGAGCCGGGGGCAGCAGCTCGGGGGGGCTGCAGCCACCCTGGGGGTGATGGGTTGCCTGGGCTTGGCCACATCCGGGTGCCCAGTCTTGTGCAGGACTCGCCCCAACAGGAAAGGTGCCTCTTGGATGCTCTTTGCTGAAAGTGGGAGCCTTCCTTTCCCTGGTACGAGGGTCTGCTGCAGTGAGGGCTGTTGCTGAAGAACACTTCAGACTTGGAGGAACAGTGCTGGGGGGCAGGTTCTGCTCTGATCTGGACTATTCCCAGAGACCTCATTTAATACGAGTGATTTAGTTCAGTGTGGGTTTCTATCAGTAATAGCCTATGTGGGCTCTACCCTTAGGAAGTTTCCTGCAGCTTTCCTTGAGACCTGCCATGCCTTTGTCTGGCCAGGGTGGATTACAGTGCTTATTTTACTGTGATGGAGTCAAAGAGAGTTTCTCCGTAGGCTGCAGACAAACCTCTGAATCCCTGTGGTGAGGATGTTCACCAAGGGGTAGTATCGGATGCACAGATACTGGGGAGCGGCACCGCTTGCCTTGAGCAGTGGGGAAGGAGCTTGACCTGGCAAAGGGACGCCTCTGTGCTCCATACCTGGGAAGAAGGCAAACCAGAAGCCTGCGGTGGCCTCCTCCATGTGCTTCCTTGCTGGTCAGCCCAGCAGAGACGCTGCTTTTCCATCCTGTTCATTAGCAGAGGCAGGAGCGCTGGGCTCGTTAGGCTCACCCCAGACACGTCCTCCCATCCTGCTGCGTGGTTCTGCAGTGAAGTCGTCATTTCCAAGGCAACTGGCTGTGGTCCCACAAACACGGGATTGCAGCCTCACCGCAGGCAGGAGCAGCTCTGGGGAGGAGGAGGAGGCTCAGGCTCCTACCCTGCAGGGTCCGGGAGTGAGAGGGAAGCTACAGGGCAGTGAAAGCAGGCGAGGGGTCTGTCCCTGCCAGAAGAGCCACTGGAGCCTGTCCTTGGCTTTCTCATGGAGGTGGCCAGTGTCACATCGTTTGGGTGACACCACTCAGATTCAACTTGTGACAGATCCTGGACAGACATGCAGGGCGGCCTCAAAAGGAGGAGGCTTAAACTAACTTGATTCTCTCTTAGCTTTTTCTTTTTCTGACATTTGTGAAGTGGGCTGTGACTTCAGCATTTGGCTTTTTTGTTTCCATTGCCAATAATTTATAGCAGAAACACCCAGCTAGCAGCACTCTTTTTCTTACCTTAGTGATCTAAAAGTTGCAGTTGTGCTCTGCCTTTTAGCACGGTTTAAAATCTCGCATTTATGGAAGGGATCATAAATCACTTTGATAGCACTAATTCATAACCTCAGTATTGCCCCAGCAGAGAGCTCGGGTTTTTGTTTTGCTTTTGCTTTTCTATCTTTTTTCTTTTTTTTTTTCTGAGAATGATTTGGGGTTACATTATTTCTGATATTTCTACAAACAGGAGGAACAAACCCAGGCCACTGAATTAGTTCCTGCAGTGCAAAGACAACAGTGAAAACCAGTATTATAACTCATGGAGTTTGGTAAATACTCTGGTCTTCTTGGAAAAAAATCCTGCACATTTTTGTTCGTGTTTTTTAAGAAATCTGATGCCTGTAGCACAGCAATAAGAGGTCAGTTCTTTGGCTGGTCGTGATGGGATAGAGTGCTGCCAGTAGTTAAGCAAAACTGCAAAGTTTGATAAACCACCTCCCGCGTAAGAAGGGACGGATATTGGATTTCATGGGAGTTACGCGGTAGGGCTAGTTTTCCAAAGAAAATAGGGATTCAGTTGAAGAGTTTCTGCTTGCTGCAAAGAGCTTTTGTTTTACCAAAAACCTCACCCTAACATGGAAATGGTTTGATTTATGACACTATGTTATGGCAACGGTCCTTGGCTTCCTCCTGTCCTCACTCCCCACTCTGGGTGGTGCATCTTCTGCAGGGGCTGGCTCTGGCACTGTGGGGGCTGCAGTGGGAGCAGGGGGCTGGCACTGAGGGTGTCTGGGGGTGCCTGGGGGCACTTGGTCACCGCATCCGTAGGACACTCTGGCAGCACGCTGAGCTCACGCTGCCGGGGCTTTGGAAAGATGCTTTGGTTGTTAGTCTGGATGATGTATTTTTGAAAACTTCATGCTGTTCCTGGGAAAATCTAGGTTTTAATGGAACTCTTATGCAGAAAAGAAATGGGGTTTTGCAGCCAGGTGGAAAATAGTTGGGTTGACAGATCACTCGGTCCCACATTGATCCAACTTGTTCTCAGCCTTCTTGAAGGAGATCTCTCTGCTCTGAAGAAGGGGCTCTGGCCCAGCTGACACTGCCGTGAGATGAATATTCCTGCTGGGGCCTTCCTTCTGCATGGTGACCTTGGGGTGGGCTCCGGCCAGGCGGTTCGCAAAGGGCTTGTGTGCAGGGCAAGGAGTTCTTTTCTATGTCCGTGGCAGGGTTTATAATGCTTTTACCTTTGCAAAATGGTACCCCAAAGACTCTTCACTTCAGATAAAAAGCCAATGATATTTTTCTCCACATCAAACAACTAATAATAGATCCTAGCTGTGGCATGTTTTGTGGGAGCAGTGGGGCATCACCAGGCACCACTGGTTACATCCTGTACAGGGTGCTTTAGCCCAGGTAGCTTCTTTTAATACTGTATATTTTCTCTGTGGTTATCAGAAAATGCAGCAAGACCAGCACCTGGTGCTGCATCAGGAAACTGGTCTGTTTTCACATGCAGCTTCCAGAGCAGCGGAGATGGCTCCTCCCTGGGCCACAGACCGGCGGTGGGCTGGCAGGAGGTGGCATCAGCGATGCAGCAGCTTCTCCCCTCTGATGTGGTTCTGGCCAAGGAAGCCCAGCAGGGTCCGAGGGGCTCTGTCACTGCCGAGCAGCTGCCGATGGGACCAGGCACCAACATGAAAGAGTGACTCCCAGGCCTCTCAGGGAGGTGCTGCTGGGAGCCCCGTGGCAGGTAGCATTCCATTGACAAACATGCTTTGGGAGCCAGACAGACTGCCTGAGCCATGTGGATGTTTCTTCTCCTTCTCACACATCTGTGTGATTTTTGAGAGATGCCCATTTTAGGAAAGAAGGAAACAATGACAGATTTTGAGATGTAGCTAAACGTTTTGAGACTTGCAAGGCAAGACTAGCCGCTTTCTCACTTGGAAGAGGGTTCCTTGTGTTGGAAACTCCTCTAAGCATTTTTTATGAACACAGTTGAAAGTGTCAAGCACAAACTTCAGTAGGTTTAAATTGAAACGAAACATTGTGGTTTGGCCACAGCAAAGTAGTTGGCTCCATCCAAAATAATATTTTCCTTTTCTTTTTATTTAAGGAGTCAGTACCTCCAGCAGGCCAGAACCACCCCAACTCTGTCTGTCCTCAGGATGGGAGTGGTGTTTGTCTGTGGTATGTGCCCATCTTGCGCCAGCAAGGTGGGCTGGGCTTTGGGGGCTTTCCTTTCCTAGTGGATGGTGTCTTGGCAGCAGACAGGCAGCTGCCAGGAGTCCTTAAACCCAGCAGAGTCCTGTGGCTGTAGCTCAGCAGCTTTTCTGTGACTGTCAGCTGTGAGGGCTCTGTTATTCCTTCGCCTGCAGCACAGCCCCCAGGGCAGGGTGAGCGGGGCTGGGCATTCTCATGCTGCTTCCCCTTTGCAGAAGGTTTTGCTGATGGTCCCGGCTGGGGTCAGTCCTGTCCAGGCAGGAGAGGTCACCAGCCATGTGGATCAAGGAGCTCGGGAAAAGCTGAGCTCTTGTGTGCAGAATGAAGGGGCTTGGCGAGGTCCAGGGGCTGCGTGGGAGCAGGAGCTGGCAAATGGACTGGGAGGGTACAGACCCACAGGACAGTTGTATGGTGCATGCAGGGGGTGTACGGATTGTTTAGTGGGAAGCTGTATGTGTCTGTGTTAAAACAGCTCTTCTAGAGTATCTCTGGTGTCCTGGAAGGAGGGGGACAGTGATATTGTCTGCGGAGGAATTATCCCAATGTCATCTTGGGGATTCAGAGACATGAACTGGGCATGACAAAAAGAGATTCATTGCTGAAAAGTACAAGCAAACAGACCTAGAGAAAGACTGTAAAATGCAGATGCCATTGCAAATGGCATCAAAACAAGGGTTTTGGTGATGAGACCCAGAAAAGTAATTTTGTCGGTGTGGCCTGCTCTCCAGAGATGGTCCAGGTGAGTGCAGAGCTGGTCACTGATGGTCAGCCTTAATCCCAAAGGAAACCACAGTGGAGACCAGCTGGATCTGTATTTGCTCTGTCACTTTACTTTGGGCAAGAGCTTTCCCCACACAGACCCATTCCATTGTCACCTCTGTGAGGAGGTGGAAGGTGGGGAAGGCTGTTTTTCTGCTGGGGAGCAGTTGCTATGGATGGCTGGAGGAAATGGGAGGAAGAAACAAAAACCAAACATGCCAGCAGCCTTCCTGGAGACAAGTCTGTGAAACTGGAAAATATAGCTGGACTTTGGCTTGTTGAGCTGGTCTCGGCTGCGGGTCAGATCCAGCAGTATGTTTCCCATTGCTCTGCTGGGAGCAGCCAAACTCTGTTTTACAGCACCTGGATTTGGATCCAGTAATGGGTATTTCTGTGTAGCTGAGGGGGGAAAGAAGTGACGCCAAGCAGAGAGCTCAGTTCTTTCAAGTCCTTGCTCTGCACGTTGAAGGGGACGAGATGGGTGCCTGTGTTGCACAGAGTTGGGCTGGTGTCCCCGCATGCAGAGTGAGTTGAGTCATTTCAGTGGAAGTACAGGTTCTCTTGCAAAGCCAAAGCTCACCCCCTGGAGAGAACTGGGTGTGAAGTGGGGGCCAGCTCCTGCCTTGGCATTAGTGTTTTGGGGTGAACGGTCTCCTCTGGCCCTGGCGCAGTGGGAGGGAGGGACGCAGCCGCCTGTGGTGGGAGTCCGGTCCCCGCGGGTCGGTGCTGTGTGCTATTGTCCCCATCGCTGCAGGCAGCGTGGCACCCTGACACCCCGGTGCCTGTTGCGGTGCTGGTGTGACTGCGGGACGTGTCCTGAAGAGTGGGATTGTCAGCTTGTATTATGAAAGCCTGTGTCCCTAGCCATGCTTTAGGCCATACATCTGCCGATTTCCCTCCTTGTTTCCACTGCCAGGAGAAGACAAAGCAGAGTTGCTCCTCTGTGGAAAACCTTGTGTCACTGCCCCCCACCCACCTCGTGCTCCACATGTCTCCTGCTGCATATGGGCTTGATTGTTTGATTCCTTGCCATTCATGTTTGCTCCATTGAAGTCTGAAGGGCTGCAGAGCCCCACCTTGCCACCGGGAGATGGTGTGGATGGCGGGAATGGTGTGAAAGCCAGTGTGGCTGTGAGTGTTCCTCAGCAACAGGGCCAGCAGGCTCTCTCTGCAGTGCCCTCTGGCTCTCAAGTTGAACATCAGAGGTTGGGAGAGCTGGAGCCTACAGCACTGAAAAGCATGATGGGCAGAAGCTTGTGAGCACTCATCTCTTGGAGCTGGACTCCCCTGTAGAAGTAAGGGTGACCTGGTGGATCTCAGTGGGAGGGACACACTATGGGGTTAGTGGTCCCCTTCCCCTGAGCATGGCATGCACCAGCACAAGAGAAGCTGCTCTGAAGTTTGTGAGGTGGAAGTTCTTGGTGAGCTGGGGATGGGGTGCCTGACCGGTCCCATGAGACATAGTGTCCTGACAGATGTTCCACCTGGAGGGGGTGCACCAGATGCCATGCTTCTATGCCCTGGATTGCCTGTGCCCCAAGATAGTTCAGACCCTGGTGGCTCCTCTGGGAGAGACGAGGGGAC
The DNA here is from genome assembly GCA_013400555.1 of Jacana jacana. Taxonomy (NCBI): domain Eukaryota; kingdom Metazoa; phylum Chordata; class Aves; order Charadriiformes; family Jacanidae; genus Jacana; species Jacana jacana. The sequence continues at coordinate 221,059 of VZTM01012089.1, read as the reverse complement.
AGATTTATGCAAAGAATGCAGATGGGGAGGAGGAGTTGAGACATGGGAATGGGCTGTCCTGGTAGGTCTGCTGGATGTTATGAACCCTGGTTGCTCCATGGCTGGTTGTATTCACTGCACCTCAGCTGTGTCTGCTGGTGACGGACATGTCAGCCCAGTGGGATCTGCTCTCATCCTGTGCACGGGCGCTGGGCAGGCAGCACCCTGCTCTTTACAGACATGTGTTGAGCCTACTGATGGGTTCATTTTGGTGACAAAGTCCTTGCAGCAGCACGTGCCTTCTGCTTTGTGGTCATACCACTGGTGTTCCTTGCCATGCTCCTACCATCCATCATCACCATCCAGAAACATCTCCTGCCATGTTATCCCTGTAGGTGTTTGAGGAGGTTATGAACTGTAAGAGTATTGCCATTTTTAAATAATTTTCAAATTGACCGTTCTTCTTGTTGAGGATGTTTCAAATCATGTGAGTAACACCTCGCTGACTGCACCTGGGAGAGGTCCTGTGGAAAAAAAAAATCTTTTTCCACTGCCCAGGGCAGTGTGTTTTACTGTGTATTTGTGTGAGTGTCACATAGCAACCAGGAGGAGAGCACATCTCCTCAAAAGAAGGGTCTGAAGTCACTGTGGCTGGCCAGCGTCCAGGGGCTGATGCAAGCCTGGCTCTTGAAACTGTCCAAGTGCTGGAGTCAGCATCTGTCTACATAGTAATTTCTCTATAATTAACTATTTAGCTGCTGTTCTTTCTGTTACTGACCCCAAACAAAATAACATGGTGGCACCCAGCATGGGGATACTCTTAAACTTTCTGGAAAATGGGTACGTGGAGTTTCAGGAGGTTTGGCGTTAGGAGGTGAGGGTCTTTCTTGCATCCCAGCCCCAGCCAGTCTAATTTCAGTAGCAACCAGACCCATTCTTGAAGCATCGCAGCGGGAGCAGTACGGTTTGGTACTGTACCTGCTGCCCATGCCTGGCCCTGCTCCCCCGTTCCCGTTGCGGCACCTGGGGACAGCCCCCCGCTCAGGGATGCCTCAGGAGAGGAGGGTGTTAGCCCTGCTCCTGCCGAGTGCCTGGGTGCTCCCAGGCTGCGGGAAGGAGGGTGGTGGTCAGGGGTCTAGCTGAGCTGAGGAGCCCTTGCCATTTTGCAGACATCCTTATAGTCTGGTGTTAGTAAGTAGGTTATTGAGACGCCACTGGCTTTTGCTTTAAGCTGGTGAAAGCTTTTGGGTTTTCAAATAAATATGTATCCAGTAAAACTTTCTAAGAGCTTCAGTGGAAGTGCACACAGAAAAACTGGGTGAGTAACAGAAGCCTTGGGCTGGTTTGCTGAGCCAGGGGAGATATCAAAGCCTGTGGTGGGGAGCTGCTGGACTAGTCTGTTTGCCTGAACCCTGCCACAGGGAGAACGTGCAATTATCCCCGCCGAGTGTGACCCTCCTCTGAACCCAAGTGGCAGAGCACCAGCTCCAGACAGTCCATGCTGCCATCGCCCACTTAGAGCTCTCAGCAGTCGAGACTGGCTGCAGCATCAGGGGATGTGCTGTGAGGGTCGCTTTGTTGGGCATGGGGGAGCAGAGCCCCCGCAGCCATTGCAGACCACAGCTGGGTTCTGAAGGGAGCGTTGGGTGTTGGTCACCCAGCTCCAATGTTTTGTTTCTCCAGCAGGAGCTAGAAATTGCGTTTACAGTGATGCCTCTTGCAAGTGCGTCTGTAAGGTGTGAGTGGTGGAGGACATGCCATTAGCTGCTGCCTGGCAGCAGGGTCTGTAGGGAGATCTCCCCGATGGCGTTTGGAGCTTGGCACATGAGAGCGGTGGCGGCTGGCCTGGCAGAGAAAGGGAGATGGGGCCCGGCCACAGCCAGGCCGGCAGCATCGTGGATCGCGTCAGACAGGAGAGGGCAGACAAGTCCTTTCCGTGGTAGCACAACTCCTGCTGGCCCGGTCCTGCCCTGCTGTCACTGGGGGTCCCGGCTCTCAGCGTGCGCTGAATGCCCTGTGCCCAATTCCACAGTTGAAACCTTCCTGCCAAGGTCCCGACTGAGGAAGCACAGGAATCCGTGCCACTGACAGCACTGCTGGTGATGACACAGACACCAGATTGCCCAAGTCAGATGCCTGGGGCATTTTATTTCTTGTAAATGTTTCCAATTCTTGTGCTTGTGAAAGAGAGTTAAAGGTGATCCGGATGCGCTCCAGCTGTACCAAAGCTGCCATTCTTTACAAATCTTTTCCGTTTTTACCCACTGTTATTAGATGGAAAAGTTTCAGCTTGCGAAAATCGGTTTGTGCCCGGCTCCCGCAGTTGCCTGTTCTGGGCTGGCCCTGGCTGCAGACCCGGCCCCGCACAGGCCGGCGGTGCAGTCCCCCGGAGCTGGCGACTGGGCGGTGGGCGACGCCGGGTGCCGGTGCCCGGCACCTGAGGTGCGGAGGGTGGCGAGACCTGCTTGGTGTGCGGGGAGCGGCACTCGGTGCCCAGGGAGCGGCACCCGGTGCCCAGG
>VZTM01012089.1:149971-218130 GCA_013400555.1 Jacana jacana | reverse complement strand
CGCGCCCGGTGTTGCCCCATCTCCGGCCCCGCTCCCCTGCTGCCGCATGAGGTGCGGCGGCCGCGCAGGGACCGCACCGCCCGCCGGGGAGAGCTCGGCACAGCCGACGCCGCACGGCCCGGTGGGGAGAGCCCAGTGGCGTGTTTGCTCTGGAGGGCAAGGAGCCTCGGGCTACCAGCCGTGCTCTTTGCGCTGCCTCTCGCCAGGGCTTTCAGTTCTCCGGTCTGGCTTGTACCTTCCTCTGCCGGCGCCGCTGCCCCCCCGGCCCTCCCCACCGCAGGCTGCATGGGGCTTTCTTCTGGGAAGGCAGTGGGGTCTTTCATCTTGTTGACGGCTTGCTGCTAGCTTCCTACGGCTCTTGTGTTTCCTCCCGAGGACAGCTTTGGCTCCTTGAAGAAAAAGGAAGAACAAAGCATTTGAGCTTCGTTATTCTTTTTAACGTACAGATGTGAACAGAATGCTCCCCAAGGAGCACAAAGATCATTAACCACTGTAAAGAGAAATTCCTTTGTCAAAACAGATTCCATTGCTTTAATAAGCAATTTTACCACTTTACACATCGTGCCTTTTCTGTGTCCTTAGACCACCGTCGTGACAGCAACATTGCTGCTGCAGGTGGGATTTCTCCCGTTCTCTAGGGCTTTTTCTAGAAGGACCTCTACGATGTGTTTTACCAATATGCAGGGCTTGTTCGGCTCCTCTGGGGTCCATCAGGAACTCTCTTACCTCAGTGGTAACAAAATGTCACAAGTTGCTGTATTTTTCCATATTAAATCCTTTCCTCGGCTGAGGACGCTGCAGGTGAGCCGTGTCTCTGTAGCTGACCTGACAGGTAGCTCTCTCCTCTCTCTGCATCTTGGTGTCGACTCTCCAGGACCACGTTGTCCTGTTCTGCAGCGTTATTGTGTCCTGGGTGGGGTGGAGGAGGTCTCTCTGGCATTCTGGTTCTGAGCCTGTGCTTTGGAGGCTGAGGGAAACAACGAAGCAAAGGCAGGTGTTGGGTGGTCTCTATTCTAATGGAATGGCAGAAAGAAAATCTCATCTATGGTGTGTCCCCTAGAACAAAGCCTTTTCTGTCTCTCTGCAGACTGTGTCCCGCAGGCGTTGCCTTGATCATTTATTCCTCCTTCCAAGATTTCTGCCCCAAAATCTGTTCGTGCGTGTCGGGACACACGGTGACTTCTGGGGATGGTAGTTGCTCAGCTGAGCTGTGCTTGTTAGCAGGGAGATTTTTGGGACTGCATTAGGATAATAGGGTGTCTCGGAGACCTTTGAGGCATCTAAAGCCTCACGGCTGGGAGAGAGAATACAGAGTTAGAGGAGCCCCATGTGCTGGCAGGTACCTCCCTGTGGATCTCAAAGCCCGAAGAACAGCTGAGGCTGCAGAGGAAGGAGGCAGTACCTGCCTCACTTCTCGCACCCAAGCAATAGCCAGGCTTGGTGTTTGTGAAGGGTGTATTGGAAATTGCAGTATTTTTGCTTCCTGTTACCCATTGTTTAAACTGTCTAGTAGTTCTGGAGATGCACAAACACTCCCTCCTGATTCCTTTCATACTCAACAGTGCTGCAGTTAGTTTCACCATCTGTAGAACTACAGTTTGCCTGTTGTATCTGTTTGCAGCAATATCTGATCTTTTCTAGGGCAGCTGTTGTAGTGGAGAAGCCTGGAGATGAGTGAAGGGTGCATGTGTTTGTGCAAGATGAATTGCCATGGGAATTATTTCCAACCTGAACTAGAAAAGCCTGGTCAAAGTCTGTATGTGACAGGCAAGACCATGGCTGTTGAAGGAAGACTGGGAAGAATGGGCTTATCTGTTGGTTGCAATGTGGAGAAAATGTGGGGAGGGGAGGTTAATGGAGTCTCTGGGCTTTCTTGATGATGGCTTCACCACTTGTTGTGGAGCTGTTGCTCTTCACCCTGCCTGAGGTTGTACACAGTGCATCAGAGACCAGCAGAGTTGGTGCTGCTTTCCAGATGTGTGCTGATGCTGGGGTGCTCAGCTCAGGAAAATAATCATCTCAGACCTTGTATGTCAATTGAGAGGTTTTTTTATTAGTTCTTTTTCTCTGGTTGTTTGGAGATATAATAAAAATACTTCCCCTCCTGGTTTCCACAGTACGTTTTCCTGTCCCTGCACAAAGAGGTGGAAGGCTAAAGTGCCCTTGCCCTGTTTTCACAAAATAGCTGTTAACAGAGGTGTGGGTTGCATCAAAATCGCCCAATCTTTGTGCTTTGATCACAAACCCCTTTCCTGTCCCAGGCAGACTGGAGTACCTGTGTCTTTTCTTGGTGAGAGCCATGTCCATCCCCTTCACCCAACCTGTCACAGCCCATGAGCACCATCTCTGTGATGTCTCTGGCACTTCTGAAATCAACAAGCTCTGCATGGGGATGGCTGGTGTCTTGTACCAGGTGCAAGTGGGGGCAATAGCCTTGGTTACTGACAGATTTTGGTAAACTGGCTGGTATCAGTGTGGCATTTTGTACCATGGCACAGACTGTGGGGAGTCCTTGAGCGTGGCTGGATGCCCATCCCTCTGGGTCCAGCCAGGTCTTTTCCTGTACTGTCCTGCGGTGCACTGGGGAGGAGGAGACATCCAGCCGCTGATGAAACACCACTGCAATCAGAGTCTCCTCGTTTACAAGGGGAAGAGCAGTAAAGCCATACACCTGCTTCCGTGCTACCCTAATTATGCCCTTGTTCTTTGTAAACAAGGGATGCACTGTTGTTAGCTGGATTCTGGAAGTTGCTGCCTCCCTGTTCTTCTGCAGTGTCACACAGAAGAAATGTTAAGAATCCCACATGGTCAGATAATGCTGAAGAGCATCAGGAACAGAGCATGGGCATAAGGGAATGGGTAATGGTTCTGAACACTTGATCCCAAATGCCAGCAGGTGGAGAGACAAGGAGTGTTCAGCCAAAAAGGCTTCCCCTCAGGGCGGGGTGGTGGGGTGCCACCAGGTTCTGGCAGGGCTGTGATGGAATTCCAGGATGTTCCCAGGCCTGGCCCAGCTGGGGCAGCACCTGTGGAAATGGATGCTCAGGAAAGGTGCCACAGACGTTCTGTACCTGCCCACACAGGGACCTGTTGGGATGCAGTCTGTGGTGGAGCTGAGGCTGGCAAGCCCAACCCGTGCCAGCCGATGGGAAGAGCTGTGTGTGACCACGGTCTGCATGGCACCTCTTGCCCAGGCTGTGCTGAACCAGGCTTTTTGTACAGGGGCTGGACCTGGTGGCCACCTGAGGCAGGACTGAGTGGCCACAGAGGTGGCCAGGCTCTGGACACGCTGGCCCTGTCCCGTGGTGCTTTGGGCAGGCTGAGAGTAAGGTGCTGCCAGCAGAGCCACCACGGCTCCCAGGGCAGGAGGTTTCCACGGCCGACAATGGCTGGTGACACAGCCTGACGCCGGCTGGCAGGAGTCGGCGGGTGTGGGGAGGCAGAAATGAGCCCTGGCAAGGGGAACAGTGCGTTTATTGTCAGGCAAGGCGCCTCTGGCATCGTGCGCTGCAGAATCCCCTCTATTAACTCAGGCTTGTTTCCTCATAACTGCTTCATTCTCTTCCTTTCTTGTCCCCTCGCCTCTTAATGTCTGGGTGTGCTCCTGGATGATGCCAGAGCCTGTGGATGTGGTGTCATTTGGATTTTACCTATTTTACTTTATTACGCTAGTGGGTGGGCATAGATGTTCCCTTCTCCCTCCTATGGGCACAGAGGGAGTCTGGCAGCGCCCCATCCCCTCAATGACCCCCTTGTTCATGCTCCAGCCACAATGGGCTGGTGACTCTATGTGCTGGCGGAGCTAGCACTGAGCAGCCCTTCACATCTGCCACAGAACAGCCATTTGTCTTTGTGGGCAGGCTTATTTTCTGAGTTCATACTAACAGTGTATTCAGTGATTGTGAAGTGCTGCAGTCTCCTACCCCCTGTGCCGCCTGTGCCCGTCTCCCTTTGCTTCCCCTTCTCCCAGGCACAGGGAGGGGCAGGTCAGATCAGTATTTGCTGGAGCACTCGCACTCTGCCGAGAATGAACTCCAGGACCTTTGGGGAAAGCAATTTGGGGAGGTTGGAAGGGCATGGGCAAGACAAGAAAATTGGAAGCCCAGTTGTGTTATTGGATCTGGTCCAGCAAACTCTTCTTTTTCTCATTGTGTAGGGCAGGTAAAGTCAAGGAGGATCTGCCAGGGCACGGGGGACTGGTTGTGTATGAGAAACTCTGTGTACTGTTCACTGAAAACAAGAATCTTCTGTTTCTGACTGTGGCCCTGATTGTTCCATAGCTGACGCTTGATACAGTTGCCTGGTGGTTTCTGTACTAATCTCTTGTAGTGCTATTAAGTGCTCATCATTGGCATCTAGGGAAGCTGTGGCTCAGCTGCCTGCTCCCCAGACTGACAGGGTATAAGCAACCAGCTCTGGTCACACCTCGCTCTTTTGGGGGGTTCTGAATTTAAAATTACAGTATCGTTGGTGAGACGACAACTGGGCAGGCACAAAAGGAAGGGGGAGGAGGAGAATCTGTCTGTGCCTGGGGTCCTCGGTCCTGTATCCGAGTGCCACCGGGGACAGCCACGGTGTGGGCTGAGAGCTGGCTTGAGGACCAGGACACCCAGCTGTTCCCAAGGGAAAGAGCTGCAAGTGGGACATGGTACCAGCCCCCAGGGCGGCAGTCGGGGCCAGTGTCTCCACGTGCTGGTGTTGGTCTGTTAAAGTGAGCTGTGTAAAGGACCTGTGTCGGGAGGTCCATGACCGGGAATGGACCCTTGCTTCCAGACCCGCCTTAGTCAGCAAAGTCCTACTAGCCCCCTACTGATGTGTTAGCCTTGGTCAGGGGATAAGGGGGGCAGACCCCAGCTCTGTGTTTCAGGGAGGATGGTGGGTGCGACGGGAGCGGGGGAACAGTCTTCCCTTAGCTCTTCCTGGTGGGAGATGAGGATCCCTATGGGCGCTGAGGTGGGAAAGTGAACCCCTGTTGTTGGGAGCGGGGGTGCTGGCCGTCGGCACAGCCATGAGAAATGAGGGGAGAGGGTGTCTCTCCCCCTGCAGCAGCGCTGAGCTTCAGCTGGGGCTGAGCGCGGCACGTTCTGATCCTTTCCCCACCCAGTTCCTTTGTCTCCACTGTGTGAGGATGAGATTGCGGTAAGAACGCACACCGATCTCAGGGCTCCGGCTGCCGCAGGGACACAGGGGGATTCTCTTGCATCCTTCTGTTGTGAGGGAGGAAGCTGCAAATTACCACCTCTGTGGTGATACTTCTAGAAATCACCCCAGGGGCAGTGGATGAGGAACAAACCCAGTTCCCTGCAGAGGAATTGTGCGAGAGCTTCACAGGCTGAGGCTGGTGTGTGAGCCCCACTCAAGGCTCTGGTCAGCCATGGTCCAGGCTGGGTCTGTGGAAGGGGGACTGTAGCAGCAGGGGCAGCAGAGAGGGCAGGAAGGGGAGCTCAAGAGCTTGGGGGCTGTTGACAGCATTTTAAGCAGTCAAGACGACTGCATGTTCTCTGGAACAGCACTGTCAGCTTGTGCCACCCAAATACATGGTGGCCACATGTGAGATGAGGCTCTTTGCCCCTGCCCTGCCTGGAGCTGGTGTTCAGGCTTATGCAGGGGGAGGTTGAAGAGCAGGACTGTGGTCTCTCCAGTCCCCGAGACGGGGTCTGTTTCCCACGGGACGGGGTCCCTCCTCTTGGTATTGACTGTGGGGCAAGCTGTCCAGGCCAGTAGAGAGTCCCCAAGAAGGGCACACTGTTCTGGCCATCAAGGAGTATATGTTACTGGCTACTGACAACTGCTGTGCTCTTCCCTTCGCAGAGTGATCGTCTCCTTATTAAAGGAGGGAGAATAGTCAATGATGACCAGTCATTCTATGCTGACATTTACATGGAGGATGGCCTCATAAAGTAAGTATAGGATTATTACAGCATATTATCTCCATCTTCCCTTAAATCAGATTCAGGTTGGGTGGCTGTTGGCTTTTTGTGGATGTAGTCTGCACCCAGCTGGGTGGCTGGCTCCGGTGAGAGGCTGAGCTCTGCGGTGTGTGTGAGCACGTGTGTGATGGCCTGGCGTGTTTAACAGTAATGCCAGAGTCTGAATTGCAGCTGGGCTGGTGGCATCATGACACAGCATCCATTGTACAATGTACCTAACTGCACCAGGAACAAGATTTATCTTTGACTCACGTTTTGCCCCGAGTTCACAGCATGAGCATGAGTGACCCCACACATGATCCCATTTGTCAGCATCAACAAAGACAGTGCTGTGCTGCAGATCATCTGCATCCTTGAGATTTTCAGGAACTGCAGGCAAACCTCTGTGTATGTGCCCCCCGACCTTTTCATGTGTGTTTCAGACATGCAGTAAAACCTCCATTGCTTAAAGGCTGTGTGGCAAAGGAACCCAGCCCCAAGCTCGGTGGATTGGAAGAACTGTGATAGTTTATAGCACAGGGATGTGGAAAGGCATTGCTTGCTCTGTGCTAAGAGGAAAATATCTGTCCTTCCCAGGATGGTGTATTTTAAAAATCCACAAGCAGATAAGTACTTCAAGAAGTGGGACTGTATTTTTATGAGGCTCATGGACAAGAGCGTTCATCTAGTATTTGTACCAGGCAGGGATCAAAGCCATCTTTGGGTCTTGTTGTGGCAGAGCCTTCCTGGGTGTCCTTGGGCAAATCACTTATCCTAGCCTGGAGGTTACAGAATTTCATTGCCTTGGAAGTGAAGTGCTCTCACAAGTGAATTCTGGTAAGAACACAGTAAGCAGTTCAGTTCCTTAGGTGGTGGATTCATCTCAATAAAAATGGTGAAAAGAGGTACTGGTTTATTGCTGTGAGGGCACTGGAGCGAGTGGTTCTGTCTACAGAACCTTTGTTATTTGAAGGAAAAAAGCCTGCAATGTCACTAAGATTGAATGAAGTGCAAAACCAGAATTTGTTTGTCATGTGCCAAGGAAATCTGAAGTTTTCCACTAAAACCAACTTGTCTTTTATCTTGATTTATCAGGGAAGACTAAGGAAGGCTTGATGAAAATAGGATTTCTGAAAGAAGAGATTTGAAGGCTGAGTGCCACATATGGACAGATAAAGGGATTGAGGGGGTGGGGAGCTAAGTGAAGGGAGTCCCAAGGTTGGGGTGACCTGGCCTGCTGGAGTGCTGGGTCTGTCTGGGGAGGAGAATGTCGTGTGCTAGAACAGCACAAGCTCTGCAGGACTATAACAGTATTCTAGAATATGAGTAGATGTATACTGGAACTTTCTAGGTTTCCTGTTTTCAGAAGATATTTTCAGGTACTTGGGATTTTAGCTGCCTTCACTAGATTGTGGCCCTGCCGATAGCAAAGATGTCCTTCATGGGGATGAAAGAAACAAGGCCAGAGGGGAGGTCCTGAGGAGGGGAGGACTCTGTGCTCCTTGGAAAGAGCATGAGCCCAGTGCCTCCAGCCTGTGTGTGAGCCCGGCTGGGCAGCAGCTTCCATGCTGTGCCCTTTGTCAGCTCCTCCCAAGCCTCCCTGGAGGGAGGCTTTCCTGCATCCTCGGGACTTTGTGCTCTGAGCAGCATTACAGGTTCCTGAGGAGCCCTCAGCTGGCCTGGCAGCTGTGGCATTATGCTGGGAAATCATCTTTCTCTGTAAGTAAGACTCAGACTTGAGCCTTACTTAAGGTGAGCAGAAGGATGGGGGAGAGGAGAGATTAGGGGTGTGTCTTGCTGGAGGCAGGGCCAGTGCTGGGTTTTGTGAGCGTGCACCCCCAAACAGGTAGGACGCTGTGCTGGAAATGTGTGTGGGAGCCTGGCTTGTGAGTCTGTGGGGTTTGAAGTGTCCTAGGCAGCTTCTTGCCATACCCTGCAGAGATCTGCCTGCCCGTCAGACCATGCTCCCCAGCCCAGCACTGCCCAGATGGCAGGTGCCATCATAGATGCCGCAGAGCAGTGAGACAGATGGCGGCCACCCCTGGAATGTGCAAGTCATAGGTTTAAGTGAGCCAGACAGTCCTGCGTTTTGCTGCAGGGTGAGGTGGTTTCGCTCTGCTGGCTCTTGAAAGCCCAGCTGTGGGAGTGGGACGTTTCTGCTGGTGGGAGGTGACCTGGCTGCTCCCAGGCTGATCCATTCATTGATGCCGTTGTGGCTGGTTTTCCTCTGTGTGTTGCTCACCATCTTGTTATTATTTCATCAGGCAGATTGGCGACAATTTAATCGTCCCTGGAGGGGTCAAAACCATAGAAGCCAATGGGAAGATGGTGATCCCTGGAGGAATTGATGTCCACACTCGCCTGCAGATGCCATACAAGGGGATGACAGCTGTGGATGATTTCTTCCAAGGGACAAAAGCAGCTCTAGCTGGTGGAACCACCATGATCAGTGAGTAGAGCAGGCAGGTCCTGTATGTGACAGCACCCAGCACTCTTGGAATATTGCCCAGTTTTTAATTTTTCTCTTTGCTTTTCTCAGTTGTCTTTATTTTAAAGGTCCATGTCAGTGTGCTCATCTTTCCTGTGGTCTCTATCAATGCAGTCTAGAGAGTGAGGGGCGGGATGAATCTTTGGGACCCTTAGAAATACTGAAGTGGCAGGACAGGAGATTTGCATAGCATCCCTTGTCCTGGCAGATCCTGTGTTCCGCAGCACTGCACTGTCTGCAGCAGCCACTGGTGCCCCTGGGACCCTCAAAAAGGAACAGTGGCATCACTTTTTTCTCCTGTTAAATAAAAATAGGGCAGCATGATGCCAGAGTCATCTGAAGCACAAGCAATGTCCTGGCATCCTGCACTGCTCAGAAATAAACAGTGCTAACAAAAAAGGAAAGGGAATTCTGAGGTCCTTCCCTGGAGAAGGCCACAGTTGTGCACGGGTCTGAGGCCCAGTTTTTACTGCTGTGCAGTGGTCACAGCTGTGTTTTCTGCAGGGTTTCTGGGATGCAGGAGAAACTGTTGATCCTTCCAGTAAAGGATCAGGGAGTTCCTTGCCCTCCCCCTGACTGGTTCTCCTTGCCCCATGGGCCAAAAAAATAAATTGTGTGAAATAGACTGTAGCAGGGCATGAGGATCACATGGTGGACAATAAAAGGTGCATTAGTGTTGCCACGTGGGAGGAGGCTGTGTGTTAATGGGGTGGAAGTGGGGGCAAGGAAAGACAAGGCCCTTCATTTTTCAGCGGATTTCTCAGCAGAATGCTGTAAAAGCCCCTGGTCCCGTGCCAGAGGCCATTAAGCAAAGGCTCCGTGTGCTCCTCTGCCGGTAAATGCACATGGTGGAGCCCAGGCGCATTGCGGCAGTGATGGGATCTGCCCTCCGGAGCTGCCCTGAGGCTGCTGAGAGGTGACCTGGGATCATGGAGATGCCTGGCGGCAATGTGGTGGCCACCAGGGAGCCCCTGCTCTCCCCTCACCCCTCTGTGCCCCCACAGTGGACCACGTGGTGCCGGAGCCTGAGTCCAGCCTGGCCGAGGCGCTGGAGCGGTGGCGGGAGTGGGCAGACGGCAAGGCCTGCTGTGACTATGCGCTGCATGTGGACATCCCCCGCTGGAGTGACCGTGTCCGGCAGGAGCTGCACACCATGGTCCAAGAGAAAGGTTTGCTGCCCACGGCTCCCTGTGGTCCCTGCTGCTGGGTGGTCCCAGTGGAAGCAGGGCAGGAAATGACGCTGCTGTTGAGTGCCTGCTGGGCACGAGTGGGAGTTGTGTCCTGTGGGTGGGCTGGGGGGGGAAGGCAGCCCAGAGCAGGGAGAGCCCCCAGCTCAGCCCCATCTCCTCTGTCTGCAGGAGTCAACTCCTTCATGGTGTACATGGCCTACAAGGATTTGTACCAGATGTCAAACACTGAGGTGAGACCCACTTCATTGTCTTGGCTGTGTTGGTGTGAGGGGTGTCTGGGGAGACAGTGGCCACACTGGGCACAGTGGCCAGGGCAGCAGGCAGCCAGCTGCTCCTGGCCATTCCTTGCAGCTCCTCTCTTCTGTCCTCACTGCCTTCAGAGGGCTGCAGGATGGTGTGCCTGCTGTGGTCTGGCCGGGCTCCCATGTTGCAGAGGGAGGCAGGGGTTTGGCCTGGACATCATCAACAGCGTACACCAGCGTCTGTGACCCTCAGAGAGCAGCGCCTGGCATGGATGGAGCTGGTCCCAGCGCACCCACGCCAGCCCTGCCGCTGTCTTTGGCTGGAGGGCCACACAGGGGGCCTAGGGTGGTCTGTCTGCCCAGTAATTATGGTTTCTTGTCTCTGTTTTAGCTGTACGAGATATTCAGCTGCCTGGCAGAGCTGGGTGCCATAGCTCAAGTTCATGCTGAAAATGGAGATATAATTGCACAGGTAATGAACTACTCTTCAGGTGTGTGGAGACTGAAAATCTCTCCCAGGCAGATCTGGTGTGGGGCGTTGGCAGAATGAGTCTCAAGCTGCATGGATGTCTTTTGCAAGGTGCTCAGATGCAGCATCAAATTTATCAAGATTTTTTGCTGTGAATGTGGTGCATAAGTGAATTTGAAATAGTGAATTAGCAATTATCTAAATGGAAGAGAGTGGACCATCAAGTACTGTATGTTCACACCAACCCCAGCTCTGTGGCGTGGAGGGGCAGAGACCTTTGCCTTGCACACAATCAGCTCAGGGAGTTCAAGGGTACTGGAAAGTGCCGCAGCAAAGGAGGAATTTTCTTCCTGCTGAAAGCCAGCAGTGGCTGATGGAGTTGGGTTTGCAGGGGAGTTGTTACGCAGGATGTGGCTGCTGTTAAGTGGGTAGGCTGTACTGACCTGCTGTGGTGTAATTGGTGCTGGACGAGAGAAAGTCCAAATGTTTTGATTTTCATTAAGACAGGGCAGATGTTGCTCCATTATGCTCCGCAAGTCCTTGTTTTTTCCTGTCTCTTATTCTTGGGAGTTGGAGTGTGAACTAAGAGGTCATTCTTTGAACATCCTCTCAGACTACAAGAATCAGTTTTCCTTTGGACTTTTTAGAGCTGCAGTGCACAAACAGATGGCGTGAAATCCCCCTGCGTGTTTCCTTTGACCTCTATCAAAGGGAGGTATTTGAAACGAGGGAATGCAAGAGAAATCTGCAGAGTACAGACAGGAGATGGGCAGGCCAGTGCCTGCAGCGCACACACACAGTCGTCCATGATCCTTATTTATTAAGAGCAAAATGCTTGGGTAATGTTAATGCAGGAACCAACACCCCACACCACCAGCTTCATAGAAATTGATACAGGACAGGATTTAGCACTTGCTGATGTCCAAATGATTAAATAACAGCACTGGGGACCCAGGAGTAACCTTAGGAGAATGTCTTTATTGCCATTAATACTTGTTTTCTCAATAGTTTCTATTCAGACTACTTGTTTTTCAGAAGGGGAGCCAGGCAGGGCCTCGGGAAGGGACTGTAAACATATCAAGTGCCGTTCATGGAGCTGGGGAGTTTTGTACCCTTTTTTCCTCTACACTGTGCTTGTTTCATCAAAGAGGTTTCAGTCGGTGTCTGCATTCCCTTCAAGCACTCCTGTTTCCCCATCCTCCCGCTTTCTCACACCTCTTGAGGGTGCAGTCACCTCTCACCGTGCCTGGTGGTCCCACAGGATGCAGGGTGGTGGCGGACCCAAGCCAAGGGCTGGCTGCAGGAGGGATCTGCTTTTCTGTGTGACTGATAGTTTCACAGTCTTTTAATGTCCCTCTGTCCTTTCAATGTCCTAGGAACAAAGCAGGATGCTGGAGATGGGAATAACCGGCCCTGAGGGCCACGTGCTGAGCAGACCTGAGGAGGTAAGCTGCAAAGGATGGTACCAGCCTTGCACTGCAGAGCTTCCCCACAGGTCCCAGTAGGTCTGAGTGTGTCTGGTGGTGCCAAAAACCGCATCATGAGTCTGTGTGTGTGTGCATCTGTGGGGATCCATTTTTACAGGCAGCACTGTCCTGTTCATCATCAGCCCAGGAAGGAGAGAGGTGTGACAAACATTTTTCAGTCTGGCTCAAGTCTTCTGGCAAAGACAAGGGCTTCTGAGTCTTGCAGACATTAATCAGTTAACAAAAAGCTCTGTGTGGCTGTAGCAACATTTGGGGCTAATTTGGGAGCATTTATCTTTTATAGGTGATTCCACAGATGTAAGAGACCTCAGAAGAGTCAAATGGCGAGTTCCTCTGAAAATACACTGTTTGTGGCTGTCTGAGTGCAGACAGATTCCAGTGTCTTCCTGCTTAATCTCTGCTTAGGATCTGAAGTGTGTTTCAAAATCAGACGGACAAAGCCATTGGTGGAAGGAGTGGGAGGGAAGGAGAGGGGGAATTTCCTGGTTACAAATCATTGTCAAGACACTAATTAGATTACTTCTAATTTTAGCTCCCAGGGTATTTTTCTCTTTGGTCCATTAATCTGAGTTCAGTCTAATTTCAGATAGGTTTTCTTGCAATAGCTGCCTGCTGAGAGGTGCTTTTAACTTTCCATAGCACAGGAAAGAAGAAAACTAGAGACTTTGGTACAACAGCAGAGCCGAGCAGGGGAGCACAGGGACAGATTTGTACTTTGGGGTCTGTTGGCTTAAATTGAGAGTGTAAGACGTTGACTGTATTATGGCTGGTAACAGCGTATATAGCCTAGTGTAATACAGTGTTAAATCTCTGTGAAGTGTGAGATTGTAGAGCATTTTTCTGTACAGGGAAGAGCCTCACTGTCAAGTACAGGAGATCAGAGCCCCTCTATGTGTACACTGCCATTTATTTTTATGGCTCTAGACCCGTTTCCACTAGTTGGCAAGCTAACCTGCTATTACAGGATGCTGTGGTTATTCCAGGATATGAGAGCTGTGCTGTTATCATAGGACAGCACTGCAGCTCTTCTGCTCCAAAGCTGGTAAAACATTGTTGAGTGTTTGATCTTGAAATGCCATTAAAGTGTTAAGACAACTGAGAACTCTAGATATTGTCTGTTCAGACAAATCCAGATCTCATTGCCTTTGAAAATAAACAGTGTCCCTGTTCCAGAACATCCTCTACCTGGGGGAACGTTATGTAGAGCACAAATGATGCTGCTACCCCTGTGAAGCCCGCAGGTTGATGGTAGAACATTAGGAAGGTGGTCCATAGCTCTGTGAGTCCCTGGAGTGACCTCGGTGGGGATTAAAGACATGCTTTTCCATCGAGTGATGGTGGTGATTTGGTAGGGCAGGATGGCGCTGCTCCAGACTTTATGGTGCTGTGAAGGGCGTTGGCTCTATTTGCTCCTGTCCACATTAAACCCTGTCAACTACTCAAGTCCGTAAGCATGCTGATAAAAATATTTTCTTGTTTAAATTTCTGTTTAAAGACTCTAAGCAGAAGAGATAAACCTCTTTTCACTGTGCAGCAAACAGGCTGCAGCAGTGCGGTGTCTGGGTGCAGTCTCTGCTTTCCCACTGCTGGGACCGTCCAACGCGGGCAGCTGCCTGGCCCGCACTTACCACATTCCCTGCAGCCGTGCCCTCCCCGGGGAGCAGCCTCATTGGTACATTGTCTTTTTAAGGCTTCTGTTTTGAACTTTCTCATGCCAAAGCTTGAAGCCAAGCTGTAGAACAAACACTTGGAGAAACTCTGGGGTTGAGCTCAGGCTGAGCACGGGCTGATGTCATAGTCCAAAGATATCCCTCGTGATGGAAACCTGCCCTCCACAGACAGCGGGATGGTGAAACGTGGGTGGTGTCAGCGGGCGGGGACGAGCTGCATGGCAGGACAGCCAGGCCCCGACACCGACAGCCTCCCGCACAGCCCTCTGCACTCTTCGTGGCTCCCTGCACCCTCTGTGTGGCCTTTGAGGAAACCAAGCGCCATGGCAGGAGAGCCTGGAGCATTGCATGGTCTGAAAGGGCAATCCCCTTCTGTGGCATCAGCCTGTGATCCGTGCTGCCAGGCACGGGCAGCAGTCCCTGGGCTTCTCTCACTGTCAGGAGAGCTGGAACCATGCGGTGGAAAAAGCAGATGCAGCTCTGTGCTGGCCCTGAGCGTGGTCTGGGCAGTGCTCCCCAGCTGAGTGCCCTGGGGCCGTATCCTGTGGGTTGGGGCAGGCCCCAGGGAGAATGAATCTCCGTCAGGTCTCCCTGATGAACCTGCCTTCAGGGAGCCAAGGGTAAGGGCCAGGACACAGGGGGTTGGCAGCAATCTATGGTATGCTGAGAGGAGCAGGGGCTCTTCCCTGCCCGCCTGGTGCTCCTCTGCAGCCGTGTGCCATTCTCTCTTCCAGCTGGAAGCAGAAGCTGTCTTCCGGGCCATCACCATTGCCAGCCAGACTAACTGTCCTCTCTACGTGACTAAAGTGATGAGCAAAAGTGCTGCTGACCTCATCTCACAAGCCAGAAAAAAAGGTGAGTGGCAGCTGCTGCTGCACCCAGCCTTCCTGTTGCCGCTGGGATCCCGAACCACTGGATTCAATGGTTCTCGTGTCGTCATGGTTGTTTTGCCAAGACCACCACTGTACTCTGAGTGCAGCCCAGTGCTTCCCCTCCTGCAGTTGGTTCAGGGATTTACCTGACTCGAGGGACACGGGGACACTGCACCAGCCCACATGGAGCCACCTCCTGTTGTCAGAGGAGCAGTGTTTTAAACACCAAAGTTTGTCTGTGATGCAAAGGGCTCTCAGAGGAGACTCTGATCCATGTCAAAGTGGTGTGAGCCCCATATAGCTCTGCAGCCATGGTTTTCTGCACCATGTTCCCACCGGGCTTGCTGCACCAGCAGGATCAGTGCCCTGTAGTGATGGCGGGCAGGACTGTGGGCCTTGCTGTCCCTCCTGCTGCCACAGCACCTGAAATCCAAGTGGTCAGTGTGGGACCACCTGGCATGGGTCTGGGTGTCCTCTGGGCATGGCAGACTGTTGATAGTGCTGTGGGACAGAGAATGCCTCTGGACTCCACCAAAACAGACTCCTTTCCATCCCCCTTTCCAGGCAATGTGGTGTTTGGTGAGCCTATCACAGCCAGTCTGGGGACCGACGGGACGCACTACTGGAGCAAGAACTGGGCCAAGGCCGCGGCATTTGTGGTCTCTCCACCACTGAGCCCGGACCCAACAACCCCTGACTATATCAACTCCCTCCTAGCCAGGTGAGTGGTGGCTCTACTGGGCAACGCTGCCTGCGGGAGGGAACGGACTCTGGCCTCGGGCTGAGAGGGAGGATGTTTCGGAGCACCTGGGCAGCATGGGCATTAGTCCAACCCAAACCACGTCGCTGTCAGCATTTAATGGGCTGACTGATGGAATGGCTGTCACTCGGAGCTGTGGTGGCTTGTCCCTGAGAGCAGAGGGAGGACAGGGGAGGTGTGGTAGCTTGACATTAGTAATGATAAAAATACCAGGATAGTTACAAACCATTTTAAATGCCCTGGCAAAGAAACGAGGAACAGCTAACACAGGCTTGTCAACAAAAGCCTTCACCAAGCTGGAGCAGCCCCTCTGCACCTGAGGGGTGGCAATGGCCCCATGGGTTATGATGTGCAGGAGAAGGTGGAGGGGGTACAAGTGCCCCTCGGTTGAACACAAAGCAGATGTTTTGGGGAGCAGCAGTACTGCCCGCAGAGCCCACCAGGGCTGTTAAAGGCACCTTTGACTGGGATGGTAGGTCATTGTTTCACCCTGAAGGCAAGAGGGAAGGGATTTGTTGAAAATAGAGAGCAAACAGTAAAGCACTTGAGCAATTTGCTTTGACCTTTCACAGCTACACTCATCCCCTCACTGGCAAGGCACGTGCAGCAGCTCGGACACGAGCTTGTGAGCTTGTTGCTCTCCGTGTGCCACGTGTGAATCACACGCTCCTCTTGCCCCGTGTTTGCGCGCCAAACTGCGTGTGCAGCAGCTGGTCTGTGTTAGCCTGCCAGGACTGACGCTGAGGGGGCTGTAAATGGAAATGACCTTTGAGGTAATGCTGGAAACATCTCTACTAGATGAGCGAGGGATGACTGGTCAGTGAGAGTTGTCTCGGCGGAGGGGCTTGTTAGGATAAAGAGGAGCTGTGCCAGGGTGGAGGTGCCATGGCTGGCCGTAGAGAGGTGCTGCTGCATTTGGGGTCGGAATATGCAGCTCACCCTGGATTTTGCTATTGTCAAGCAAGAAGCAAGATGTGCCTCTGCTTAGTCTGGTTGTATGAAATGGATGCAGGTCTTAGGGACTGGCAGGGAAAAATGAGTCCAGCTCCTGAACTGGCTTTCTAACCCTTCCCTTCCACTTCAAATTTACTCTAGACCTCAACAGAGAGGCAAGAGCACTCAGTACCTTCAGCCCACAAGCATCTGTGCTGATGTTTTTCCCACATCATTTTCTGTGGTGCTGCAGCAGGAGGAGAGGCTGCAAGGCTCCAGCTGGGCTGGATGGCTTGTTTTCTTCCACCAGGACAAATCTGGTGGAGATTAGGGAACATGTTTTGTCATCAGCCTGGGTCTCTGCCTGCGCAGGCAGTCAGACATATGGCAGAAATTATCAGAGGAAGATGGAGATTACCAGTGGATTAGGGCTGATTCACAGCCCTGAGCAGAGCCGTTGTGTCCACACCGGGTTGGGTTCAGGCATGGCCGGGCTGGCAGCCATGTGCTCGAGGCCACTTGCCTCATGCGGGCAGTGACAGGAGCTGGCCTGCCTTGGTCCACTTCCTTTGCCTGGCAATGATGGCTTCCCAGCAGCTGCCTGTCCCCTGATGGTGCTTCTGTTTCCACCACCCCACAGTGGTGACCTGCAGGTTTCGGGAAGCGCCCACTGTACATTCAGCACTGCACAGAAAGCGATCGGAAAAGACAACTTCACAGCAATCCCAGAAGGGACCAATGGCATCGAGGAACGGATGTCTGTCATCTGGGACAAGGCAGTGGTAAGAGCCAGGCCGGGGAGAGGGCAGAGCAGACAGGACGCCAGCCTTGCTCCTCGCTGGCTCTGGGAGCCAGAACAAGCCAGAGCAGGAGAGACAGCAGTCATGGGCTCAGCCTGGGTGAACAGCCAGGACCTGTGACTGTGCCCCCACCTTTCAGTCTGTCTGGGGCCAATAGTGAGACCAGCTGCAGTGGCCTGGACCCAGCCAGCCTGTGGCTTGTGTGGGAGTGAGTCTGGCTCCTGCTCTCCCTTTGCCCAAAATAGCTCTTAGTTCCCTTTGTGTCTGAGCAGGCCACGGGAAAGATGGATGAAAACCAGTTTGTGGCTGTGACAAGCACTAATGCTGCAAAAATCTTCAACCTGTACCCACGGAAAGGGAGAATAGCAGTGGGCTCAGACAGCGACCTGGTGATATGGGATCCTGACGCAGTGAAGATTGTCACGGCAAAAACCCATCAGTCTGTAAGTCCTCTGCTCATCTACAGGGAACGCGAGGGCGGGAGGTGATAGTGCTGGGTAACGGCTTCCTGGCTGCTGGGAGCTTGGGGAACTGATCCTGTCCTGGCTGTGGGTGATGCTGGCTTTGACTGTGGGGGTGGGGTGTCTGTGAGCCCTGGGCTCTGCTTTCCTCACTCCTGAGCCTGGCCTATGCAGGTGTAAAGGACACAAATTTCTCCTTATGTGGATTTCTTTCCCAAGTATGATTTCCCTGGCTTTGCCAGCATGCTTTGTTCAGGCCTAGGGTCCTGCCCTGCTCTGTACTTGGGAGTCCTTGCCCACACTGGGCTCTGAAGAACCAGGTTCCTGGTTCATGTTGGGAGCCCTGGTGGGTTCTTAGCTTGATGGACTAAATGAGGTGGACTAAAGGAGGCCTCTGGGGCAGAGAAGGCTCTTACAGGTGTCCTGTCCCTGCACTGGTGACCTCAGCAGCGAGGTGTGGGGACTGAACAGCCCTGAAGGGGCAGACAGTGCTCATGTCCCTCCTGACCATCATCTCCTGGTTGCTGCAGGTGGCTGAATACAACATCTTTGAAGGGACAGAGCTACGTGGGGCCCCTCTGGTTGTCATATGCCAGGGGAAGATCATGCTGGAGGATGGCAACCTGCATGTGACCCAGGGGACTGGACGCTTCCTGCCCTGCAGCCCCTTCCCTGACTATGTCTACAAGCGCATCAAAGCCAGGAGGAAGGTGAGGAGAGAGGGATGCCAGGAGACAGAGTTTGGGAAACTGTTAGCCCAAATCACCCTTTTTCCCAATAACTAATTGTTTTGTGGTTGACAGTGGGTGACGCCTGCCCTTGTTGCTGTGCTGCTGCAGCAGGAGTCTAGAGGGAAATGCTGAGTTAAAACCAAAGAGACTGGGCAAAATGGCCTTCTCCTTCCCCATCTGTGCAGCCTAAATCCGTGTCGGTTGCAGGGGGCTCTGCTGGGTGGGGGTGAGAGGAGGCTGTTACACAGGAGGTGGGTGATGGGGCTGTGCGGGGCCTCAACACCACAGGGAGGACTTGGGCATGTGGGACTGACTTGGGGCCAGTGGGAATGACCTCTCAGTGGGACTACAGAGCTGAGGATTGCTGGAGCATGGCGCTGCCATGGCAGGATGCTCCCTGGGAGCAGAGAAGTGTCATTATCCTCTTCTCTCTGGTGACAGATGTCGGACATGCATGCTGTGCCCCGGGGCATGTATGATGGACCTGTGTTTGACCTGACCACCACCCCCAAGGGGGGGACCCCTGCAGGATCAACCAGAGGCTCCCCTACACGGCAGACGCCCCCCGTCAGGAACCTCCATCAGTCTGGATTCAGCCTGTCAGGTGAAGACACACAGTGGCTGGGCTAGGAGGGTGCAAGGCCACTGGCCACACTGTCCCAGCCCCTGGCCTGCAGCAGGGGACAGCTGGGAGATGGCCTGAGGCAAGCTGAGCACAGGAATGGAGCACGGCAGGGTGAGACCCCGTGTGTCCCTTAAAGGATGTGGCTGGAGCTGGCTCTCTACCCTGCTGCACCTTGCAGTAGAAAGAAGGCAGACTGTGCCAGCACAGCATCAGACCCTGCTCTTGCTGGGTCTGTTCACAAAGGAGCATCTACAGAGATGCTTGAGCCACTGCTCTCAGGGTTGTTACCGGAGTTGCAGAGGGAGCAGGTTTCTGTAGACAGCCTCGGGAGACCCTTCAGCAGGACCCCAGGCTGCCTGACTGCTTGCTCGAGTGAAGAAAGTGCTCTAACTTCGCTTTCTGCCTCCCCTTTGTGCTCTCTTGTCTCCTCTCCAGGTACCCAGATTGATGAAGGCGTGCGCTCGGCGAGCAAGCGCATCGTTGCGCCCCCAGGGGGCCGTTCCAACATAACCTCCCTGAGTTAAACGTCCCCACCCAGGAGGAAGCAACCCCCTGTTCAAGCGAAGGAAGAAGAATGGTACATTGGTGTTTAAGAAGGAAAAGCAAATAAACCTGTTCTGAAGAATCAATAAGCCTCAAGCCTTATGTTTCACAAATGCTACTTGCTACCTAGCTTTAAAGATACTGCTTCATTTTGGTTTATGCATAGCCTTAAAATTCTGTTGTTGTTGTTGTTGTCGTGAGTTTGTTGGGGTTCTGTTTTTACTCTCCCTTTCTGTATGCATGCCGCTCAGACAGGTCGCTTGGTTCAGTGTGTTACTCGTGTTTGAATGCGTGCGGGACGGCCAAATGGCTGGGTCGGTGAACGGGGGCCGGCTGGGGCCATGGTGAGGGACAGAGAGGGCAGGTTCATGGGAGCTGTAGGGGCAGGTGGGTCTGTGTCGTGTTCGTGTCCTTGGTCTCCACCCAATGCTCATCAGCATTTCACCACAAGGCCCATGGGGAGCCCAGATCATCTCTGTAACGGCTGTCACAGCACCTCGTGTAAGGAGTTTTACTACTTTGTACACTTTATTAAAAAAACCCTGTTGTTCCTTCAAACAATTCGTGTTGCTGGTTGGCTTTTTTTCTTCCTGGGCTGCTGCTGGTCAGGGCTGCTGTGGAGCTGTGCCCCATGGGCAAGCTCCAGGAGGAGCTTCAGGGCCCTTGGGCTCCAGCAGAGGCTCCAGGAGGGGCTTTGGGTGGCGTTTGAGCTGGAGGAGCCCCAGTCGCAGGGACGGGACAGGCTGTCAGAGGGAAACCACGTGGTGCTCGCTGCTGTGGTGTCGGGTGTTGTAGCTTCTTGGGCAGAAGCAGAGCTGTTGGCAGAACAGTGTGTTGCAGGTAACAGTCCGTTGGGTCTGTAGGTCCGGTCCCCAGCTGCAGCCGGATGCGGCCATCGTGGGCTGTGAGCGCGTGGCAGAGCTGTGTCTGTGACAGAGACCGGCTCCTGTGGCACGGCCGGGCGCTGGTGTTGGGTCTGTCCCGCTTGGATGGACAGGGGCTGTTTGCTGTGGGCACCTATGAGTTAAACACTCCCCTTCTATGGGGGTGTTTATCAAACTGAGGGCCACAGCCTGCTAAAGCTTGAAAAGCATGCAAAAAAACCCCAACTTGATTGGATTTTAAGTATTACAAAAATTAAGTGTCAATTTAGGCTGTGCTAAATACGTGCACTTTTTTTTTTTCTTCCTTAAGTATTTGACCTCGAAATATTTATTTTCACATGCCTGCAGCCCAGACAGTGCAGGCTGTCCAAGCAGTGCTCCTACGGGGCCGTGCCCGGACAGTGGTGCCGGGGGCGGGGAAGGCTGCTCGTACTTAAGCATTTAGTGAGATTCTGCTATCAAGTAATTAAAGATGTTTCCCTGTTGTCTGGTAGTGATTAAGCTGAGACTGTGCCTGTTCACAGGGAAAGAGAGGAAAGGAGAGAGAGAGTTGTAGAACTCTTTGGGGAATTTTTAAAGATGCGATATTCTTACTATTTAAGTACTTGGGGGGGGGGCGGGTTGGTCAGCCAGTGCAACGGTATTTATGCAGCAATAGATTTTTCCCCAGCAAGAAGCAGTGCTAGTTTCCTTGTCTGGGGCTCCAGATAAACATGTTTTTGGTGTACAAACCTCTCCACTATCCACATGGGACAGGTACAGCTGCTGGGACAGTCCCTCTGGGCTGTGCCAGGCCCTGGACCCACTGTAGGACTGGGCAAAGAACAAGATGGATGGAAAGTACTGCTGGAGCCCCTGGGTGACCTCCCTGGGAATGACGAGTCCGAGGGCAGGGCAACACCGAGACCCTCACCCTGCTCAGCAGCCTCACTGGAGGAAAGGGATGGCTGGGGAAGGGGAGAGCAAGAACATGGCGATACTCTGTGGGTGTGCAGGACTCCCATTGCCCCTCTCAGGACCCTGATAACCACTCACTGGTGAATTAATTCCACTCCAGCTTCACAGCTCCCCATATGGAGAAGGGTCACGCTGCCCTCTACATTAGCAGCGCAGAGCGATGCTACCCCCAGCCCTGGATGCAGCGGTGACGGGCAGGATGGGCAATGCCCTGCCTCGCATTCGGGGGATGGGGACGCTCTGCTCCCGGCGGTCACGGGGATGGCCACGTTCTCTGCACTTGGGTGAACCACACATTTCCCAAGGGCAACCAGCAGCCACCGTCACTTCATTGAGAGGGATTATTCTGTCAGAAGCAGCTGTGAACACCACTGGGAACTGCAAACAATCTGATATTTTTGTCTGTCAGTAACAGACTGAATCGCCAGCTCCGGAGGCAGAGGACTCTGAAAGCCTTCAGCCAGGGGAAAGGCAGATTTATACTGAGCCCAGTGAAGTCCTGGTTGGCTCCAGGCAGGAGAAACAACCATTCTGCCTTCCTGTGCAAGCGACCTCAGGAGTAACGTGGACTTTTGATCATCTGGGAAGGACCCTTTCATTTGCCATTGGTTTTATTCAGATTTTGTGTGTGTTTGTGTTTGTATAGATCAGATTTAGACAGAAAGACAGGAAGAGGCACAGGGGATACAGACAACACCTTTGGGCTAAAGGGAGGCAAACAGTTCATCATGCATTCAATATACTGCTGAGGATAGGAAAAATGTCAAATAAGGAGGTAAAACATCAGGTCTGCCAAAGCCTTTAAATAATTGCATCAGCCCCAGCATTACCCTAATAGAGATGCTTTGGCTAATTCCAGTCTTGGCAGAGACTGCATAGAGTATAGCTATTGCCGCAAAGAGAAGCTGCTTAAATCAAGTGTGATTTCAATGGCAGAGTGATTAAAAATACACATTCAGGTTTATCTCTGATGTTAGAAGCCAAACCCCATCAGATTCAGTGGGTTGCAGCAGTTTAGTGTGATGGTGAACAGGTTTTTCAGGCTGACCTGGAAAAGCATCTGGATGCTGATTATTCACCAGTGCCTCTTGTCACCCCTTCATCTCCACATCTTCATCCCCCTGTGCCCATGCTTAGAGGATGCTCGCAGAAGGCCACCTTTGTCAGCAAATGCCACCTTTGTCACCAGGCGCTGGGGGGGAGACCCTGAGCTAAGAGCAGCCTCTCCCAGCTGGAGCCATCAGCTGCAAGCTCCTGTGGGATCCAGAGTTCCACAGAGCCTGAACCCAGCACCAGGAGTGACACCATCAATGGCACTGCCAGAATGATGTAGGCTCAGCCCTTGGTTTGCGCTCCTGGAGGCCACCACAGGCTGTGACACCGGCTTGCCAATCCAAGAGGGTGAACACTTGGTGTTGCATCCGTTTTCACATGATCACATTCCCACCACCAAGAAAGGTAAAACTGTGTCCAACTGGCTGTGGCAAACTGTGGGGGCAGGACCCATAGCCTCTGCCCCCAGGCCCAGGGCCCACTGGGGTGGGAGCAGAGGCAGGAGGGTGCCCCAGCTGTTGACAATGTCCTGGCGGTGGGGGGCAAGTCCAGGGATCAGCCCCTCGAGGATGCTCCAGCCGAGGCGGTGCTGGTCTCAGAGGTTGTTGTTCTGATTGTCCTCCTTGCACATGCCTCTGCTTTTGGCCAGTGTTATGGTCTCCTGGGTGTCATCATGGCGATGCCTCACTCTTTAGGAGAGAAAGGGACCAGCAAGCTGTGAGGGAAAGCCCAGGCAGTGCCGAGGCCCACATAGTGACATGGCCACCTGGGAGCATCCCCATCCCTGGTATAAGTGGCCACTTGCCCTGCTGGGCTCCACTGAGCCCCCGCACCCTGAGTCCCACAGCACTAGTCTGCCACCACAAACAGGGCAGTGGATGCAGCTGGTGCTTGTGGGCCCAGCCCTGCACCTCAGGAGCAGAGATGCCACATCAGTCCCCGGCAGATAACAGCTCAGCCAGCATTCACCTGAATCAGCTCCCAAACCCCACCTTGCAGCACTTGCCAAGATGGCCTGACCCCCA
Source organism: Jacana jacana (assembly GCA_013400555.1). NCBI lineage: Eukaryota > Metazoa > Chordata > Aves > Charadriiformes > Jacanidae > Jacana > Jacana jacana. The sequence continues at coordinate 195,031 of VZTM01012089.1, read as the reverse complement.
TCTCTGTCAAAGGCCAGAGTCTCTGATATCCGTACTTACTGCCTCAGTATCAGTACTTACTTTTCCCTGTTGAAAACAATGAAGTCCCTCTGGAGCATCTCTAGGTGCTTTTGAAGGTGGCAGGCCTTTCACATTCAAATAGAAAAATAAAGAGATCATATAACTATAGAATCCTAGAATCATAGAACAGTTTGGGTTGCAAGGGACCTTTAAAGGTCATCTAGTCCAGCCTTCACAGCTGACACAAAGACATTACAAGGACATACAGGGATGTCTTTAGCTGTAGAGCATCTTTAGCACTGCACTGGGGAGAAGAGCATTGACTCCTCTTGCACAAAATCCATGCATTCCTGTGCTGCTTCCACCAAAAGAAGATATGGCAGAGTCTGGGGAATAAGTTTGTCCCACGGAAAAGCTGTGCTTGCTCTCACCTGGGAGGAACTGCTTTTGCTGGTGTCTTTCTCCTTCTTCGCCAAGCGCTTTTTTTTCTTGTGAAGAGGTTTGGATTCTAGAATCATTTCTTCCAGTTCAAAGGTTGGGTCACAGTTCAGTCTGCCTTTCTGGAGGGGAGAGAGAGGTGGCTGCAAGTGATCAGAGCCTGGCTTGAAGGGTCACATAAATCGGGCCACATCTGGGAGCTGAATGTTGTGAAAAATAATTACACCGGTACCCACAGCCAGAACACCCGCTGTACTCCCTACAGATTCCATCAGTTCCCGCAGCCAGGGGACACTGCCAAGGTGTGACAATCACTCTTTTTGTGCTCACTTTGGCTGCTTCAAGGTGATGTGTGCCTCACTGGGCTGTGCCTCTGCACAGTGGGGGGGGCACATGGAAACCTGCAAAACTGGTTTTCAAGCAACACACAAACATCCACCACAGAGAAAACCAGCAACAGAGCGGGGAAATATATACAGTTAACAAATATCCATTTTAGCCCAACTTGTGTTTGGCAGAAAAACACTTGAAGTAAGATTGCACACAACAGTCCTTGGACTATTTTCCATCAGGGTTACATTATTTCTGTCCTGCTTTAATCCAATTAAAAAAGGACCAGAAACACTAATCTACTGTATTTGTTATTTTACTGTGAATAATGGCCTTATCAGGGAGAGTCATTATGGGAAGAAACAATTATCGTAAGATAGAGGAGTGATCTCCAGGCTGCTAATGAGCCTTTGTGTTCACTGGGTTTTGTGTTTGAGGAGCTCATTGCTGAGAATGGGGCTCAGCACAGGGGGCTCCCCAGCACCATCTGCCCGCGCTGCACCCACAGTGGCCGTGTCTGGAGCTCCTAGGAGCAGTCCTGCATCCAGAAATGCTGGGGGTACTACGAACAGAGCAGGTCAATTCTGGGGCACCCACACGTCATAGCCACCCGTCATTACTCTTTATTGCACTCACAGGAAAGTGAAAGTTGTGCCCTTGCCTCTCTTCCCCGTTTCGTACAACATCTAATGCTCTTGTGGAAATCTCTAAGAACTTCCCTTCATCCAGAAGGGTGCTGTGCAGGACACTTGGGCACATGCAGAACCTCTTAAAACCAAACTGCCTTACCGTGGGGATGAACTCCGGCATTATCTGCTTCTGCAGAACAGCGTCCCAGTTCACATCAGACAGATAGGGAAAGTCCTGGACATCCTTCAGCTGAGAAAAGCGCTTCTCTGGGTTTGGCTCAAGCAACTGCAGCAGGAGTTAAATGGAGGAGGTGAGAAAGGGAGGCCCTGAGACACCAAGTCAGAGATGGGGAATATCCAGTGTGTCTGTGGCAATACACGGGCAACATGACCCTCAGGTTTCTGGGGGGGGGTGGTGTTCTGCCACCACTGCCCTTTGGGAAGGAGATGCTTGTGCCCATGGTGGGTGGGATGGTCTGAGGAGCCAAGGGCTGCAGTGATGGTTCCCAGTTCGGGCTGGGCCGCAAGGAATCTGCCCTTAAAATCTCATTTTCATTAAAAGGTTTGAGAGTATTTCATCAGAGAGGACAAACTACTTCCACATACTATTTGAAAAAAAAATACAGATTAAAGCTACAATAAGTACTACTTTATTGCCTGCACTATTTGAAAATTAGAAAACTATCTACATACTTTGCAAGAATTGCACCACGTGCTGGTGGGGTTCAGCGCTTCAGCGTCACTGCCCCTGAATGCAACCATCATCTGACACTTCAAGCAATGCTTTTATTGATTGAAGCTGTGGCTTCACTTCAAACAAGATTTCAGCTTCAAAATGATTCCAGCAATGATTTTGAAGCAATTTTGATAACAGCTTTGTTAAAAAAAATTACAGTGGGGCATAAACATTGTGACATCAATGGACTTCAACAGCATCAGCACTTCTTGCAAGTCTTTTCATTATTGGGAATAATGTTATTTAGAAATAAATTTTTTAAAAAAGGCAATTTTTTTGCCAAATTTATCAACACACACATTGACATCTACTTCCAAGTTGTGTCACTCCAGAGAGACACAGGTACAGGATAAACTCTGGCAGCGCTGCCCGCAGGGGTCGCTGGCAGAGCGGCACGGGCTCAGCACTGGCACCAGCCATGTCCCACGGCTTCCCCATGGTTCCCAGCTGCAGCAGTGCCCCGTGGTCACTAGATCAGTGTGGCTGCTGCCTTAGAACAACCCTATTTATCCTGTGGTGCCACCTGAAGGTCTCTCACACAAGGGCCGGACACAGTTTGCCACGAATCCCCAGAGTCTACTGTGAATGCCACACAGCAGGGCGGAAGGACTAGGCTGTCCCACCTCAGGCCATGGCTTCCACCCTGCCCTCACCTTCTTGATCAGTGACACCATCTCTGAGGACCAGGCGGCGGGGTACATCACTCTGGCTGTCTTGAACACGTGGGCGATTTCATTTGTGGAGGTGCTGGCGCGGATATGATACGGCCTCTGGGGAAAATGTCACAAGGAAAGTGTTTTAATTTATTTATTTTTTCAGGATCCTTGGGAAATCATTTTAGAGCAAAGAAGCTCCAATGAAAGTCTCTTTGTACGCTCCCCAGGCCTCCTGTTGAAAGCCTCCCCCTGGGGAACAGAGCTCGGTTGAAATAAACACAGTAATAATGTCAGCAAGAACAACGGTAATAACTAGATGTGGAAGGCAAACCCCAAAAGCTAGTCATTACCCAGCCTGTGTTTGCTTGGGCATTTCAATATTTGTGTCTTAAAGGGCTATCAAAAAGGATTTTATATATATAGTGCTGTGGTGAGAGCATTCCCAATCTTTGCTGTAAAACATGCTGCTGTTTTCAGTTTTTCACTCCTGCTGGAGATGACACAAGTGAAAAAAACAGCAGGAATTCTCCCCCCTAATAAATCAGCTGAAAAAATTAAAAAACCCAATGTCCCAAGAAGAGTTACAAGCCCTGGGTGTGACATCAAACTTGGGATGACCTGTCCCTTCTGCCCCGTGTCCTGGCTGAGGGCTGGCTGAGCCATCTCTGCAGGGTTCCCAGGGCATGGTGCCAGCTGAGCACCGGGAACACCATCTGAGAGGATGGATGGAACATGCACAGCTGCTGTCACCCACCAGGCAAAGTCCCCTCCACCTTGAACTCCCGGCAGCAACACTGCGCTGCCTTGGAAGAAAAGGAAATTAACAACAGTGAAGTGTTTCCATTTTGAAAGATTCTCGATTCCCAGATTTTTACGATATTTGGGGGGTGGGGGGGGTGGGGAGAGGTAAATTTTAAAAACAGTATCTAGAAATTGTGGGATCCAAGCAGGTGTACTGTGCTTAACGTGTACCGACACTAGATGGACCTCAAGGTCTCCCTTCACTTTCCCATGTGCTACCATCGCCGGTGCCACCCTCTCACCACGGGAGAGCCCGGGGTTTGAACACCCAGCAGTAGAGTGCCATCAATCCAAAAGTCACTTTGATGACCAGCCCTGCAATTCATTTAACATTACAGACAGAAAACTCAAAAATTCTATTAATACCCTTATGGAAGGCACAGGGATTCAATCCCCCAACAGGTCACACAACCAGGTCCCCTGAATGTGTACTAACTTGATCATTCACAATTTGAAACACTCAAATTCATTTGAAAATATGATCTTTAAAATATATTGAAGAAAACATATTTTTAGGCATTCTGCAAATATTGATGATGAGTTTCTTAAAAAAAATGCTTTCCATGCTTGTGCTGAAAGAAGTTTCCTGGCCCCACAAGATTTCAAACAACCTTTTGCTTAGAAGAATGTAATTTAAATAATGGTGTCCCATTTTTTCTTTTGCACCAAAACACTCATCTAACATCTGTCTGCAAGGCCCTCAACCTGACCTGAGTCAGCAGCAGGGCATGGATGTGACAGGCAGGGATTGTGCTTTACCAGTAAATTACATTGTGATTTGCTTTTGCTCAGACTGCTCAGCCTTATTCCAGCAGTAAGGAGATTTTCCTTCAAGTTTTCTTTTCTCCATGCAGGACGGGAGCTGAAAGAAACCTACTCTGCAGCCAGACTCAGGAGCTGCCCCTCCTTAACCAGCCTGGTTTCCTTGCCCAGCTTTCACCAGCCCAGTGCCCTGGGCACTGTGGGGACCTGTCACAATGCGATGTTCTGTGCCATGACGGTTACTCTTTGAGCTCTTAGCTGTGACCACAAGAGCCCTGGTGAAGATGAGATTTCTACTTCCTATGCTAGAATATCCCTTAAAGGCTTGAATTTGGCTTGGCCCTTCCATCCCTGTTACAGAGCATTAACTGGGATTAGTTAAAAATAATAATAAACAGGGATAAACTCAGTTTCCAACTGAGTGTTTAAGGCGAGGGAGGGACGGGGACCGGAGCTCTCGTGCAGTACCCGGGTCCTGAGCAGCTCGTAGGCGGTGATTCCCAGTGACCACCAGTCCACAGCGAAGGAATAGGCGGTGGGCTTTGTGGAGTTAAACATTTCAGGTGCTGCAAAATACAGAAAAAAGAAAGTTTGCCTTGATGCAATCTCAAGTGGAAATGAGCCACACAGAGTGCTTGACCCGTGCCACAGAGAGCATCCCTGCTGCTCTGCCTGCAACTGCATATTAGCCATTACCAATCCTTTGATAATTTCTGTTTTTTTCCTCAAAACAATGCCATATGGCTGGCAAGCTGGTCCTTTACCAAAACACTGCTGGGGCAGACAGGAATTGAAATGCAGTTTCCCTGCAGCAGCTCATCTTTTGGTCTCTGTCAGGTTCCTCACCTTGAGGTGCAGAAACACCCTGCAGTGAGGAGGCTCAGGGTGGAGGACCCTGTGCAGACCCTGCAGTGAGGAGGCTGCATGGCATTGTCTGCCCTCATGTCCCACTCAGCACCAAGCACCACTGCTGTAGGAGCCAGAGCTGACCCAGTTCCCTGCACGCTGCTTAGCCCGGATACTTGCCTGCCCTGGGAACAGACACACCTCGAACCCTCGACCCTGCCGAGTAACAACCTGTGCAATTAGCACAGTATGAAACATTTTCTGACCAAACAAGCGGTTCAGCTCCTCTCTCGCTCTCCCAGCTGGTGAAATGGGGCTGTCTGTAATTTCTACTTGAGTGGAAAGTTGCAAAGCTTAATCGATAAAACTGTGTGAATGATGGGATGACCTTGAGGCAGATGTGTGGTATCACCTTTGTGACTGGAATGTTTAATGTTCACTGGATACATTTCAGCTCATTTGGATTACAGAACTCTCTGGTTTTCACTTGTTTCACATCTACAGTTATCAGCAACATAGGTACCAGCAGAGAGGTTCTCAGAGAGACTGAAAAAATAGGCTGAGCATTTATCTTCCAGTTGTGGTGGCCACTCCTGTACCTGCTGGGTGCATTGTCCCAGGGGCAAAGCAGACCCCTCAGAGCTGTGCACAACCACCCTCCATCCTGCTGTCTGGGGACAGCGTCCTGTCCTCAGCGTCCTGTCCTCAGTGGTAGCCTCTGGAGCCAACGCCTCACCCTCCACTTCCCAATGCAGGCCCAGCATCAGCGTGGCCACGCTCTCAGCCATGTCAGCCTGACACCAGGGTACAGCTCTGCCCCACGCGCCGAGAAGGGGCTGCAGCCTGCGAGCACAGCGAGTCACAGCCCACTCGCTTGGCCTAAGCACAGGGTGAAGTTTGTTTTTAAAGCAGCCAGTTTATATAAAAATTGCAATTGTGGCTAGCGATGCAGCAGTGTAAGCCGTGTGCCAGTGCTTGTAGGGACAAAATACCACACTTTGTGCCTCATTTTCCCTCTCAAGGGTAGCAGGAGCACTTTGTCTCTGCCACATGGCCTGGCTGCTGCTTGTGAAACACTTGTTTCACTCTGAGCAGAGTGCAGCTATCTCATTTTATAATCAAAAACATGCTGTACAGCACAGCACAACGGCTCTAAAACCTGTGTTTAAGGGACACTTGCTTTGTTTGTTGTGTGGAATCAGTAGAGGGACACACATTTTCCAGCTGTGTCGGGGTGCTACTGGGGGGGCTCCCCCACAGCACCTTGAGACTGTTCTGTGCCTCAGACAAACATTCATATTATGCCACAAACCAGGATGAAGAGTCCAAACTCTCAGCAAAACCCCCTACATCTGTATCCCACCACGGCTGTCAAACCAAGCTCATAAAATGGCAATTCAAGAATACACACTTGCCATCGTTCTTACCCATATACGGCTTCGTGCCAGCAATGGTGGTGACCTGCATTTCTTTAGTCAGCATCGTGGCAATATTGAAATCCGTGATGTGCACATGTCCTGAAAGACAGAGGTTAAAGTGTGACGTGGTTTGCTTAAATTTCACAGAAGAAACAGCTTTGAATCAGAAACTTAAAGGAGCTTCCAGGAAAAAAAAAGTATTCTGGTGGTTGAAGTGATAGAAAATATTTCAGCTCACAGGCTGCTTAGAGATTTACCTTGCTACATCAAATATTCCCTTATTTAGTCTTTGGGGAGAAAAAAATGGAGGTCTCTAAGAAGTCATTTAACAATGATTGAGTCTTTATAAATTTGGGGGGAAAGAGAACTGAACTTTTCTCTCAGAAAATATCCCACTGTGGTTTTGTAAAAAACATAAAAACCTTGGTATTTTTTGCTTTCTAGCTACTTGCTCTTTGATGTCCCCAGGTACCAGGCACTCTCTCAGTTTTCCTCTTTAGGGTCTCTAGAATGGAACTAAATACCTTTGGCAGCAAGCAAAAGAGCTTGTGCAAGAAATTAAAACATCATGAAAACCCTTGTGGGGCAGGAATGGTTCCTGCTCCCAGTGCTACAAGGTGCACAACTGGTGCCTGAAAAATGAACAGGAAACAAGAGGTGGGTGCAATTTGCAGGGATGAGAAGGAAATGCTTCCACCTGCCTCTTGCCTGCTCGTTTACTGGCACGTTCTTCCTCTGCAGGCAGTTAATTTATTATTCCTTGCTCACTGAACTCCTGTCGGTGAGCAGACCAAGTGTGCACGGACGTACAGGTGACCAACACAAGTGAATTTCTTTGAAACTTGTGGGTTGGTTCAGCCTCATTCTCCTGGTTCAACGCCCTTAGTCTTGTCTTCCTCCTGACCCCACATGTCCTCTCCTCCGGCACTGAACTGCTCAGCCCCAACAGAGCTGGGCTCCTTATCAAAGGCATCAGATGTTTTGGGTGTTGTGTTTTGCAGACTCATCACCCTCCTCTGCAGGAACAGAAGGGGCCAAGTCGCTGCTGTTTCCTCTAACCACAGAGATCAATCCAAAGTGGCTTCTGCGGATGGGGATGCTGTGGCAATACTCCCCTCAGCCATCAGCTTCAACAGCCAGAAATTCACTGCTGCTCGAGTTGGGGAGTTAAAGTAAAGATCACCTTTACATGTCTAAAAATTGATGCTTTGGCAATGAACTCCTGTTGTCTTGTCTGGATGCTATGAAACATTTAAGTAAATCTTCACAATTGCACCTATTGCTGTGTTACAAGAGACCAGTGATACTGGTTTGCCTGCTTCAAGTGTCTGACCTAGCCAGGAAAATTTGGGGAATAAAGGTAGATTTTGTGATTTCACCTAAAAGCACTGTTACCCGTCCATGTCCTGCATGTGTCTCCTCACTGACAGTGCAGTGTGTGAATCACAGGAGCCTTGTGCCTGCACCTATTTGCCATGGCCACGGTGCAAAGTGCACCCCGAAAGATTCCTCATCAAATCCGCGGTGTTTGCCAGGTTTGGGCTTGAAGGAAGAAAGGAAAACCTGAGGTCCCTGGGGAGAGCGGTGGGCGCTGCCAAGAGAGCCAGCGAGGGGTTGGAGCTCCCCCCACCCCACACGGTGTCCAACCAATGTGCCACGGTGCTGCGCTGCACACCAGCCCTCCCTTCTCCAGTCTGTGCACCAAAGGCTGGGGAAAATCACCTGGGATTACTTGAGAAAAAGACTGAGATACAACTGCCATGTCTGGATGCGTCCTCTGTGTCCTTGCATTGTTTTTTCTTTCATCTCCAGCTCTCATTCCACTTTCTGGGGAGCTCTTTTCATAAATATGAATCATAAAGACTTACTAAGAATTTGATATTCCAAGCACAAATGTGCCTTTCCCTGGACGTAGCTTTTAAATGATTCACTTCAAACAAACCACAAGTTTTACAAACTACCCGACTTGGGAAATTACTAACTCGGGCCAAGGAGGCGGAGGAAGGGACTCGGGAGGGTGTGTTATGGAAGGGGGTGACCAGGGGTGGCAGCTCCCAGTCACCACAAGGGAAGCACGGGGAGTTGCTGCTGAGCTCTGGGGTCGAGCCTTAAGGATTCTGACTCCCTGATTGCTCAGCCTCTCTCACTGCAGCCGGTTTGGAAAGAGCCGTGCTCCGCACCGCATCCGACCCAACATTTTACAGAATATGAAGCTGGAGGCATCAGGGGCTGTGGAGCGTGAAGGCTCTTGGACAGACTGTGCTGTAACTTTCTTACCTGAGATTAGAGAGCAAATGGGCTACGTGTGACCTGCACTGGCAAGAACTCACCCCTTTTAGCACTGCCCTCGAGAACCTTTGGCAGTGGTACAAGAAGGGTACAGGCCATTACAGGGCCCTTGCAAAAAAACTGAGTTTTATTAGAGATAAAACTGAGCCTTTCTTCAATCTTATTAGACAAATGACCTGACCAAAAACTCCTGCTGAATTAGTGACAACTCCTGGAAGCTGCCATCTGTTCTGTTCTTCTGCCCCTAGGTGAACCATGCTGACATCCAGCCAAATCAATAGCCTTATCATTAAAGGAGGAAATCGCTGTGCTTGGAATGACTGTTGGGGGGGTTCCTCTGCTGAGGACTTTTTTCATTGTGAGACCCGATCCCAATCTCTGATGTCAAACAGCTGCTTCATTTATTGCAGAGAAAGACATTTGCCCGATACCCAACTTTATTTATGGCTCACTTTAATTTCTTAGCTGAAATCGATATGTGATAAAGAATGTCACCGACCAGGGTGACAGAGGCAAACGCATGATGTGTGTGTTAGATTCACGGCCATCAGCAGCAGGACACCACATTTCACCATGTGGCACTGTAAGGGGCATTTGTACCATCAAGAACCTGCACCAGGCTCCTACACAAAGATGGGGTGATGTGCTCCAGCGCTCCTGCAGCCTCAGCAGTGATTCGCCACGGTTTGTAGCAGCCTTTTGGTACGTACATCTGGAAGGGTGTGGAGTCACAGCAAGAAAGGGGCTTCACAGATGGAAAGGAAGACGGGCCAAAGGGCGGAGTGAGGTGGCAAGAAGAGTCTAAAAACCAGAGGACTGCACTCTGATTGCTGAAGGTCTTCAGGTACTTCATACTCTCAGGGGACTGAGGGTCTCAATAAAGAATATTATGAGAAATTGATGCCAGGAAATAGCATTCATTTTGTGATCACGGTTGTGAAAGCCTGGTGAAGGGAGAGGAGAGGCAATGGGGAGCTGCAGTCTGTTCCAAGGGAGATAGATATTGAAAGACAAGCCCCATCTACTAGGCTAAATATACACAAATATGCTATGGTGACAGTTGCTCTGGGGACAAGAAGAAACTGAACTGTATTTGCCCAAAGCTTTCTGTATGCAAGAGAGGACACACCTCTGCTGCCATGGATGAAAAAGAGAAATACAAACAGTCAGAAGGACACTGAAGCCAAGGGTACATCCACAGAAAATAACTCTGAAACCTCTGCATCAGTTAAAATATCACAGTGAGCAGAGAATAGTCTCAAAAATCAACCCAAATTGCAGTGTCATTATAGGAGCTTGCGGGTGCCATCCCACTGAGCTGAATGCAGCTGCAGAGACCAGCAAAGCTTTCCCCTTTGTTCTTCCCCTCTTGGGGGAGTGTGACCTACATCTCCAGGGCTCTCATGTCCCAGATCCCTCAGGGGTGCCTGTGTCACCCCACACTATGGGGAATGGGGCTTCTTGGAAGATGGGGAAAGATGCTCTGCACCCCAGAGCATCCAGGGGCGAGGGCTGACTGAAGGCAGCCCCAGCCACCAGTGCTGGCTGGGAAGGTGGCCCCAGGGCCACAGCTGGACCAGCAGGTTCTGGGTGGACACTTGTGGGAGGGAGGATGGGTCTCTGCATTCATCCATGGGCAGAAGCAGGAGAAGAACTGAGTGAGGCAGGAAAGAGGCTATGGTACTTGAAGGCAGAGCAGGTTTGCTGGCAGTTCCTAAATAAATAATTAGCCAGCACTTTGAAATTAGAGGTCATATGCAAAACAGTGCTGCCAGGCAACCCCAGCCACACAGGAGAGCCACAACCATTCCACAGGAGCTTCAGCATCTCCATTAGAGCCTCTGAAGTGATAATGAATTCAGATAAGCCTTGTCCCTCTACAGACTTTTTCTCTTGGAGTGCTCTGCTGCAGTCACTAATGAAGATTTCTCACAATAAGCCAGTTACATGGATTTAAAAAAACCCTGAAATGACAGAGTGTTTGTCTAATGAGTTAAAAGCTAATAAATATCAGACAACTCTTCACTATGAGAGCTTTGCCAGGACAAAAAGTGTGTCTAGAGAGTAATGCAAGAATTTTGCCTGAGAAAAAGACTAGAGAAAAAATGATACCAACATCTATGATATACCCAGCCCCAAATCCTCTTTGGAGCTCCTTCCCAATGTCAAATGCTCAAGGAAAAAGAAAGTACCTAAATGAAGATTAGCTATTCAACCATAATACATTCTATTTGGGAGCACAGGTTACACACAGCCTGCATTACACATATGAGCATTTCCATTCACATTATTACATTTTGAGCAAGTTTTAAACAAGAGCCAAGAAAGTTTTAAAATGAGGTCTGCTGGGTAAAAGGTGTGGTTCCCACTAATGCCTTCAACAGACACCAGGGAGTCAGTCAGTCAAATTAAACACCCCCAGAAATACTGTCACATCCTGGGGTGCCCAGTGCCCCGAGGGTACAGGACACTGAACCAAATCACGGGAGGATGATCCCACTCTGAACTGAACCGAGGGAGGGAAAGCAGCACAAGCAAGGAAGACACCTGAACTTGAACTTGGAACTCCTGTTTCTGACTCTGCTTTTACGTGCAGACATGACCAAGTAGCTGGCACTTACCGTGCTCATCCAGTAAAATGTTGTCAGGCTTGATGTCTCTAAGAAAAAAAGCAGAGAAGGGGAGAGAGCCATTAGCCTAGAAAAGGGACAAGAAATGGCAGCCCAGGCATTCATGCTCCTGAAGGTGTCTATGGAGGGGCTTCTCAGCTGTGATGTTCCTGCAGGGTTTGATTTGTGCAGGAGAATGACTAATGGAACAAAAGGAGAAGTGGTGGTGCAGGGCTATGGCTGGGAAGGCTGCTGTAGCACCCAGCAGCACCCAGGCAGTCCACCTACAACAACAGAGCTGCTTTCTATCTTCTTCCTCCTTCTACTTCTTAATCTGTATCAATACTATACTGAGAGCTGTTCCCCAGTTAGTAAAAATCAAATTATTTTAACATGTTTGTTCTAGAAACCAGTGTGTTCCATACAGGTTTTTCCTGAGTGAAAAAAAACCCAAACAACAAAATATACCTGCAGCCAGGCCATAGGGAAATGCTTTCTGCTGAAGAGAGAAAACATACACCTGATACCCCTGCTGTGTACACCTGAGCGACTTTACAAGACATTACCTGGTTTTAATGAGCTAATTACATCAGTCCCCATTCACCTGCTATCAGCCACCTGGCAACTGAATGCCCCACAAGCAGCTCACGAGGCAGGCACACGCACACCGTCCTCAGGCTTCCCTCCAGCCCTCGGGGCTCAGAGGGAAGAAATGAGCACGGTTAGGATTTCATTGTGAAAATGCAGTCACTAAATATAAAGTCTGAATTCACTAGCCACCTGGAATCAAGAAAAGACAATATATCCAATTACCATGCAATAGCTCACAGTGCTCTGGCACCTTCTCACCCAAACTACTTCCCGTGGGGTACAAATGCCAGCCACCTCCTCGTGCCATCCCCATCCCATGGATACACACGGGGACTAGGGTCTCTGGCAAGACAGAATGGGGTGGCTTTGGGTAAGTGGCTGGTCTTCCCCAAAAGCACAGCCAAACTGTGCCCAGGGTAGTGCCAAACAGTCCCGACAGCCAGAAGTGCTGTATTTGATAGTGGGAAATGGTGATCCCAACACTCCGTGGTTTTCAGAAAACATTAACTTAAAGAAAAACTTAGAAATGTTTCAGCAAAAAGGGTTTGAAAAAAACTAATTCTTTGAATCCCTTGATACAAAACTACTGTTGAAGTTTTGAAATGAACCATAAATACAGGTGTTAGTTTCTCATCCAATTTTCAGCTTTTTAATTATTGATTTTTTTAGTTCCTCTGATCTCAGTCTGGTGTGCAGCCTATGGAATTACACCAGCACAGCGAGGTCATTCCCAGGGGGCAAACAATGAACAGGGATCATTTTGTTTATTGATTGTGTATTTATTTTTTATAAACTGGTTATAGCATTTCCTAGACTGAAAAAAAATTAACATATATTTCCCACTCTTCTACATGCAGGTGGGAAATTATTCTAGCCATCCCTCTGTGTTTGCTGCCCCAGCGCTGCTTTGTTCAGAGAAAATAAGCAATTTACCTCCTCCTGGTGTTCCCAGTTCCAGATGTTGTGGTGTAATTGATTCAGCTGAGCCACTTTACCAACCTAACACCGTCCCACTGGGACTCTGTGCAGTACAGTGTTAATTAAATAACTTGCAAATTTTACAGACTGTCATACATGTTTTGTTGTACTCGATTCACCTTAAATGCTGCTGCTTGAAACACACGTTGCAGCCTCAACTTTAGCTTCTCCCTGTATTTGCAAATAACCCTCTAAGAAATCCCAGGAGCTGTGCCCCTCAGTGTCCCCTTTGTACCCGCCCTTATGCGGCACAGCAGCCCACCCCTCAGCGATGCCGACAGCCAGGGGATGCTGCCGGCCACAGGTCTGCAGGGATGTGGCTCAGGACAGGACCACAGCTCCTGGGCACCCTCTGCTCCCCTAGCTGTCACATCCTTCATTGTTACGAGGAACAGCCTCCTCCTACTGCAGGCTCGTTCTTCAGCACCAAGTCCTGAAGAACCTCCAGCCCCTCGCCCTACAAATACCACAGCCGACATCAGCACATCCCTAATGGAGAGGCATTCCGTCCCTGTGCCTCACTCCCGCTTGTGCCCCAAGCAGTTTGCTCAGGCCAAGTCAACAGCAGGAGGGTCCAGCCCAGGACAGAGGCAGCCAAGCTGCGTTTCAGGATGTCTGATGCCCATCCACGGTTCGGTGCGGGAGAGCAGGTGCCTGGCAGAGGCGGCCAATGTCCCCGTCACCACATGCCAGGTTCCTGTCCTACCACAGAGCCCATTGGAGCCTGAGTGGGAAGCTGGGGTGGCTGCCCGCCGAGATCAGGGGCATCAGAGCAGAAATTTATGCAGGTATGAAACAAAACAAGCAGATGAAAGCTGAGACTCCTGAGAAAGCGGGAAATATCCCCAAGGAGGTCTGGATCCAACCAGTGCAGAGCAAACCCCCTCCAGGGCTCTCCGCAGGGGGAGGATGTGCTGTGGGCACGAGCACCAGCCTTTCTGCTTCATATCTCAAACAGCAGCCAAATGCTACCGACACAAACAAGCATTTATGTCCATCAGGCCTTGAATAGCATGTTCCTTCCCTGACTAACAACAACCATCATTTAAATTGTTTATTTTGAACCATGCTTTATTTTTACACCTCATAAGAATGCTCTCCTGGAGACAATCTTCTTCTCTCCACCTTTACTTACCCTCTGCCTGTCCCCTCCATGTTTGTACCCCCTGTTACCAGCTCCTCTGTTTAACCCTTGGACCCCCAAGATGTGCACTGCCCAGAACACCAGAAGGAAACAGCCGCGTGTCCCTCCAGCGCCAAACCCTCTCCAGAGCCAAAAGCTCTACCCCCTCCATTATTCTGCAGGTCTTTGAATGTGTGGGAAGAGTTTAGATATTTTCTCACTGGCTGCAAAAAATCTTGGTGGCCAAAAAGAAACCCTCACCACTTCTAGAAAGTTATTTACCCTCATACAGAACAAAGCTGTGTTTGTTCCCACCCCTGGTGTTTCAGTGTGGTACCGAGAGGGGGGCAAAATGGAGACCCCTTCAGTGTGACAACCAGGGAATTCCAATTGCTGACGCCTACCCTCCCTGGACCAGGATGGATATTAACGAGATACAGATAATTAAACCTATTAGAGACAGCTTTTTGCAGGACCAGCAAACAAATCAAACATGCTACAACACAGCTATCCCAGAGGGAGAAACAACATGCTCCCTGTTGTACATGAAATGCTTTTCTTTGGGAAACCCAGTGTGTTACAGAAAAGCAAAGGTGTGTGGGAGGATGTTCCATTCAGCTCTTGAGCTTCGTTTTGTCCCTTTATGCCCAAGAGGAACAAGTCCAGCCCTGCCACAGCCTACGAGCACCGGTCCCCCAGGGGGTCCCCAGCTGACCTGTGGATGATGTGCCTGCTCTGCAGGTAGTCGAGGGCCAGCACCAGCTCACAGATGAAGAGTTTCACGGTGCCTTCCTGGAACCGCACGTTCTGCTGGAGATGGTAACGCAGGTCCCCTCCCAGCAGCAGGTCCACAACCATAAACATATCTTCTTCATCCTGGAACGAGTACCTAGAATGGCATAAGCACAGCTCAAGGATGGGATGATACTATTAAAAGAACAGACAGGTTAAAAAAGGGCCATATGGTACCTCTGGGAATATTCATAATGCCTTGGACCTTTTTCATTTGGTAAATAATAATTTCATGACCTTTCCATGCTCCGCTTCCCACTGTGACCAAACTCCTACCACCTGTACTCTCCAAATAACTGAGATGGCAATAATTTAGCTTCAGATCCATAACCAAGCCAGTGCAATTGCATGAACAACTACCAGCAGGCCCACTAGAAGAACAGGAACCCCATGCTTTTGTGTTGAACTTGTTACTCTCAGCCACTTCAGAACCAAAGAACATCCAAACCCATTACTCCAGCGCTGCTGGCTTCCTCCCCGTAGCACAGGGAGATGGGCTGTGCTGGAAGGCAGGCATGGCTCCCAGGTGGGATCGTCACACATACTTGTGGCAGCGACTGACAGCACGGGCCAGATGGGGCCCAGGAGGTGTGGGCCATGCACCTTTGTGTCGGGGAGGACTTGAGAGATAGGGCTGGCACCCAGTGCACGATCAGGAGAGGCCACAGGCAGCCACTGAATCAGTTCCCGTTTTGACCACAGAGGAGGCAGCTCCAGAAATCACTCATGCCACATCCCTGCTGGTGCTCTGAAAGCCACCCAAGAAGCCTGTGCTCCCCCAGCCACCACTCGCGTACACAAGAGGCCTCCAAGGGACCCTGGAGGATCCCGTCACTTGCTGCGATGTCCCAGCTGGCCAAGCCATTGGCACCTCAGGAGAGCAGTGGGAATCCAGCTTGGAGCTCTGGATAAACCCTGCTTGCTCCCCTTGGGGTTCACTCTCAGCTCTTTAACACAGACATTTCTCCTTCTCCAGACACCCAAGGAAAGTGACCAGAGGAGCCCGAAGCCAGTGTGCCTGACCCCGCCGGAGGCACCTGGAACCGGGGGTGGGTTCTCCTGGCAGCAGTCTGTTAAAAACCCATTTTCTTAACACAACACTGGATGCAGCCACTCTCTGCAGCTCCTCTTCAAGTGACCTGATTTGATGCAATTATTTACCAAGCATCCCTCTGAGACAGTCTAACAATCAGCTACAAGATTTCTTCTCATGGATTTTTTTCTTACCAATACACCAGCTTTGTGATGTGATGAGCAGCACCACAAACCAGAATTACTCCACACGAAGCTGTGTGTCACCAACAGCCATACCCGAGGCCAGGGATGACATGATAAGAACAGATGCAGGGAAACTGGGATCATGTTCTCTGTGCAGCTCTATAGACACACACATACTCTAGTTCTCAGCAGCTGAGCGAGTTTTGCCTGGAACCACTTGTTCATGTAGAAAAGCAATGTTTGGAGATATGTCCAAAGCTCTGGGAGGTCTAAATGCGGAGTTCCTGTTCAAACCCTAGTAAGATCAACACTGAACAGCTACACCATCAAAATCATGAGAGTCCACCTAAAGGCACTCAAGTTTCAGGAGATTTCAACACAGAACACAAAGTTATTCAAAGATTTGTGATCTTCAGTGTGGTTTAGCCTCATTTTTTGTGTTTAGCATTGGTAAGTTCTACCTCATTCTAGAATAAATCCAATATCCAACAAATGTAATTAGCCCCACCCCAGAGGAATCGTGTAACTACAGGATGTTGGCTGCTGCATCATGTGGTGTATGAGGTCACACCACTTGCAATGTTACTGCTCTCCTAATAAAATTAACCTGCCAGACTCTAACAAACAGTAGTAGAATCCTGTTTAAAATTCCTTTCTACTGCCTCACTGTAGGAAAACATGCTGAATCTTACGAAGAGGGAAGAATTGTAGTGCATCTTTTATCACTCAGGCTTTCAATCCCATTGCTAATGGATGAAAAAGGATTATAACTGTAGCATGTAGGTTGTATTTCTCAGGTGCTCTTAAAGGTAAGAGACTCTTTTATGTACACATTTCCCCAGGAGATATATGGGTTTCTGCAATAAAGTTTGAATAGTATTATTTTTCTGTCAGTAAATTGAACGATACATTGCTCTTGTCTTTGCTGATTAGCATCAACTCAGTTGAATATCAATAAGGCATTAAGGCAGGCTACTTAAAGTGCAAAATAAACCACAAATCCAGAGCCAGGAGATGATGAGAAGAAAGTGCTGCCAAGGGAAACCCTGGGAGCAGAGCACTGCTCGGCGATCGATCCCGGGCTGTCACTGCCTGGTCCCACGAGCTGCTGCTTGTTGCAAAAGAGCACAGTTAAACAGAAAACCGGGTTATGGTAACGAGCAATGCCTGCCGAGGAACAAACCGCTCGGGAACACAAGAATAAACTCTCTCGTGCTTGTCTGCGGGACAAGGGGAATAACTTCTTCTTTAGTTAAACCCGAGTCCCCTGAAACCAGAGCTCTAGGGAATGGAACAGGGGAGGAGCCCCCCCCTCCCATGAACCACGGGACGGCACGGGTGCCCAGTGCACCCACACGTGTTCTGCAGCACAGGCACCCACCACCACAGGCACCTCCCGCCTCAAAGGTGTCTCTAAGTGACAACACTGACCCAGCCAGTAAGCAAAGGAGCAATATCTTACCATAAATTAACTAAGAAGGGGTGCTCCAGCCCCTGCATAATCTGCAGCTCCTTGAAAACATTTCTCACTTCGTTACGCTCCACGCACTTTAGTTTATTCATGTATTTCATGGCATACATCTTCTTGGTGTCGTTCTTCTGCACAACACAGACCTACGGGACCAAATCAAGGCATAAATCAGAGATGACGTGGCAGCAAAGGCAGGCAGGTAAGAGCCAGTCACCAGAGTGTTCTCCAGCGGCTTGAGCAATGTCCTCATTGCCAAGTGACAGCTCTGGGCACCGACGCTGCGACACTGGGCACAGCCAGCAAATCCATCACCCAACTCCTGGCCACAGAAGAGATTCTGCAGGGGGAAGGTGGGGAACATGCACGAGTCAGCATTTACTGCACTAATCCTGGTTGTGTCTGTCCCTCCCACCCCAGCTGCTGCTCGGAAGAGTCCTTTCCACCCCAGAAGGGGAGGTTAGGAGCTGGGGAGCAGCACCTGAGCTCCCCATTCTTGGTGAGTTTCATTCAGCTCCCAAAGAACCTTGGGCTTTGCCAGAGGGGTGTTGGGGTTTGAATTTTAACACTTTCACAGTTATGTTTCACATCTAGAAACAAACGTTGCTTCAGTGAAAGATGCAGAGTTTGTAAAACTGCAAAACAAAACAGACTGGTTTTCCAGATTTGTTTCCACAGCAGAGTATGAGCTTAAGATGAATTTGCAAACTTTCAGTCAATCCTTTTTGTTTCACCACCAAATAAATCTCTGTGTCTAGAGATCTTTGTGACCCTCTGCACCTCCATCACACCCCGTTTCTGGCAGGGGTTGCCTTTATGGGAAGGGGAAAATGACCTTCTAGAATACAGTCAGCGTGTACAATCGGAGAACTCCATAACAACATAAAAATAAAATGTATGACCATAACCTGATGCTTAATACCAAACATTATGTTTCACAGGCAAATATCCTCTTTAAAAAAATGCCAGCCCTTTTATGTTGACTCTAGTTCTTTATTAAAGATGATACATCATGATGTTCAGTGCTGCTTCGCTGGGGAATGTTAGAAAGTGCTTATCCACAAACATAATGAAATTCGGCTCATTTGATACATCAGTATCTCATTTTAATCTCTGGTAATATAATTTTTGGCTACAGAATGGATGAGGAATTGCGCTGTGATTCCTTCTTGATCACCAGAAGTTGAAGCTCAGGTCAAAGCTCATTGACAATGCAGGAGTTTATTGCGTTACTCTCATGTGAACCTCTAATTTGCCCATTTCTCAGTTACATTTCCAGCTGCCCAAATGGTGATTAGTTCACAAAATACTTACTTTTCCGAAGCTGCCCTTCCCAATAGCTCGCAAAATTTCAAAATGGTCGAAGGTGACTGCAAGAAAAAGCAAACATTCAACCGTGAAATGGATGAGCAACCATTTGATGAAATTCCACCAGCTCTACTTTCATTTCCTTAAGATAGGGGCTGACAGGGGATACCCTAGCAACTTTCTGATGTTTTTGGAGATTTGGGTGCTCTTTAAAACCTAGTGTTTAACAGGCTTTTTTCCTTTCCGGCTGAGCTGCTCAGGCAGGTTCCCTGGATTGGCAGATCAGGCAAGGAGCCATCCAGGGAATGCTTTTGCTCTGCCCTGTCTGCTACAGTCTCCTCTTCTTCCTGCTGAAACCAAATGCAAAATTCAGTCCATCAAACATTATATCACGTGAAGACGTAAATGGGTAGCTGGGTCTTCATATCCTAGTAGTATTATTCCAGACAACGCTTCGATACCAGAGTAGGATAAACGCAGCCACCCTGGAGACAAGCTCCGCTGCTACTGGCACCCAGAAAT
This sequence comes from Jacana jacana, assembly GCA_013400555.1. NCBI lineage: Eukaryota > Metazoa > Chordata > Aves > Charadriiformes > Jacanidae > Jacana > Jacana jacana. The sequence goes on along the minus strand of VZTM01012089.1, from coordinate 175,517 downwards.
GGCTGTTTCTGCTCAGGAGGGAAGCAGAAGAGCTGCAGTTTGCAGACAGAGACTCAAACAAGGAGGGAGGAATGTGAACACAGACTTCACCTCCCCTCCTGGCCTCTGCTGGATATGGGGCTGGGGTGGACATCTGACAGCCAAGGAGAATGCTTTGTAGATGCTGATGAGAGGACCCTGCGCATCAAGTGTTCCTAACCAGCCAGGGTGAAGCTGCCCATGCTTCATTGCAGGGAGCAAACAGACCCATGGAAACAGCAAATCAAATCACCATGCAGCAGACACAGACTAACTGTGCTGGGCTCAAACCTTGCTGCCCATCGCTGGGTGAGGTCCTGCAGCCCAATGCTCTGAACCCAGCCAACACTTCTCCAAGATGCTGGTGACAAGGGAAGGTCACTCTCCAGGACCTGCTCCTGAATCAAACCGTATCAAGATGTTCCTTCAAGGCATCAGAAAAAGGCATCTGACAGATTTATAATAGCTCATCAGCATTCATTAGTGTGAGCCCTGCAACTGAGAGATACCACCGATGTGATGGGCTTGAAATCCCCGTGTTCACTTGCCTCCTGCCCCTCCAGCTTCCCCACTGGCCGGAGGGGCTGGGCCCTGCAGCTGGAGCCAGGGAGGGAGAGATGTGTCCCCACTGGGACCACAGGAACCAGACACTGCATCCCCCTCTGCCCCATGGCCCTTTCTCTCCCTGCTGGGCTGAACACCACCCCTGCTTAAACCACCTTCTAAGACCCCAGGGCTGGTGTCCAGGTCCCACAGGCAGGCTGGGCTCTCAGAACACCCATTCCTGATGCTCTAACGAAAAGCATGCATTTTCCAAGTAAATTAACCAGACAGACTGGGTTTCCTTCAGTGTAAACATGATGCATGAGGGTCACCAAACTGCCAGGCGGTCCACTGAGCCTGCCCAGACCCTCCAGAAGAAGGGCTGCAAACAGCCACTGCATTCTTGGCCAGGAGTGTAACACCCACTGGGTAACCCATAGAATATATTTTTTAAACAGGCACACTCAATTATACTTTTTTTTCCTTTTCACTGCCATTATCTCTTCAGGTAGGATGCCACAATCTAGCCAAAGCAAAGTTAGTGGTTTCCAGCTATAGTGCTTGGAGAAAAGACTGGCTTTTATGCACAGAAACCCTTTCTAAAACCTGGAACAACAGCTGCTGACATTGGAGCTTAGCACGGGCTGGCAGTGACCGAGTTTTAGCGGATCTGTTTACCAGTCAGGCCATCCAAGAGCAGGGCAGTGGATACAAGGGGAGCGTGAAGATGTTTATCACCTGCAGGGGAACCAGAGGGGACAGAAGTCACCGTAGAGAGGTGACCCGTGGGAGCCGTGTGTCACACTGTGCGGCCCTGACTGTGGGAGAGGGAGACCCCAGGGGCGGGTCTGTTGGGGGCTGACATGGAACGCAGAGACCCCATCGAGCAGCAACATCTGGAACAGCTGCAGATGCAGGAGTGAGGCTGGCAGCCAGATGTTGCATGTTAACACCTTCTACTTCCATTGCCTTTTAATGGAAATGCTTTCATGAACTTGTTAGTACCTTCTGCCTCGTCTTTTAATGTTAATATTTTTACGGACATTTTAAACACGGGTCGATGACTGAGCTGGTGGCAAGAAAGCCAAATTGCATACTTCTTATTTAAGACTCTCAAATGATGTGCAATCACATTTTAACCTCTCTGTTTTAGCTTTCTGATTCCACAGTGAGCCAGTCCAGAGTCTCACTTCCAAAGAGCACTGAAATTTGTGGTGTCCAAATCAGGAACCAAACACATGCTCTTCGTCCTGGATCCACGTCTACAGAATTGACAAGCCTCATTTCACTGCCTGATGGCATCTAAAGCAATGAAAAAGCCAAAGCATTTGCCCTTCAGAGTGAAAATTCATGTGATATGCCAACTCAGACAAATTATGTTTAAGAGATGCCAAGGAAGATAATACAATTGCTGTAAAGAACTAACTGAAGCATAAGCATGAAATACCACTTCAAAAGCCAGGGTTGTATTTCTAAACCCAGGTACAAGGAACAGTATCTAGACAAAAAATACAGAACCAAACTAGCCATGAAAAATGTCCTCACCAGAGACAAGACAACCCTGCTCAAGCCCCCAGTGAAAGCCAGTGCTTCAGGGGCTCAGGTCCCTCCATCCCTGTTGCCCAGCCCAGCCCAGCCAGCACAGCATCACACAAGCCTTTCTGTCTTCCTTTTGTACTGTAAATTCCCCCATTTTCATTCCATTCCCTCTTTCCCTTCTCTGCAGCCTCAGGGAAAGAAGTGCCTCCACAGGACCAGGAATGCAAATGCCAGTCAAACTCCGGCAGACCCAGGCAGAGGAGCAAAGATGCAGCGAATGCTCTCCGAGCCCCACAGCAGATTAAAGAGGGAACGGCTGACGGTGGCCTGGGGAGGGCACAGGCAAAGGACCATGGAATGATGTCCATCCATCTCACCCAGCCATTGTCCTCACCTACTGTGTGATTCTGCCTTATCTTCCCACAAATGTGGCCAGCTGGGGAGAACGTCTGGCTGCCAGCCTCTGGATGCTTCCCACACCCTTTTGCCCAGAAGCAGCACAAACAAAATCTGGCTTTTACCATGGTCTCATCCTGGCTGCATCCGGGGGGGAAATCCCCTCGCAGCACTGAACCTTCTGTCTGGTTATCACATTTTCTTTTCATCTCAGTAGGTTATTATCCACAACTGTGCCTACTCAGAGGAAACGCCAACAGAAAAACAGTGCTGTCATCCCACTCCAGCCGAGGGGAAGCAGGCCCCCTTGAGAAGCCCATCTCAAAAGAAATAATGTTATGGTACCACAGAAAATGGTCAAATTGTAGCAAGAGTAATTTGTCACAGATTATTATTATTTTAAGCAAATTGCTAGGTTTTATAGAGAAATGAAATGACTGAACACTACAGCAGGGTTCTCCAAGCCGGAGACCCATCCAGCACAGCAGCACGATGCTCACTGGGGCTGGACCTTCCCTCCTCCCCAGCAGCGGGTCCCGTGAGCAGCGGTGGACACAACAGCCCAGCCGGGGGACGTGACAGGGAACTTCCAGGGTGGGATTTGGGCCGTGGACAGCTGGCTGCCTCCCTGACACTGCAGCCCTTACGCCACTCATGTTCCTGCTGTCTGTGTCTACAAAGCTCCCAGAGGCACCACCAAAGAGGAGGGACCACTCTCCACCCACCAGTGCAGGACCTGCCAGTGTCACCCAGCAGAGGAGCCACGGTCCTGCTTCCCGCTGTGACCAGTAGCTCTTCATTCATTTCAATTTTAACTGACATTAGAGTAAGGACATGATTGTGACATCTAAGGTGACACAGTCTCTGGTCCTAAGTTTGCCAAGATAATGGAAAAGTCAATAAGAGACATTCCCATTTCAGCTGGGTTCCTCTGCCTGCAGTACCTTAAAATATGACTAGTTCAAGAAAAAAACGTGATACCACTTTTTAAATTTGGGCAGGGCCGATGAAGCACAACTACACTGGTCTGGATGCTGTACCTGGGAGCAAGGGTGACCTCTGAGCCTACTGAGACTCAGGAGATCAACACTGAACCCCTTGAGATGGTTCTTTTCTGGGCTTTTCCCTTGGTTTGCCAGCATGACACACAAATGCAATGAGCGTGGGGTATGGCGTGTCACACAGCGAGCCCTGTGCCCTCTGCAACAGAGCTACCCAGGGCTCCACATGCTGCCAGGTTTGCTTTGCTGAAAACAACTCCTTTCCCAGCATAGAACTGGCTCCCACAAGAAATCACCCATCTGAGGAGATCTACTGGGAATGCGCCGCTGCGCCGGGTGTCACCTCCCCAGCAGCCACTGGCACCAGCAGCACCACAAGCACTGCTCGGGATATAACCACTGCTGTTCCAGAATGGAAGTGTGTTCTGGTCCTCAAGGAGCTGAGACAGACCAGGTTTTGACCGACATCCCCTCCTTTTTCCCTTATGTCCCCAGCAATCAGTATTACCTCCTCTCTGATTGGAGTTCCTACCTTCTGAACTGCAGTTTATGAGTCACAGAATCACAGAATGCTGTGGGGTTGGAAGGGACCTCTGGAGATCATCCAGTCCAACCCCCTGCCAAAGCAGGGTCACCCAGAGCAGGTTGCACAGGAACCAGGTGGGTTTTGAGTCATCTAGGGTCTCATATTTTACTTTTATTTGTACCTATCTGTATTTATCTACATATACATTTTATGATTGTACCCAGGTGAAAGTCCATATGGCAGCTAGCAAGCTGACTCATGCAATAGGAAATATAGTTATGGAACAATCTTTTAATGACTGTCTCTATCATCTTGGCAGCACGGTGACACTGGCCTCCAGTCCTGCTCTCAGCAATGTGTTCTCCTTCTCCAGTCAACCAGCCTGTGTACTTGTCCCCCAGTGCCAAGGGGCAGAGCTGCCCATCTGAGCTGTCCCAGGAGCCCCCACCTCTGCTGCTGCTGCTACCCAGGTCTCTCTTAATGGCCTTCCCACCAGGCCCAAAGCAGGGACTGGAACAGGCAGCGCTCACGCTGTCTTCCACCACACTTCGTACCGGTCCTCCCCATGCTGTCATCTCCTGAACAGCCACATTTCTTCCCTGCCTTCAGAGCACCTGGCAGTGTCCCAGAGACATCTCAAAGTGCAACCTTGGCCAGCAGTTATTGTCCCAGTGCCCAGCCGCAAGGAGGGGAGAGGAGGGGAAAGGACCACCCGACCAACCACAGCTCTGCAGCAGACCCAGGGCACGCTGCTGCTGCTGCTGCTGCTGCTGCTGCTGCTGCTGCTGCAGACCTTGGCTCACCTCTGCTTAACTGAGACATCCAGGTGGTCACAACCCCAGGACAGGAGCTGGTGGCCACTCTCAGCATCACCATCTCCGCTCTGGTGGACTCTGTAGTCCAGAAAACAGCTCAGAAAAGCTCTTACCATCTTCACTTTCATCAAAGGGAGGTGACTTGCTGGAGGTGTTTGCGCCCATGGTGTGTCCAGACCCTGCTCAGCTCTCCACTCCCTCAGGTACCTCACCAGCTCCAGAAACAGTGCCTCCAGGACAGGGTCACCTGCAGGTCACCACCAGCAGGCCCCAGCAACGTTCTGCTGGTGCATCCTGGAGGAGGCAGGAGGCAAAAATTCATAATTATTCGGGATTAAGAAGCATTTTGCACCTTGCAAATTTCTGCATGGAGGGACTGCTCCAGGGACAAAAGTGAGTATCGGGGAAAAGCACATTAGAATGGAGTTCACCAGAGAAACCCCACTATTTTGTAGCTTCAATGATGTTATGACTGATTTAGAGATGATACAGCATGGCTCATCGTTGTGAGCTTGGTATCCAAAATAAACCGATATAGTAATTTGGCTAAATGAAATCATAAAGGCACTTTTGACTACCAAGGTGATGCAGAAGTGTAAAAGCTATATAAGAAGAAATTCAAATTACCAACCTTTTGATTTAAGCTGTTACAGAAGTCTCATTTGGAACAAAATCATACCCTTTTTTTAAAAAATGAAAACAATTACTTTCTTTTGGGCAAAGATGACTAACGCTTCGTGCCTTAACCTCACGCTCAGTGGGACTGCTCCTTGCTCCACAAGCAGCAGCTCCCCTTGTCAATGGTCCCAGGGTCTTGGCAGAAATTTGGCGTGAGAAACAGCTGGTTGGGAATGCCCCAGCTCCCACCTCCAGAGCCTGGCACAGACGTTCCCATGGCCAAGCACATCTTATCCTCAACAGACAAATGAGCAACCAAAGCACAGCAGAGGGACAGTAACCGCTTGAGTGCCATGGCCAGGGTGTGACACTGGCACTGCAAGCAGGCTGCGCTCTCTGGTGAGGAAACGAGCCCCTTGGAGCTAAGGAAGAGCAGCTAGTTGCATTGTTAGACGTGTCACTGAAGAGGACCACTAGCTCAGAAGGGTTCACAAATAATTTCTTTTAACATCTCTTCATTACTTAAGCTGCTGCTGTTCTGCTGAACAACTGAATCTTGGCAGTCACACAGTAATACATGGCATTATCCTCTCTCTCTCCTGCCCCAGAGAAACTAAAGATTATTCTGAACTCTCCCGCAGCCAACAGCAGAGCCCAGGAAGGACGAGACCGGTGCTGTCGGTGTCACCTTCGGTCCTCGCCCCGCTGCATCCTTCCCCTGCGGCCTGCCCGTGTGACACCACCCCCCGCCCCGCCGGAGCTGGGGCAAACCCCGGCCCCGAGCGGACCCCGGTCCGGACCCCACCGCCGAAGAAGCACCTACCTCGGGGAGAGGACAGGAGGGGACTGCGGCGGGACCCAGCAGCGCCCGGCGCCAGCGGCAGCAACCTGCAGCGNACGGGGAGGGAGGGTCCCCCTGTCCCTCCCCTACGGCCGCGGTACCGCTGGCGGCGGCTGCCGGGCCCCCGGCGCCCTGAGACCTCACGGGTCGGGGCCGGAGCTTTCCTGATCGTCCCACCGCCACGGAACCGCGCCCGGCGCTGCGGGTCCGTCTGGGGTGTTTCCCGTCTCTCTACCGCAGCCGCCGCCACAGCCCCGGTGGGCACAACCCCCGCCTCTCTGCACAGGCATTCCTCTTTGAAAGGATCCGTGAGAAGGCGGACACCGCGCTTCCCATCCCACGGTCCGTATTCTTTGGACACCGGCTGCTCCTCTCCCATTCACGAGTGCTTGGAGGGCTCAGGCTCCCGGGGCTCCCAGGAAGAGCAGTCCTTGCTTCGGGACAGCCAGAAGTCAGAGTAATTATTCAGTTTTAACCCTATTCACGCATTACTTGGAGAACCAACAAGCTGAAGCCCCTAGAACTATTTGGGTTTTAGTCAAATGCACCACATCAAATGGTTTGAAAAATAAACACGAGGGCTGCAGAAGAAGAGGCTGGGTCCACTGCAGAGCTGAGCCTGGGGCCGCCCGTCCTCCCCCCAGCCCGGGGGTAAGAACACTTCCCAGAGCTCCGGGGGCAGGAGGACCCCGGCTCCCATCCCCACGAGACGACCTGCACACCCCTGTGAGGGTGGGGACCCAGCAGTTACCGCACAGAAATAAAACAACAAAGTGGCTGAAATAAAAGCATCTCTGGTGGCAGGACAACAAGTTCGAGCTGCAGGGAACGATTAATGATTTATCTCCAGCTACAGCAACAGGAGACCTCTCAGATTCCCTTCCCTGCCCAAGGTCAGACTTTACCTTTCAGAGCATCCACCTGGGGTCTTCCACGTGTTCAAAGCAGCTTCTCCTGAACGGACCAAATCCTCTCTATTTGATCTTTCACATTAGTGATTCAAATGCAATTTGAAAATTTTTACCTTAAGCCATTACAATTTTTTGGTAAACATTAAGATTTTGTTTTCAACAAAAGCTAGAACCCATGACAAACCCAGTACTGCTAGTGGCACCAGAAGTGAAACTGCTGCAAAACTGTTAATTCTGAGTTCTCTGCAGAATGGGTCATCTGGAGAGTTCCAGTGTCTCTCTGTGTTGACAGAAATAAAATCTTGAAGCCGAATTGCAGAGCGCGCCGAGGAGCAGCGGATGAGAGGGCAGAATGCAGCTCTCCTGCAGCAGCCTCTGAGGAGCCTCCAGCCTCCCCGGGCTGGTGACACGGGAGCACAACAGTAGATCTCTGGTGCCTTCTAATGGAGAAGAGACAAGGCTGAGCCATCTCTGAGAGGCTCCTGCCACAAATCAGATGCCCTCTGAGTATTCCCGGGTTCCACCCCAGCCTGCGCACAGGACAAACCCCCAGGACCTACAAAGGTCTGCTCTGAGGGAGCAAAGCACCAAATTTCTGCTACAGAATTGAAAAAAAAAAAAAAAGAGATAGAAAAAAAGAGAAGTTTTCTCTTTTACTGTTTTACAACTTCATCTATTCAGCCAACTACATTTTTCCAAGCACCAAACTAATTTTTTAGCAATGGCTTACAAAAATAGAGAAGTTTAGCCACCTCTACAGCAGGCATTTCCCAGAGCCTTAAGCCCTCAAAGAAGTGAAATTACACCTAGCAGCCGTATCTCAGCTGTAACCCTCTGGTGAATTTCAACATTGCGGTGTACCTTCCGTGCATCAGATTTTAACACCCATTGCTGGCACCTCTGTGGCTAAAGAGGGCTCACTTTCACACAGGTGCCCAGAGCTTCTGTGGAATTAGAGGTACTTTGTATGCTTTGCAGTTCTAATAGATGGATGCTAATTCATAAGTATAGGTATTGATATACATATCAAGCTTAAAACTGGTATGTTGAATATTTTAATCTACTTCATTTCTCCAGCATTTTCATTCCACCAAACCCCCTGCTCTGTCCCCACCTGGTGCTGGAGAGGTAAGGTCTCCACCAGCACCTCTGCCACCAGCCACCAAAGGACACTATGGACTCATGTCCACCTTTCCAGATAGCACAGAGACCAGCATCTTGGTTCTGGTACCCACATGGTGTCCTCAGGGGAGGTGAAGCCTGTGGTGGGGAGTCACCCCTGAGGGGACTGTGTCTACCCTCCCTCAGCCCCAGCAGTGGCTTGGGGGCATAGACCACCCAGGGCTCCCCCCAGCAGCTCTCTCCCACGAGCAGGGAGCAAGGGTGTTGTGGTTGTGACCAATCTCAAACCAGAGGGCCTTCTGGATGGGCAAATCCATCCGGGGTGTCAGTTGACCCATCTTACCCATATGGAAGCAAGGACTCACTTATTCCAGCTGAGGATCAAACTGCTGTCTATTGATGAAGAGGCTCCAAATCCTCCTGGGGGGGCAGGGAGAAAGAATATTATTTCTCTGAAGAGCCCTTAAAAGTCAGGAGAGATGAGATTTGCTTAAGAAAAGTTACGAGAGGAGACTCCTTCTCCGAGGACACAACTTCAAGTGTGACAGTGCACAAAAAGATCGTTGTCTTCAGCAGATCATGTGAAACGGTGCCAATATCATACATTGGCTTGAATGAAAGGCTGTGGAAAGCTCTAGTCAGCGATGGATAAGCTAAACAATGGAAAGCCCTGTTAGGGTTTGGAGGCTTTTTTTAGCTTATATTTGACAGACATAATTGCTACCTTTATCCTTGAGAATCAAAACGGTCCATGCCTGGGAGGTATAAATTGTTCAATGTTTTCTTCTTTTCTGGTTAAAGCTAAGACCCAGGATAGACAGGAAATATTCACACCAAAGTCCTCTTGGTTGTGGGAGCAATTTGGAAGATGGGGGAGTTGATGTAGCAGAAGTTTTGCTGCTGGCATCGCGGCATCTTGGATGTCAGCTGCATCTCCTGGGACTTCCCGTGCCCCTGGCCCTGGGTCAGGAATATGTCATCCAGCCTGCGTTCCTGTGCCAGGACCGTGTGACAAGTGCTGCTTTACCCCACTGGTGACCCAGAGGAATCCAGAGCCCATGAAGGAAAGGACTTGCCCACCACCAGCTGCTACTGCCAAAGTGGAAACTGTTTGGCTTCTGTTCATTATGGGCACAGCTCGTTCACTGTTCTAACCCCTGCACAAATGCCTCAGGAGAGGCCGCACAAAATCAGAGAGGAGACATTCAAGCATTCCCCCTGCCAGGGGAGGAACTGAGCCAGCCCCTGCAGACTGCAGCCCAGGGCTGTGGATGCTGCTTAGAGAGCGTGCTGCACGCTTCAAACTTGCAGGTGTTTCCTTCAAGGTGAGAAAGCTGGGCTTTCAACGTGAGCAACCTGCAGCAGGGTCTGCCCTGGAAGAGCGGGGCTGACGCACACGGCAGGCAGCTCTTCTCATCTGTCTGGGCATCCAGCAACTCACACACCCTGCCTGCAGTTTGTTAACTTCCAACAATTATACCTGTACTAATGAAGTGGCAGAGCTGGGGAAAAAGAGAATGGTCAGCTCTGTCACTGATGCATCCCTACACAAAGTCCACCAAAGCAGCAGAAAGTGTTCCTGGGCCGAGCAAGGGAGCACAGCAAACAGCACGAAACATCTAAAGCAATGCAGAATTATGGACACCCTGTCAGTATCACGGGTGCAGTTTGTTTTTAAAAGTACTGTGATTTTTAAATTGCTGCTAGCAAAAAGATCCAGCTCAAAGAAAAGGACGTGTGTTGTGGGACTTACCCAGTTCACAGACTCCCAAGATCTTTGGCAGCAGAGTCACTGCACCCACTCGTGACACGTGCTTTGGGTGGCTTGTCCGAAAACACCTCACACAACCTTTTCGTGAAGCAAAACACGGTATCCCGGAGGCTGAATTAAAAGAGAATTTTTGAATACACCAGCTTACAAGATTGCTGTTAGGGTCTGAGCTCCAGCCGGGATAACAGGCTGGCTAAGAGCTTTTCCGGCTCCAGCGTGTGAAGTGCCAGGACTCTTCAGCTAGGGGTCACTAGAATTTAAGGCAGAACGGGATTTCAGAACCTGAAGTTTCTCCAGAGGGAGGCCGTGCTGTACAGAGAAGACTACCGGATAAAAGCTTTCATATATTAACGGTAATATTAATGGAAGTTCCATATTCCTCCCAGAATACTACTCCTGGTAAAGAGATTGCAAAATCATGACGCTCTGCAGGGACCCCCTAGCGATGCAGCGTCCTTGTCCCTGTCTCTGGACACTGCCCTCTCCTCCTTTGCTGAGGTGCCACTGGGGCACAGCTCAGGCTGCGTTGTGCTTTGAAAGGGTTAATACTGAATCCCAACGACATATGACTATGCCCAGACAGGAAGGTTTCATGGAGGCTTTACCAGTATGTTACACTTCAATAATCAGTTTATGCTCCAGGTTAAACCTATGAGGTTAAAATGTGCATCTCCCTCCCCTGCCCTGTCAGGCTGCCCCAGTTTGTGCTCCCCGTATGGAGGGTGTCCCCTCACTCCAGCCCTGCTTTCCATTTGGTCATGCTCCACACACTCCCTTCCTCCAGCTCTACTCACACCTGCTACAAGGGGAGTCTGTTTCCTGACACGGAGGTAGGAGAGGAAATCCACCTCATTTCGTTTACGTGTTTCTCCTCTTTTGCCACAATGAAGACAACCTAATCTTAATTTTCTTGATATTTTTTTTTAAAAACCTTTCCATAATATTTTTACTGCGATAAACAAGGGGGAAATCATAGTATGGAAACAAAAGTTTTAAATAATTTTTTAAGTAAGTTTCTGCAGAAATGAAAGCTTAATGAATAGCTTTGTGCACAAACATAACTAGTGCATGTGTAATAGCTCTCCTCCAGGGAGCTGGAGGATCACTCTAACAGCTCATGAGCTCAGTTTTACAGCCGTGAGAACAGATGCACACACAACTTAGCTCTGTTTTATGGTCTCACGAGGTGTCAATAGGTGGCCTGGGAAGTAAATGTATTCCTGCTCCCACTCCGTTTAACGAGCGCTTACCATAACCCCAGATGCTGGGAAGCTCTCTGCGTGTGTCACCCCATCCCACCAGCACTAACAGCCTGTCACGTGCAGCCCAGACAGACGCTCTCCCACCGCTGTCCAGAGCCGTCCGTCCAGGGCTCATCTCACTCCAGGACTGAAGTGAGAGCAGATGTCATGAGACTGATCCACAACCACGTGCAGCCTTTCCCCGGGCATATTTGATCTTTCAAAGAGTTCTTCCATTTCTTAGAATAAAAAGGCATTTAATTTGCCTGCAGGAAGGAGAGAGGCTGCCCTTGTGGGCAATCTTCCCTTATACATCAATATCACAAGATGCACACCTCATGAGCCAGCCTCACCCTTACAGCAAGAGCTCGTGCTTTGGAAGGAGCAAGTCCAAGAATTACAGGCAATGCCTACACGATCCACGGAGAATTTGCAGAAGTGAAGTCAGCAATGAAACTTAAAAGCACGGCAGCACCCTTTAAATCAATCCTCTCCAACAAATCAAATGCGGACTCTGTTACTGAAGGCTTTTTTTTCCAACCTGGTTTCTGTAACATTGCAGGATTCGTGCTCCAGGAGCCAGGAGGTACCAAGGGCCAAGAAACCCTGTCTGCTGCTCTCAGCACTTCCAGAGCAAAGAGGGTATAAGCAGTCCCTGGAGGAAATGTGAGAACTACCAGAACAAGTCCTGGTCTTCAACCAGCTCTCATATTATTTCTAGGCCCACAGCAAAGTTCCAAGCAAGCTGACACCCAACCATAAAGGACTGTGTGAATGCAAAGATGCTCATTCTGTTATTCGGAGCACTTTCATGTGTCTGTCTAGACTCAAGTACTAGAGAAGACAGGAGGCTATGCCACAGCAGTCAGAGATTAAAAATGGAAATCAGGAACTCCAGGTAAATTTTCTCAATATCTTGGACACCTGTGACACAGTTACATTTCAGCTGTAAAAACACCGTGTGTAATCATGTGCTCGTGACTTTATATATATACACACACCCCCCTTTTATACAACTGGCTTTTCTTTTGCAGGTGCTTAGTATTTTGAAGAGTTCAGATATCCAACTTCACATTCCCATTCCCAAACAATCTTCAGGAACACTTTCAGCAGCACCTGGTTCTGAGAAATGCTTTGAAAACACAGAGGAAATGTTATCAAACACATGCTTGTTTGTGGCTTCTGCAAAACAATCATGTAAAATGAGACAGATGTGTTTATACACAGAAATCTTTGCAAACCACTAGCAACTGATCATCATTAAACACAGTATCACCCACAGACGTTACACTGCCATTAATAAAGCTTCAGTGTGAGGTATTTACCAGTTAAAAAATGTACAGAATCAGGATCAAAGGCTCAAATAATTCTGGTGGTTACTCAGGAGGAGAAGCCACGGTGAAGCAGTGGACTTCACTGAGAGCACATAAGACATTCTCATCCCACACAGACACAAAACCCTACGTTGTGACCTGGAGCAACTGGGAACACAGCAGGTCTTCAGTCAAAGAAATTGCACTCAGTCTTTTAGATAAATGTTATCAAATAATAGCTATCAAAGTAAAATGATAGTTACAGCTAGATCCTGTACTGTACTCATTACAGTTTGTCCCTTTAACGAGGAAACAATGAATAATGAAAACCTTAGGAGCAATAAGGAAATAGCAGCAGCATAACCTTTACCACAACAATCAGGGAAAGATGTGTTTGTTATTGGTTGGCTTGGGTTGGAAATCGGAGATCTTACTATTGTCATGACTCTATAAACAAAATCTTAGTTATTGAAGTATTCTTGTCCCAGATGGGCTTGATTGCCATATTTGCTTTCCAGTTTTTATAATTCACACTTCAAATCTCTGAGGAAAAAAAAATGCTCTAACAGCTGTTGATTTGTACGAACCAACTTGCATAAATGTTCTCCCTCCTATCCTTCAGGGAAAAGTCTGAGTAAACACGAGCCAGAGGAATCCATTCCCTTAGAAAAAGTCCTCTTCTGGCAATCTGAGAAACTTGGTCCTTTGCAAAAGTCAGTCATTTCAGCTTTACACATCTTTTCTTGTTGGTAAATCATGCAAGTCGTGGTGAAGCCAGATACACCACTGGAAATGGCTCTGGTGCTGTACGGTCCCTTGAGGCCACATCTAACATCTGGCTGCCAAAGCACCCCCATGGCTGAGGAATGGCCACTGGTTGCCACCGCGGGGCTCTGGCCTCCCTTTCTCATGGATGTGGCCAGGACCAGCAGCTCCCACTGCCCACTCCAACACTCAGCCCCGCACAGCACCTCCCAGTGTAGGCCACAGCTAGCCAAAAGACCTGGGGTTTGGCAAGAAAAGCTCTGCAGTTCTTAAACTCATTATTCTTTCATGTTTCAGTAAATGTGGAAACACCTGGCAGACCTTCCATCTTCTGTTTTAAAAAGCAGTGTTTCTCCTGGGAAACGAGTCCACCCACAAACTCCAGAATTTTCCCACTGAGAATTTAAAAATTAATTCCATTTAAAATTTTAAAATTCCCAAACTTTCCACTGGATGTTACCCAGCAAGAGAGTTACTGTAGTGCATTAGCAATGCACGAGTCTTGAATCTTTCCCTCGTTTCTTTTCCTTTCCCTAGAGGCAACATATTGGTGTTTACTTAGCTCTAACCTAGGCAGTGAGAATCCTGCCCACCTGGAAGTGGAGGAATTGACCCTGAAGTTCTCCCAATGTGCTTCCTACCATATAAACAGTGACTGAAGACCAGAATTTTAATGGGTGCTTAGTGAGGCAGAAGGGAAGCCAAAGGTGTTTGCTGGTGTGTTTTTCCATACTGAAGAGCTCTGGGTGGCCAAGCCCACAGGCCCTTATGCTCAGGATGACAATGTTTTGCAGTAGTTATTACTCAGGGTGGCATGTCCGTGTATTAAACTTCAGGAGTTTTTCTGGTATCAGGAGATAGTGATCTGGGGTGTAACCCAGAAAGGCTAAAGGAAGGCATGAAGCACAGTTGCCTCAGCCAGCCCTGTGCTCAGCACCTGCCTGCGAGTCTCAGGTGAGGGCTACACAAACGCTTAATTGCAGTGAGAGGGCAATTAGCGAGATCTCTCACAGGCAGACACAGACCATCTTCCACGGTAACTCTCGCGGAGCAGCCCCGCACCGGGGATCTCGGTGGCAGAGCCTGCCGGACGCCGGACCCGGACCCCGTCCTCCGCCGTGCGCAGCGGAATCACGCAGCAGAGTGGGCTGCCGCGGTTTAGGCGCTCCCGCCGTTACTGCTGAGGCTCCGGGCAGGCGGAGCCGCCACCGGGGAGCTCAAAGGGAACAGCTCTCATTCCGAGCATCCGCACGGAGAAAGGTGAAGCGCTGTGGGGCCCGCTCCGACCTAACCTGGGGCATACCGCCCGCAGCTAGGCTCAGTCCCGCAGCGCGGAGCAGCCCCCACTGCCCGGCCGCGGGCTGCCAACCGGGGCCGGCCAGGTCTACCGACTCCGNGTCTCGGTCCCCAGCCCGGCGTGGAGCCGCGCATCCGCCGCTCGCTGGAGGAGGCGCGGGAGCGGCTCTAGCGGTAGAATTTCATTAAAATAAAGCTTTACTAAACCCAGACGGGACCGTGCAGGGTGGTGCCCTCGCTTCGCACCCGGGTGAAGCTGCTCCCGAGGAGGCTGCAGCAGCAGCCCCGGGAGGCGGCCCCTGCCCCCATTGCCAACCGGGGCCGGCGGTGCCCGGCTGCCAGACCCTCGCGATTCCTGTACTTTTCTCCTGGGTGTAAACCAGGTGAGATGGTATTTCCAGTCCAGAAAGTTGTGCTGCTTTCTTCACCTTTGGAAACTGCTTTGAGATAGAACAAGTGTTAGGATAAGTGAAAACAAGCTGTGGGCAGTGGGGTTTTAGTGCTCCAGTGCCAGCTGCGTTACAGAAAGGGACGTTCTGGCCTGTCAAGATGAGGAGCAGCAGCAGTGGATAAAATCCTAATTTCTCTCAGAGTGGCTTAGCAGAGAGTGTTGCTACAGCAGCAAGCACAGCTCGATAATAACCATCTTAGACTGGGGATGCCCGTAGCATTCTTTTAAATCAACGACAGCACACTTCTGATTCCAGGCAAACTTTGATATGATATGATGAGGATGCGCTGCAAAGCGGCTGCGTTCTGCTGGGGCCCATTGCCAAGCAGCCCACAACTACGCTGACCACAAACTGGGGGGGGGGAAATTGTTGTGTTAGTACAAGCAGTTCTTTTTCTGTTCTGCTCTCCCTTTAACAGTGCTGGAAAGGACTGGGGACATTAGTATTCCAATGAAGAGAGGCTGTGACAAAGACCATGACTACGGGGCCTCCTGACTCCTCTGTGATGCTGCCAGTGATGTAGAGGGGGCTGACTCCGATTGCACCGTTTTCGGAAGGGCCCTGCCATGGTACGGGGAGGACAAACAGAGGGGCCATTCATGCGGGGGCAGAATGCCTGCAGTTCTGCAGCGGCAGCTCTGCGCTCGGTAAGGGAGAATGATAACAGGTGAGCACATGCTTATCTTCATGCAGGGGCTGCAGACACTTGTGTGCCGCTTCCTCTGCGTGTTCACCAAAGGACAGGCTCTGCACAAACCTGATCCTGTCTTATCTTCTGTCTCCATGTGTTTCGCTGGCAGGATTTGGGAACCTCATGCAGGATGTGCTGTGGTGCTTCAGTCAAGTGAAAGGAACTATAGATGTTGGGGTGACAGAAGGTGAGTTTATTTTTCCTTTTGTTGATGTGATCAGAACTTGTGTTTGTCCTGCACACCTTGCCACCTCGGTGAGCAGGGGGGGTTGCATGTTGTTGGAAGCTGCTGGCAAAGGGCTGAGTTACTCTTTTCTGTGTTCATTAAGTACTTACACATTTGAAAGAGATGGCTCTCTAAAATTAGCTATTGATCCAGAAAAATCAGTGGAAGGCATTATGGCTTAAACACGTGAATAGCTTTGAAATAGATCTCCTTTTACTGTTCAGCTGTTATTTACAGTATTTTTCAGGGAATTATGAGACAGCCTCTCCCACTAAAACGTCCTTTTCTGGAATCAGTTGGATTCTGTTTCTGGATAATGTAACTTTATGCTCATTCTTGAATCTGGAGTTGAAATAAATTGCAGTGCCTACACTCTACAGACATCCATCTGTGGGGGAAGGACTCATGCAGGTAGTTGGGGGATTTAGGAGCGCAAAACATCCCCTTTCACACTCAGTGCTTTCAGGATGATTTGTGCTCTGCAGTCACTTGGGCATGTCTCTCTCTGCAAGCACATCTGTCTGGCCTGTAGCCAGTGTGTGGACTACAAAACATGGACAGTTGAAAAGAAATAACTGCATTTACTTTTCCTGACTTTAAAGTTGACTTTATTCAGTCAATTCTGTTCCTCCAATGGTTGTTGTGGTTTAAACTTTTTACTGGGCATTTTCATACATTTTCTTATTCTCACTTCATATTTCATCTTCCTCTCTCTTACTCCATTGTCCAGTAATCCATTAATTAACTTCCTTTTCCACTTCAGTTTGTTCCCTATGTGTGTCTCTTCTCTTAACCCTCCCAGTGCAGGCAGTGCATTTGTGCTGTCGGGAGGCCCAGCCAAGCAGTGGTGAAATCCTGTCGTCCCATGCTCAGAGCAGCTGGTGTGTGTCACTGCAGTGACCTTTACGTTTGCCTGTCAATGCCTGTTGTGTTTTGTTTGGTGCAGCAGAAGGCAGGAGCCGAGTTCTGGGGGGTCACCCTGCAGCCTGGCCCTGCGACCAGGGGGACACCCTGCTGTCTGGGCCAGAGACAGCATTGAGGGTGCTGCCCGTCGAGGCTCACTTGCCCGTGTTTTCTGGCTGAAACCAGAGAGCAGGCACTACTAGTGTTTACTATTCCATCCTTCCACCTCAATGGTTTTGGACTTGAGAATAGTGCTAGGGAAAGGGCCTGCCAACGTGTGCAGCAGTGCCTGGGAAGGGTTGCTCAAAGTGTGGCTCCTCACAGCTCCCTGTGTGGCTACTACCATCATAAATGCAGGAACTGAGCTGGCCTATTAGATACATTACTTCTAGTTTGTTGTATTTATTTCCTGAAGTGCGGTGCTTTCTGGAAAAGCGCAGTCTGGTGAGCGAGGACTGAGTCAGCCCAGGCCTCTGGCACAGAGCTCTGCCCTCTCCGGGTGACAGCACTGCAGTGGCACTGCTCTGACACCGCTTTTGCAGAGGGTTTCATTCAGGCTGTAACCCCTTGGGGAAACTACTGTGGGACACAAAACTCAGGAGAATGAATTACGTGTCATAAATGTGTCTGTATCACAGAGGCCCCCCCTTCACGAGAAGCTTATCCATAACCTGTTAGTTTTACACTGGTCTTTGTAGCACGTATGCAGTATGGGATATGTCTGGTTGCTGTTGTGGTGCCACAGTGCTTTGAATGGTATTTTGCTACTACTAATAGGAAACAAATTTTGGAGATCTTGCCTCATCTCGATTATATTGATAATTAGCAGTCCGGCACAGAAAACAGATTTGTGCTAATTTGAGAGGTGGAATTCTTCTTGAGCCCCAAGATCTAGAGTCTAGACCTGCTGCGGTGGTGGGAAGCTGCTTGGTGGTGGCTGAGGGCACCTCACCAGGGAGGGTCAGGCAGCGGCTGTGGAGGTTCAGAGGGGACGGGTGGCGCCACAAGGTTTGGGGCTGTGGGCTCCAGAGGAGGGATCCAGGCACTCAGCTTTCAAGCCTTGGTTGTGTTACATCAGTTAGGTGTAAAGCAAACCTGTAATAAAGTTATCAAATGGAGGAGCATCACGTAAATATCAACGGCTGAATCAAAATGATCCTAATGTTGTGCCCAGTGCCAGGAATATTTTGCAGTTGGGACATCAGCAGATGCCAGCACACGACCCACAGCTGCTTCCAGTGCCCTGTGCTGTTATGAAAGCAGCAGCTGAGCTGCTGTGATCGTTAGAGAGATGTAATTGCAGTTTTTATGTCTGTGATGTGGTTTAATTATGCATGCAGTGCCTAACTTCCCTCTGTAATTTCCAGTGGGGATGACATTCATCACTTCCTCAGGTAAATCTGCAGGTACTTTCTGGGTGCAGTTGAAGAGTGGTGTTTGCTGCAGAGAGAAGCGTTTGCCCTTTTAGACCAGTACACTCACCGGGTGCCTCACACATGAACACATAAAGTGACTTGCTGTGAAAACTGCTTTGTAAAATACCGTCTCTTTATTTCCTATCTCGTTTCCTGGGCTGGACCTGAGGTACACAATGGCACTTAATCGTCAGCCTTCTCTGCCTGATGCAGTCGGAGCGAGCTGTCCTCTCTAGGCCTGGAGGCTCTGTGGTGCCTGCAGCCCAGACTTGGGTTTTAGGGATTTTTTCCCACATCCAGAGAGGGTATTTTGAGTAAAAGGAAATATATTAAGGTGGCTGCCACAGCTGCTTTGCATCTCCCAGGTGCGAATGCAGTCGTGCTGTCACCGTTAGTGACACTGCCGCCAGATGAAGGACCCAGGCAGCAGAACGGCCCGGGGCTCCAAGCCGGGCAGCATCAGCAGCCGGGAGCGGCGAGGGCTTTGTCCTTATCCAAAAACTTGTCTGGGGAGTAATTAATCGGCAGGAAAACCGGGGGAGAGGGCGTCCTCGACTCGTCACCTCCTGTCCTTCCGCGCTGCCCTCTGCGGGCTGTGTCATTCGCCGTGCGCTCAGCTGCGGGATTTCCGCCTCAAAGAGCGGGTTGCGGCTGAAAGAGCGTTAGAAACACCGATCCGGATCGGTTTCGCTTAGGTGCCGCGGGTTCAGCGGGGGGGGGTGTGTGTCCGGAATCCAGCGCCCCGCCTCAGAGGCATCCCCTCTACAGCAGAGCGTGTTTTCTCTGTGGTTTAGTTTGCGGGATGGGGCTGTGCGTGCCTTCGGGTCGCTCCCCGCGTTCCCGGAGCGGGGCCGGTGCTGCAGGGCCAGCGCGGCTCGGCGGGACGGGGTCCCAGTGCGGAGACCCCTAACCTGGGCTGGGGCGTCCCGACATAGATCCCGGCGGGGTCAGCGCTGCGGGACACGGCCCCCTCGCCGGGTNGTTCTCCTCCGGCAGCCGTGCGGAAGGTACGCGGGCGCGGGGGCTGGCCGGGCCCGGGGCGGCTGGGGGCCGCTGATGTTTGTGCCGGGAGGAGGCTCGGGGGGCGGCTGAGCAAAAGCTGCCCGCGTTCATGGCTCTCGGTTTATGGGTAACTCTGCACTAATTGTAAAAACGAGCGGGCAGCAGCACCCGCTTACAGAAGACTTTCTAGTCTTGGTGCTTTTCAGGTTTGTGTAGTTTGTAAATGTGGCCTTTAATTGAGATGTGTGTTCCCAAGAAAATGCAAAAACTGGGTTTGGTCACCTGTGCCCTTTCCCTCACGCGGAAAAGCCTGTTTTCAGGTCTTGGCAGAACAGCTCTGCAGCTGCTTGGGATAAGCAAAATGTTCTCAGTGGTGCTTGAACTTTCTCCTCTCTGGGCAGGAAAGCCAAGCACCAGGTCCATGTTCGCTGCGGGTCCGGTGAGACTTCTCCCAAAGGGAGTGATCGCTCAGGTGGGTCCATGGTCCCGCGGCGGCAATGGCCATGTGTGCAGTGTGGCTGCACTGTAGGTGCATCACCTGCAGTCCTCCAAACACCTCGGGTGGATCCACCCTTCCCACCGCTGCCTCTCCGCTGTGGGGAGCCCCTGCATTCCCCCCCCACGCCCTGACCTCTAGTTCCTGAGGAAGAGCACCCTTCCCGCCACCCGGCTTCCACTGTCTTGCTCATCGGATTTGAGTCCATGTGGAGGTCTGTGAGCGATGGGGAATCCAGATGGGGCAGGGATGTGGGCTGGGCCCTGAAGAGCAGCAGGGGTTAGTGTGGGGCTTGCTGGGCGCCTTGGGCGGGCTGCAGCCCCTGGCAGGGCTGGGATGTTCATTTACAAAACAAACCACTTCAGAAGGAATACACCTGTACTGGTCACAACAACTGCCTGCTTTTCTAAACACAAACGTCTTTTGTTTTGTTTCTGCAACGTGTTCAGCTTGAGGAAATCAAAGATCAGTGATATCCTCAACTAAGTCACCTTCAGAGAGCAAGCCTTTGAGCTAAGAAAGCAATCTCCTTTCCTGCAGACGAGGAAGCAAGCAAAAGATGGGAAGTTCTCTGAGCTCATGCAGTCACCACGCTTTGGCTCATGCATGTATTTTTCTTCCATAATTTAAACTGAAATGTATTTTTGTGCACTTTTCTGAGCAGGGTTTGAAATATTTGCTGTTCTGCAGAAGTGCAATTCTTCTGGGTACTTTAGTTGCTCTCCTTCCTCCTGGGGGAAGAAGCTTCACGCTGTGCTGTGGATAGAGTTCTACTTGCTTGGGAAAGAGGAAACAGAAATAAAATAAAACTTCCTATGTCCAGTGTACCCAACAGGGAGACCATGCAGGATGGTGAGCAGGTCTGGGTGTGCGACAGAATGGGGAGGAGCTGTGGCTGGTGGCCAAGGGCTTTGAAGCCCTGCCATGCTTCGTCCTTGCTGCCGGGTGCAGAGGGGACAGGAGCAGGTCCACGCAGATGTGACTCATGTTGGAGAACAACAAGTGGGGGGGGAGCACGGGAAGGTCTTGAGCTGCAGCTGCAGCAATGGAAAACAAAGCGCTGGCTGTAAGATACCACAGGCCATGGTCTGGGTCCGAGGCTCGTTAATTAACATCTTGGCTGTCCTTGTCACATTATCGGGGTGGCTGCACTTGCTACACACTTGCTGGAGTATCTGGCACTTTCACTGGACCCTCCTGTGTGCTCGGCAGAGCAGCAGGTTGTCTGTCCTCCAAGGGCTCTGTGGGTGCTCCGTGTGCTCTGCCCTGGTGACATTGCCCTGGTGACACTGCCCGCACCACCCCGTCCCCGCTGTGGCTGGATGGGACACACGGCCAAGGTGTCCTGAGCAGCCACCCAGGGAGCGGGTGAGCAGAGAGCGGCTGTACTGCCCAGCACAGGGAAGTGAACGGGCAGTTTAATAAATAGATTTTGAAAAGCCAGTGGGGTAAATATTACGTGTCTGAAAATGAATGTTTCTTTCATTGGCTGTGGAGAATGGCTGGCACCTGTGCCTGGGGCTCTGCCTGAGCTGCAGCTGCAGCAGAGGCACAGGGCAGCGACTGTCCTCAGTGGGCACCAGCCCACGGCACAGCCCCGCTCTGCCCTGCTGCCGGGCACAGAAAGCCCTTGTCCCGGTCCCGGCTGTCCCCTGAGGGAGGGCAGAGCCTGCTGGAGTGATCCTGACCCACGGCTACCAGCCCGTCCCTGTGGTGCTGCCGTGCCTGGGGTGGGTGTGTGGGGAGCTGGGCTGGCACCCCAAGGACAGCTCTGTCCCAGGAGGGGGGACAGAAAGTGCTTTGGGGTGTGAAGCCTGGCGCTATCTGGGTTTGTTTAATGGAATTATTATTTTAAAGAAGTTTATCTGTCGCCTTAGGAGGACTTTCATCTCTGGTTTGTTAATATGAAGTGTTTGGACTGTCCAGTGCCTGCTTGATGAGTTTCTCGATGGCAAAACCAGCCGGAAGCACCACCCAGGGGCTGTTAGTGAAACTGATTCTTAGCTCAAAACTAAATACTGCTTTAATGGAAAATATATTCCCAAATAAGGAAACCTATCTTTAAGTAGAGTGGCTATTTCCTGAATATCTTGATACTCACAAGATTCAGAGTCCTTGAAAGACCAAAACGTGACTTTGTTTTAAAATCAAGGATTTTGAAGGTATAATAATTCCCAGAGTATTTTTATTAATAGTTCCCTGGTTCTGAAAGGCTACCAAAGAGTGGAGCAGTTCCTGTGTTAAAGCATCCCCAAGGTAATGGTCAGTTTGAAGCCTTCAGCAGTTCTCCGTTTTTCCGCATTTCTCAGTTTGTGCCCAGGTAACGTGGTACATTTTGGGGGGTTTCAGTGGAGATGACACAAAGGCTGGGGTCTCTCATCACTCACATTTGAGCCAGTTTTAAAGCTTAGCTCAAATGTACCCTCAAGCTAGAGGGTTAGCTTTTTAGGGGTCTTCACATGAAAGCTCAGCCAGAGGTACCTTACAACTAAACATTTTACCTGAGGGGCACCTCTAGGCCAAGCTGTTGGCCTTTGGAATATTTTTGAGTGATGCATGTAAAACAAAAATAAAGAATTATTTCCTCAGGGGCTGCAGACAGGAGACTCCTCTGTGGGGGAGCGCAGACAGTAAGTCCAGGTTTTACCTCTTGTTGTATTTATATCGGTGGAATAGGCCAATTAGCAAAGTGATGGAAAGTCTGTGTGGGAGCTGCTTAAAATGTCTCTTAGAGCTACTGATGCAGGGGCTGAGCCGTGGGTGGGATGGAGCAGCCACAGGGTCTCAGTCTCTGCAAACCCTGCTCTGGATGGGTGCCACAGAGCTCTCGGGACTGCAGGAGCCCCAGCCACAGTCCTCGCTTCGCAGTGAACCTAAAATAGCCGATTTTCTGTCCCTTCTTTTTTGAAGACTTAATAATTTTGATATTCTGATGACCCTTAGACTTACCATCAGCCTATCAGCTTTGCCCCTGCTGTGTCAGCCACAAGTGGGTTTATTTTTCTGGTGAGTCATTCTTCTGGCTTCGACCCGAATTAATCAGGCACCAGCAGTTGGGAGCTTCACTGAACTCCTGAATTACCCTGGAGTAAAACCCACATAAATTAAATTTGAAGCAGCATTAATACTGCAGAGTGGTATGTGCATTAGAGGTACAGTAACATTGTGTAAGTATGCAAATATGGTTTGGTGTAACTAATAATCTATAATTACATGAAGAGAGGCCATTAGTTTGAGGCTGATGGAGGAGAACACTGAGGTAAGATTGAGCTTTCTACAATAATTGCATTTCCTGATTTAGCTGTTCTTTAATTTCTGTCTGAATGCCATATCAACCTTTGATTTTTAATGAAGAACTCTGGACTTGCTCTAATCCCAGCCCTGGCGTTTATCAGAAGGTGAAGGTGCCCAGCTCTGCAGCTGGGAGAGGCAGGCTCTGGTTCGTGGAGGTCCTGCTGGTGCGGACGGGGCGGTTTGCCTCAGGAGGGGCCATGGGTGCACCTGCACTTCTGTTGTGGTGACTCAGGAGCTGGAAATCGCTTCCCTTGGCTGCTCTAATCGCAGTTCCTTTGCAATTTTCCCTTACTCTGTCCATTTCAAGGCCTTTTAGGAAAAAAGTGACATTTTCATTATTAATATTTATACTTACAGGGTTTTGTTTCACTCTTTCCTAGCTTCATGAGTTTATGAAAGAGAAAGAAGGCTGTTTGAGCTTCCCAGACAGCTTTCTTCTTGCAATTACCCTCGTTCGGTATAATCGTTTGCCACAGAACAGCGGGGGTGAGATCCATGGGTTTGGTCTGGGTAGTGATGCTCTCAGGGCACTTTCAGTGGGGAAAGGGTATACAGGCCACTTTGAATGATGCTATTGTTTGATTAAGAACTCAGCTTGAAGTCTCTCTCTTTAATCATATGATAAATTTTGTCTTTCAAGGGGCAGAGAGTGAAAGATGAAAGGGAAAACTCACTCTGGATGGTTCCTCTGTGCTTTGGTATGTGATCACAGCTCGTGGTGTCCCCAGGAGGGGTGACCCAGTGCCGGGCTCTGGGAAGAAGGAAGGGACCTTGAACGGGAGCCTGACCAGAGGTGGTGGTGGCAGGGGCCAAGAGAAGGAGTGTGTTACCTCACAGCCCCGGAGAGGTGATGCTCTGGGTGCTGCTGTGGTTCCTCAGCCTCCCCCCGACTCTCAGAGCCCCCCTCTGCTGCACCAGAGCGGAGCCAGCCTGCGCGGCCGGAGCTGAGCCCTCCCTGTCTCTGGCAGCGCCGGGCTCCGAGCCGGGTGCTCGCTGCAGGCCCTGCAGAAAGCCAGGATGGACGAGGGCACAGGTCCAAGCTGCACGTGATGCTCTCGTCAGTTAGGGGTGGAATGTCTTAATTCTAGACATTTCTAAACCTCTTCGTGCAACATAGGAGTGCTTTGTACCTGTAAATAGGCTCTGATAGTATAAATATTTCTATATTGAGGCCATGAGCATTCACATGATCTGGCACTATGGTAACTTTACAGCCATGAACGACATGACTGTGCTGAGGTAGCCCTTTTTTAAAAATTTTTAAATTCTTTTTTTGTAAAGAAAAATAAACCAGCAGCAGCCCAGTAGCTCCTGGGCTCAGCCAAGACCTGAGTTGGAGATCAGCTGTTACTCTTACAAAAGTGTACGTGTTTGCACTGATTTCCCAGGCTAAAACATGACCTCGTTCGCGTTCTCTCAGAGCTGTTGGGCAGAGAGTGGGATTTAATTTGTTTTTAAGTTCTCATGGGTGTGACACTGAGCTGCTATTCGAGAGGAATTAATCCTTGCATCCTACCAGGACCCTTCTGAGCTGCCTGAATGAACTCCGTTAAGGAGGCTGCCCAGGTTCTGCCTTTGGTTGCCCCCGGCTGCAGGCAGCCCCACAGGACTCCAGTCGAGCCCCCGGGGGTGTCTTTGAGCCGTCTCGGTGGTTATGGACGGGGCGCAAGGGGGGCTGTGCAGCTCTGGCCAAGTGAACTGGGACCAGTCTGCCCTTGCACGATTTGCTTTTTAGCAGCGCCCTCTCTGTGCGGGAAGGCCAAGGACAGGAAAATCCCTGAGCGCGGAGTTCATTAGAGCAAGTGGGAGAGGACGGTGAGGAGGAGGTGATTTTGCCGAGTTTGGGGTTTTTAAAGTTTTAATTAAAATGCAGTTGAAATGGTCGATCTAGATTAGCCCTGACGGGCGATGTGGTTATTAGAGCTGCATGCTGTTTACTTAAACAGCTCATTAGCGGGGTTGCTTAGGGTTTCCTTTGACGCTTTGTTTCTAGGCTTTGAAGATGGGTGTATTCTCTAAAAAAACCCACCCAAACGCAGCAAAATAAACCCCAGAAAACCAAACGGGAAAGAAAAGGGCTGTTCCTTGTTTGCTAGTGGCAAACTATTTATGTTTCCCGCGTGAGTCCATGTCCCCTCTCTGGCGGAGACCTCCGGTCCCCGAGCCCCGNCGCGGGGGGCGGCGGTGGCGGCCGCGCCTGGTGGTGTCCCCCGGACAGGGTCCCCCTTTCCTGCAGGGCCCTCTGCGTCCCGGGGTGCGCTGGGCGACGTCGGGGTTACCGGCCGCTCCGGCTCCTTCCGCGGGGGACCCCCCCCCCCCCCCCGCCCGGGGGGGGGGGGGGGGGGGGCGGG